>OU343216.1:111040494-111067324 GCA_910596185.1 Chrysanthemum makinoi | reverse complement strand
TATTTAGTCCACTTACTCGATATTGCTCCAACTGCATTGATAATGCGTACAATGTGGAACTAGCTAATGGTAGCGTAGAAAAGGTAGATACCACCATCATAAGAGGTTGCCACAGACCTATTAAACCACCCATTCAATATAAAACATCACAGTAGAATTAGGTAGTTTCACGTCATCTGTCGGAATAGATTGAATTTATCAAAATACCATCTTGCCATCATTTATGGCGAAGCTCGTCCAAGTGCCCTATGGAGATGAAGTCCTACTTGATGAAGGAGGC
The DNA here is from genome assembly GCA_910596185.1 of Chrysanthemum makinoi. Lineage (NCBI taxonomy): Eukaryota > Viridiplantae > Streptophyta > Magnoliopsida > Asterales > Asteraceae > Chrysanthemum > Chrysanthemum makinoi. Next base: position 111,067,044 of record OU343216.1, on the reverse strand, counting down.
AGTGATGCGAAGGAATCGTCAGAACTGCATGTCATTTCCTGCATACCAAGGTGTTAGAATTATGCTCGAGAAGGATGTCCACATCTTCCTAGGCATGAGTCATCGGAAAAGATAAACAAAAGCAGTAAGAAAAGCGTCTAGAGGATGTGCCAATAGTGAGAGAATTTCACGGAGGTCTTTCCGAAGACTTACGGGACTTCATGCCAGTAGCAGGGTTGAATTTGGTCAGATTTAGTTCACAGTGCGCTGTAAGATCACCTTATCGATTGGCTCCAGCGGAACTCCGGGAGTTATCAAACCCGGTTGTGGAACTTGCGGAAAAAGGGTTCATTGGGCCAGGCTCATCACCATGAGGGAGCACCGTCCTGTATTTTTCAAGAAGAAGGGCGGAACTTCTGGATGTGCATCGACTATCGTGAGTTGAATAAACTAACCATTAGAACGTTACCTCCGGGGATCATTGACATATTAAATCAACTTCAAAGGTTAGTGTTTATTCAAAAATGCGGCTTAAGGTCGGATACCATCAACTAAAATTAGGGGAAGACATTCCAAAGCTGCCTTGAGAACTTCGTTATGGACATTCACGAGTTTCAAGTCATGCCTTTTAGGTTAACAAACGCTTACCCAGCGTGTTCATGGACCTCATGAACGCGTGTATAAACCCTACATAGACAAATTTGTGATCTTTTTCATTGTGATATCTAATTTATTCCAAGAGTGTGAAAGAACGAGGAGCATCTTAGATTAATCCACCGATTGCTTGCTAAAGAAGGAGGAGCTATATGCTAAGTTCTCGAAGTGTGAATTTTGGATATCTTGGGTCATGTAATTGATGACCGGTATTCATGTAGATCCCTAAGATCGAGTCAATAAAGGATTGACACCAGCTCCTCTTGAAATCGCTAATTCTTAGGGCTATTGGGTACTCTGAGATATTTATTGGATTTTTCTCAAAGATGCCAAATCTTTAACCAAGCTAACCTGAGAAAACACCAAGTTTGACTGGGAGAAAAGAAGAAGTTTTCAACTCCTTAAAGAAAAGTTGTGTTGTGCACCTATTACGGCCTTACGAAGGTAGTGAAGACTTTGTTGTTTATTCGAGAAGCTTCACACAAGGGGCTAGGAGCGGTGTTAATGCAAAAAGAGAAAGTGATAGCATACGCCTCTCGCTGATTGAAGACTTATGAGAAGAATTACACAACGCGCGACCTGGAGTTAGGATCAGTTGGTTGTGCCTTGCAGAATTTGGAGACACTATTTATATGGCACGAGTGTATCGTATACCGATCACAAAATCCTCAGCACATTTTAGATCGAAAGAACTGAACATGAGACAAGCGCCGATGGTTGGTTGCTTTCGGTGATTGACTACGAGATTAGTTACCATCCGAATTAGCGAATGTAGTTCTTGATGCTCTTAGTAGAAAAGAGCGACCAAAACCTCTTAGAGTCGAGATCTTTGGGTATGACAATCGAGTTTCACCTCTTCCATCCAAGATTAAGGAGGCACAAGAAGCACTCAAGGAAGAAACCGTCGAATGATAACCTTTAGGAACGAGAGGAAAGTGAAATGGATTCATAAAAGGTCGAAACGGAATCTTGTGTGTTTCAAGGAGAAGTTGGATTCCACTTCTGGAGGAATTCGCGATATCATATACACGAATCCCATAAATCTAAATACTCCATCCACCCAAGATCCGACAAGATGTATCTCGGAAGAAATTATCTTGGTGGCCAAACATGAAAGCCGACATTGCAACATATATACGACCGATGTCTAACCCGATCAAAAGTCAAAGCCGAACATCGAGACCCTCGAGTCTACTAGTACAACCGAAATTCCCGAATAGAAATGGGAGCATATAACAATGGACTTTATCACTAAGCTACCTAAAACCTCTAAAGGCTACGACACTATTTGGGTTATAGTTGACCGTCTCCAAAGTCGCACATTTTCTACCGATGAAAGAAAGTTACGGAATGGACAAACTTGCACAACTATACCGAAGGAAATCATGCTTGCGTCATGGTGTACCAATCTCCATCATCTCGAGCGAGATAGCCGTTTCACCTCAAACTTCTGGAAGTCACTTCAAGACGCTTTAGGATCTAACCTCGACATGAGCACCGCTTACCATCCTCGTGATGGAAAAATCGAAAAGAACCATTCAAACAAGGAGGATATGCTAAGAGCATGTGTGATAGACTTTGGAAATGGCTGGGATAAGCACTTGCCATTAGCTGAGTTTTCTTACAACAACAGCTATCATACAAGCATCAAAGCCGCACCATATGAAGCACTCTATGGTCGAAAGTGTAGATCACCCGTGTGTTGGGCCAAAGTTGGAGAAAGTCAACTTACTGGTCCGGAGTTAATTCAAGAAACTACTGAGAAGATTGTACAAATCAAAAACTGACTGCAACAGCCCATGACCGTCAAAAGAGTTACGCGGACAAAAGAAGGAAACACTTGAGTTTCAAGTGGGGGATAAAGTTATGCTAAAGGTTGCGCCATGGAAAGGTGTAATCTATTTCGGAAAACGTGGAAAATTAAATCCTCGTTACATTGGACCTTTCAAAATCCTCGCAAGAATCGGACCGGTAGCATACCGACTCGAATTACCACAAGAACTCATGCTCGTGCACAACGTCTTTCACGTATGCAACTTGAAGAAATGTCTTTCTGACGAAACTCTTGTTATTCCCTTGGAAGAAATCCAAGTTGACGAAAGATTGAATTTTGTCGAGGAACCCATTGAAATTATGGATATAGAGATCAAACGGCTTAAGCAAAGCCGCATTCCTATCGTGAAAGTCTGTTGGAACTCTCAAAGAGGTCCGGAATACACATGGGAGCGTGAAGACCAATTCAACCGTAAATACCCACATCTCTTCTCTACTCCAGCAAATAATTCTAACTGAAAACCGAGGACGGTTTTCTCTTCTAAGGCGGGGAGGATGTGACACACGGTAAATCTTCACTAAAATTTAACTAATAATTGGTAATTTATTATTACTAAGCATAAGTCATTAAGCATGCATAAGCTTTGCCTGATCATTTGAGTAGATAACTCGCATACAGTAGAAAATTGCATCACTTTTGCATTCATATCATTTTATGAATATTTAATTTTTGTCTTATGATTAAATTGTAAGACGAGAGGTTATCTTTTTCCCCACCGACAATGCACGCGCATCCGACACTATGATAAGGGCTTGGTAAAACAAATGACAAACTTGCATAATGAAAAATACTACAAAGATAATAATATCTCCGACGCGTATCTATAAGATATTACATTATAAAAATTATCAAACAATGATACTTCAGTCACAGCTTAATGTCGCGGGACACAAAATACTTAATACAATTTCACTTGAATAATGACTCTTATATGTCTACAAAGTACATTAATACCAAATGTATAATAATAATACATACACTTAACATATAAAAAGAAAACCTTTTATTAAGATTTGAGATAAATACCCCCTTTGTCTTCTCTTCCCCAAACGACAAAACACAAAGAGCAGGAAAAGAATACCTAGTCTTCACCTTCTACCTCTACCCCTGCACCTTCTTGTAGGTCGAATCTCCCCGAAGAATAAACCCAACATACTTCTTTCATCATCTCCATTTCTCCCTTACCAAAACCATGTAACTTTTTGTCTCTCAAACCCTCCTTGAAGCTACCATTCGAATGAGTCCAAGAAGAGTCAAGACAAAGCCACCCAAAGAGAAGCATATCTCAACATCAATCTACCTTGAGCCAAAGTCCAAGATTTCCTAGGTTTTAGAAGTTAACTAGTTTTGACTTCAATCCAAAACACCAAGAAGAGAAAGATGGCCAAGCTCTTCCCCAAAATACTCCCTTTATCTCTAATAGAGATGTGAAATGCCCAACTCAGTTTCCCCATCACTTGTACCAAAAATTAGGGTTTGTGAAACTTAAGGTTTTCAAAAATTGAATTAGGGGTTTTGCAATTGGGAGTGTATTGGAGCTAAATCAAGTCTCGTTTGGTTCGAACCCACGAAGCCACTTTCGTTCCTCACCCATCACTCTCGAGTTGAGGTTACTCATTTTTCTTGTTGTAATGTCTTTTCATGTTGTTTTATGATATTAAGTTGGAAAATCTTATCAAAGAAATTGTTATATGATTTGGTCATATCGATTATAATTTTTCTTGGATGCCATGTCGAGTTGTGAGTTTGGTTATTTGAGATTTTAGTTTTTGCATTTGTTTTGTTAATCTTGTTTCCTGTCGAGTGGTATAAACCAAGAAATTAGAGAAGTTGAGTTTTATAAAAAGTTAGCCTAAGAACTAGGATCTTTGATACTACAATCTTGATATGTGACCATGAATTTAAGTCGTCGTTTGCAAATGGGTCCGTTTGGTTTTCTGTCGAGAGTATGAAACAAGGTGAAATAGATGAGTCTAGTGTTCTAGGATCACAAGTCGATACTTACATTCTATTCCCAGCAAATGTTCGAGTCATGTAAATGAGTCGAACCATGTCATAGCCTCGCCTAAACCTAAGAAACAAGCGTGTTACCTTAGTGTCATATGAATCGAGATTATGTTGAGAATTTTGTGACTAAACTGTGATGTAAGTTTAGGGAGAAACTCAAGTAAAAATGTGATATTTTGTCAAAGCATATTAGTAGTCTATACTTGTCAAGTTTTCCGTAAGAGTAAAATAGTTGACGGGATGAGACCAAGTTGAAGTAGTACTCAACTAGTGTATGGTATCGTCACATCTTTGCTCGCATTTTTCTAGTTATTGATGTTAGTCAAATCTCATACGAAACAAGTCTCATACATGGTCATTTCCTTTTTGTTAACTTATCTTCATTAAGTGCATATTTGTCATCTAAATAGATATGCTTTGGGACTATGAAAGAGTGTCGACAACCTCATTTTGGTAGTACCATAGTGATGGAGTCGTACTTCCTAGTCGAGAGTTTCGGCTTCACAAGTTGGAGCCTGAACGAACAAGCACATCTCGAGCCAAGTAGCTTGATTCAGTGCCAAAACACGTCAAGTTATCTCACACAAGCTAGCCACTTGTGAATGACTAACCGTAAGAAACTTAAAACGGTTCAAACACTGATCCTCTGATAATGAAGGTTTAAGGGTGGTGTGTATGGATGAAATAGTATGATAATATCAATATCAAAATAAACGCGAGAATCGAATCGAAAACCTTTTAGGAAAAAGGTTAGACAATCAAATCCCGTGAGTGAGATATGTGATACTGGGCAAGTGATTACCCGGGTCGTTTCCCAACGAGGTGTGAATTGAGAATGTCGTTTGAGGTTTGTTATTAAAATGCTCGATGTTACGGGTTTTTTGTTTTTGATTACGTTTTCTACAAATTAACTAAAGGGAAAGTAATTAAGGCTACGGGAACAAAGTAAATGATTATCTAACTACTACTAAGCATACGGAACAATAAAATTAAGTTACACTAAGTCCTAGAGTGATAATATGCAAAAAGGTGAAAACCCGGGCTAATCCCGAGCCTCAAAAAGTGAAAATGATACAATTTAAGGCCTAAGGATGTGAAACTAATTTTCCTACGTTCTAAACGACTAAAAATAATTTTAGGAAAAAGCCGGGTATTTTTTCGACTTTTAAATTACTTATTATGATTTAAAATCGGTTTTAATCTAATTTAATTATAAAAATTACTAAACTATTTTAGAAAAATCTGAAATTTCCACAGAAAATACTTTGGACAATACTGGTTTTAAGAAAAATAAAAAAGTGTGGTACTACTTTATTAAATAAGCACTTAAAAAGCTAAATAAGCTAGTAAGCTTAAAACTGTTTTGTGTAGTTAAGAGATTAATAGTGCATGATTAAAAAATAAAGACCCTAGGGCAGTTGGTGATTGGTGTGTGTGTTAAGGTTTGAGCCAAGAGACCAGAGTTCAATCGGCTTGGCACTTTTGCAAACTTATTTTTTAATTTTTCTTTTGGACAGTTTTAAGTATGGAAATAAGCAATGACTTTTTGTGAAAACTCAACTTGTAAAAAGCAAGCAATAAGCAGTTAAGACTGCTTATTGTTCTCAGTTATGGACAGTTAAGCAAGGGAACAAGCAAACTATTGAATTCAAGCTAATGATGGAATAAGCAGTTGAAACTGAGGAATAAGCTACTAGGTATAATAAGGAACTTGAATAAGCTAGAAATAAAGGAAATGGACTACTTTAAAGGGGGAGAATAAGCAGTTGGGATGTTCCTAAAGTAACAATGGAAAAGGAGCATGCAATAAGTTAATAAGCTATAAAGGATTAAACAAGCACTAAATAAGCATTAAATAAGCTAAAAACTGGTACACCTAATCTATATAACCTAAAAAGCACTAAGGTATCCTAGATAAGCTAATGGGAAATTTAAATAAGCTAAAACAAGGGGCGCATTGCTACTCTTAACAATGCAGTACTTTGTGGGTCCTAAGGGGCTGTTGAGGCACCTAAAAAGCTGTCAATAAGCTAATGTAAAAATTCAATAAAATGTGCATAAGCTAGATGAGCAACCCAATATTAAGCATACCAAGTTTTAGAATCTAAGGCTAAGTAATAAGCAAATTAAAAATCTAAGAAGGGAGTGGGTGGGGGCACCTAGGCTGCAAAAACAGAAACTGATATGGGTAAACAACAGATTTTTGAGCGCAAATTAACTAAGCTAAAGTAATACCTAGTGCAAATAAACTAAGGAAATATAAAGATGGGTATGTGGAGATATAAGAGAAACTATTTTGAAGAAGTTTTTGACCAAAAAAATAAGCTACAACAACCTTGCAAACAGCAGTGGAGGCTGCTGTTGCAACAGTTGGTGTAAAGACCTTTTTTTTTTCTTTTGCCTTTCCAACTAAAACTCGTTTAACCCATTTTACTTCTTTTAAAACTACTTTAAAACCTTAAAACCACTTTGACTTACAAAGTCAAAGTGGGTGAAAATATGTTTTGACCCAAATGAAAGCCAAAACCAAACACCCCTTAATGGGGCAAAAGCACTCTCAAACTGTTGTTTTTTTTTTTGGTGATTCTAAGACTCAAGATTTGTTACGAAAATCATTTAGTAACACTAATAAGTAGTTTGACATGAACAATAAGCACTTTCTAAAAGCTATTAATATGAGACTAGTTTGAAAAAACTTAAGCAGAAAAAAAAACTTTCATTAACTTGAAAAGCAATTACAATACTGAATAAAAAACTAAAACTATTAAAAGAAAACTAATTCCTAATGCCCTCAAGGCTACAATGAGCTCTACTATTTATACTAGGAATAAGCTAGGTCTTGGAGTCTTCAGCTTGTGCTTGTTTACTGAGAGAATGAGCTTCTTGGTGCCATTTTGTGTTTCTTTGTGTCAATCTCAGCCATCCAATTGATCTTGGGCACCAAGGGTTTAATCCTAGCCGTCCATCTTTTGAGCTCCAATGTGGGCTTAGGGGATTGCCAAGGTGGCATACGACCCATGTGGGTGTGGGGCAAGCTTGGGGACATGGTTATCAGTGTTTTGAGAGGGACTTGGGAAGAAGAGGACAAGGGATGTGGGAGCTGGTTTTGGGATTTTGGCGGGTAAAGTTGGAGCAGGATATTTGGGTTTCTGTTTTGGGTAAAATGGGATGAAGAAGGGGTTCAAAGGTCTAAGTTAAAAAGGGTTCTTAATTTTTGTATTTTTTTGTTTTAAACTTTTTTTTTTTTTTTTTTTTTTTTAGAAAGAAAACTTTTTAATAAAATTGATTTAAAAAAAAATAATTGTTGTAAAAATAAAAATGAGGTTTTTAAAAAGAGTAGTTTTGGATTTTGCAAAAAGGGTAAAATGGTAATTTTGGGTTCGGGTAGAGGGTAAATTGGAAATTTGGGTTTAGGTTAGGTTTTTGAGTCTGATTCCCCAAGCTCACTCCCAAATGGTATCCCGGGCTCTGAAAATGTAGAAAATCCGCTTCCGGCTCCATCTGCAAAGCACGTTTTCCAATCCAAGCTCATTTCAGTCCGTTTTGGCCCTGTTTTCGATTCTTTGTACCCGAAATAGATAAAAACACATTCCAAGGATATCTGCAATATAAATGGGTATATTTCAGTGTTTTTAGACATTTTTGTGGGGTTAGATGGGTAAAAATGATGAGTGAATAAGCACTCATCAAATCCCCCACACTATCAATTGCTAGTCCCTAGCAATCCGATCATATGAAGTAATGAAAGGATAAAAAATACCAAGAATACCCCGTTTCGACTTTTTATTCCACTACGAGAAATTTAAACTTGAATGTAAATAAATAACATGCTTGATTATCAAAACATGGCATCATAGAACGGGATTCACACAAAATGGGTGTCTCCGGGGAATTGTAATCGTCATCCTCTTTTTTTATACTCTCAAACCAAGCTTAAACTTATTGTGCAAACGTTTCAGAAAATGCTAACACTACTTATATCAATAATCTATGTAAGTCGAGACTTAACTTTTTACTCCGCAATTTATAAAATTTAAGTGATTGTGCTCATTTTCAAAAGTTTGACCATTGAAATCGACATTTGTTATGGTTGTTATCCACTTCACCAAAGTACTAACCCCACCGGAACGGACGGAAGTCTTAGGATCGAAGGGCCTCTTCCATGTAGCGGCTTTCTTCCTACATCCCAAAACATTAGTTTTAAGTGACCGGGCTTTTGACACCTCACAGAGAATAGTACCGAATTAGCGGAATTGATTCCAAAGATTTACGAAGCTACCGTTAAGTTAAAACTAAACCTAAATGGATTACAACCGACGATAATTTAGAAATTCGAGATTCAAATGTGAGATCACTCCATGTTGCGACTTTCTTTTCAGCTTGTCCTTTTAAGGAGGCTAGGTTTTCACCCTCGAGAATAGTATCGGAGCTTTCGGGATCTTTGAAATCAAGGATTTCCAAATTACCGTCAAACTTTTAGACAACCTTGACGAATACAAGTTCAACTTCCGATTTAAATTTAAGAAAAAGCAAGTTTCACACATTTATTCATAAGCAACATAATGCTTTTATTCACTCAACTCATATTTTTCTTTTCTTTTTTTTCTTTTTTTTTCATTTTTCAACTTTCAACTTTTTGACTTTGAACTTTAAACTTGCAACTTTTGCATCATTCAAGCACTTTTACGATACTTTCATTTTGCAACATTATTCAGATTTAAAGAAAGTATGCTTTCTCGGAAATTTAAATAAAAAGTTGAACTCGGACTCTAAATCAATTTTGCTTAAAACTTTTTATTGTAACAAGACGATTTTGAATGTTCAAAAGTTTGACAACGAACACGTATTTAGGTCCAATTAGTTAGCTTCTGGGAGAAAAAGCCATAGATTACTTATATAAGCTCTAAAGAGAACCAACTACTCCACGCTTAGCATTTTCATTTGCACAACTCGTAAAACCTTAGCCTAAATGTTAAGAGAGCAGCTAGATCAACACTCTAGCAGAGTCGGGATTCCCCTTGTTCTAGCCGAATCAAGACTAAACTATCATTAATACCGAAGCATTAGTGCATTATTTTTGTGCAAAGCACTTCTTGTAAACGTAAATACTTGACTTAAAACGATAAAAATTTAAAATTTTGGTCAAAACGGGAGTGCTAGGGTACTAGAAGGTACATAATGTGATCAAAATTCGCTTAGAATTCCCCCCCACACTTAGAATTGAATATTGCCCTCAATATTCAAAGCACCGGCCGTAGCCGAAACTATAGAACGGCAAAAGGTAATACTACTAGCCAAGTGTGGAAGCGAAATCTTTTTTCACAAAAGGATTTATAAAGATATCCCTAGATAATCGTTAGCAAAAAGATCGGATATTGGGCGGCTGGATTGAAAACAGGCGCATCAATCATCACGATCTACGGAATCCTGAAAACAGAGAGCAAACATACAACAAGCAAACATCATGGGGAATTCCCCACACTTAGTGTTAGAAAAGAGAAAGAAGATAGAAACATGGGTGGACACCCATGGAATGCTACTATTTTTGTTAACCGAGTCGCTAGCTTGACTCGACCCCGAATTCATTGGTTCATGGGGAAGGTTTGGAGATCCGGGACAACCAATTGAGGTATGTCCCCTCCAAAATAGTGTTTCAATCTATGGCCGTTCACTTTGAAGTTTGGTCCGTCGGTTTGAGATAACTCGACGACACTATAAGGAAAGACTTTGGCAATGGTGAACGCGGCCGATCCAACGGGTTTTAAGTTTTCCCGAGAAGAGCTTCAATCGAGAATTGAAAAGAAGGACTCGGTCACCAACGTTGAAAACGCGGTTCTTGATTTTGGAGTCATGGATCTTCTTTGTCTTCTCTTTGAAGATTAAAGAGTTCTCGTAGGCTTGATCACGAAGTTCATTTAATTCATTGAGTTGAACTTTTCGGTGATCACCCACGGACTTGAGATCAAAGTTAGCATGCTTCAAGGCCCAATAGGCTTTGTGCTCGAGCTCGATCGGGAGATGACACGCCTTTCCGTATACAAGCTTATAAGGAGTACAACCAATAGGTGTTTTGTAAGCTGATACGAAGGCCCAGAGTGCATCATCTAGCTTATCCGACCAAGAGGCACGGTTTTCGCCTACGGTCCTTTCAAGAATTCTTTTTAAACCACGATTTGAGACTTCCACTTGACCACTAGTTTGTGGGTGATACGCGGTAGCAAGACGGTGAGTTACACCGTACTTAAGCATGACTTTTGCGAATTGGTCATTGCAAAGTCGTGCACGCGATCACTAATGATGGCACGGGGAGTTCCAAAACGAGCAAATAGAGATTTTAGAAATTTCACAACTACTCGGGCGTCGTTGGTGGGGAGCGCTTTCGCTTCCACCCATTTAGACAAGTAATCGACCGCCCCGAGTATATACTTGTTCCTCGAGAAGACGAGGAACGGGCCCATGAAGTCGATGCCCCACACGTCAAAGATCTCGCACACTTGGATTGCATTTTGAGGCATTTCATCCTTTTGCGAGATTTTGCCGTGACGTTGACAAGCGTCACATGATTTGACTAAGTCATGGGCATCGCGATAGATTGTGGGCCAATAGAAACCGGAGTCAAACACCTTCTTGGCGGTGTAGTTCGGCCATGATGTCCCCCGTGGGTCCATTGTGACAAGCGTTGAGAATATCAACGGCTTCTTGGCCGTGAACACACCGTCGGATGACTTGATCCGCACAGACCTTGAACAAGTAGGGGTCGTCCCAAAAGTAATGCTTAACATCTTTGAAGAATTTACTTTTTTGTTGGGACGACATCCCTTTAACAACAAAGTTTCCCGCATGGTAGTTTGCAAAGTCGGCAAACCATGGGGTACTCAAATTTCCACTTAGAGATACCACATTAAGTGTCTCGAGAGGAAATGTTTCATTGATTTCCTTTTTCTCGAGCACACCTTGGTGAGGATTTTCAAGACGGGATAAGTGATCACCCGAGGTTCTCGGCTCCTTTTTTATCTCGAACGATGATATCAAATTCTTGGAGGAGGAGAACCCACACGGAGCAATCTCGGCTTTGCATCTTGCTTAGCAAAGAGATATTTGAGGGCGAGTGATCCGTATACACTATGCTTTTAGACAAGATCAAGTATGGTCGAAACTTCTCTAAAGCATACACCACGGCTAGTAATTCTTTTTCCGTCGTAGTGTAATGTGCTTGAGCTTCGGTCAAAGTTTTGCTAGCATAGTGTATAGGCCGGAAATGTTTTGCTTTTCGTTGCCCCAAGACCGCACCTAGAGCAAAGTCGCTAGCGTCGCATACAAGCTCGAAAGGTAGGTCCCAATTGGGGGCAACTAATATAGGAGCTTCCGTAAGTTTCTTCTTTAAAGTTTGGAAAGCTTCAATGCATTCTTTGGAGAAGATGAACGGAGTATCTTTTTCAAGAAGACGGGTCATCGGCCGGGCTATTTTCGAGAAATCTTTAATGAATCGACGATAGAAGTCGGCGTGACCTAGAAAACTCCGAACACCCTTAACGGTGGTGGGATGAGGTAATTTGGATATGACATCAACTTTAGCCTTATCAACCTCAATCCCGCTTTTAGAGATCTTATGGCCGAGGACTATGCCCTCTTTGACCATGAAATGACTTTTCTCCCAATTTAGACAAAGATTTGTGTCTTCACAACGTTTAAGCGTCTTGTCCAAATGGGAGACATGATTGAAAGAATCCCCAAAGACCGAAAAATCATCCATAAAGACCTCCATAGTTTCCTCGATCATGTCGTGGAAGATGGCCATCATGCACCTTTAGAATGTACCGGGAGCGTTGCATAAGCGAAAGGCATGCGGTAAGCAAACGTTCCATAAGGGCACGTGAAGGTGGTCTTTTCTTGGTCTTGTGGATCTATGGGTATTTGGAAATAACCCGAGAAACCATCAAGAAAACAATAGTATTCGTTTCCCGCTAATCTCTCAAGCATTTGATCCATGAAGGGTAAGGGAAAGTGGTCTTTACGGGTGGCTTCATTTAACTTTCGGTAGTCAATGCAAACACGCCATCCCGTGACCACTCGAGTAGGAATCAACTCGCTTTCTTCGCTTTCAACAACGGTGATGCCACCCTTTTTGGGCACACAATGAACGGGGCTCACCCAAGAACTATCCGAGATAGGGTAAATCAATCCGGTATCAAGAAGTTTTAGGACCTCTTGTTTGATAACCTCGTGGATTTTAGGATTCACTCTTCTTTGATGTTGAACCACCGGTTTGAAGTCATCCTCCATTAGAATCTTGTGTGTACAAAATTTCGGGTTAATACCCCTAATGTCGGAAAGTTTCCAAGCAATGGCTCGCTTGTGTGACTTCAAAACCTTTATGAGAGCGGCTTTTTCCTCCTCACTCAAATATTTAGCAATTATGACGGGTAATTTATCGTCACCCTCCAAAAATGCATACTCAAGATGAGGCGGTAAGTCCTTAAGTTCGATCTCCGGAGGATCATTAGCATTTTCAATGTTTTTGATTTCCTCAATATGAAGTTCTTGAGGAGGGAGTGATGATGGATCATCATTGAGCATCTTCTCGATGAGAAGAATATCTCCCTCGATGTCGATGGGAGCGTGATCAATTTCCCATGGGACATAATCACTAGACAAGTAAGCTTCAATCTCTTCCAAGATAAAGTCACTTTCCTCATTGTAAAATGGAGGAGAGGGGGAGAGAGCAATGATGGGATCAACCGAGTGGGATTGCCACTCGAGAATCCAAGAATTTCTTGAGAATACTCCTCCGACACAATGTCAATGACATCAATTTTGTTGACGGACATATCGTCATAAACGGGGGAGTATCTCGTAACTTGATCAAGATTAAAAGTTACGGCTTTCTTGTTCACCCTCAAAGTAATTTCCCTTCATCAAGCGTCGATCAATGCACGACCCGTTTTAAGAAGCACCTCCCAAGGATGAGGGGTACTCGGGGATCGGCATCAAACTCGACGACAACAAAGTAGGCGGGGAAATAAAATTCTCCTACTTTCACACAAACATCCTCGGCTATACCTAACGGATGAGAATTCGTTCGATCGGCAAGCTCGAGGATCATACATGTAGGTGTGAGGTGGGGGTAGCGAAAGCTTCTTCCACATAGAGTGTGGCATTAACTTAATGCTCGCGCCAAGATCGGCCAAAGCGGAGCGTTGAACTATCCCTTGAAAATCACATGGGATTAGGAATTTTCCGGGGTCTCCTAACTTTTCGGGAAGTTTTTAAGGATAACCGCCGAACAATTCTCGTTCAAGGAAGTTTTAGCCAACTCGGAAATTTTTTCTTTGTTGCTCAACAAGCTTTTGATTGTCGGAGTAAACTTGGGCATTAGAAGAAAGCGTCCATGAAACTAATCTCGAAGTGCAAATCTTTGAAGATCTGGATAAGCTTCTCCATTTGTTGATTAGATTTGTCGCGGACCTTTTGATCATTAAGCCTTGAAGGATAAGGGATTGAAGGCTTAATCTTCCGAACATCGGGCTCCGGAATGGAAATTTGGACTACCGGAGGTTGGACGTGTCTTGTACTTTGTGGGCTTGTAGAATGCACCTTGTCCTTTGTCACCTCGGTTTCTTGTGCTACCTCCCTCACCGGAGAGGGTGTAGGCATCGAGGGTCCATCATATGACTTACCACTTTGGGTGGCAATAGCATTCAACTCTCCCTTTGGATTTGGAATTGTATTAGCCGGAAGGGTTTTAGAAGTTGAAGCTTGATTCATTTGACACATGATACTATTGAACATATTTTCAATTTTGTTTTGATTTTGATCAATTTTGTTGTTCGTTTTGTTTAACTCATTTTTTAACTCGTTTCCTTGTTTTGACATTGAAGTTTGGAATTCATTTCTCAAAGTAGTGATTTGGCTTTGCAAACCCCTAATTGTAACCTCATTAGACTTAATGTAGTTGGAAAGTTCAATAGAGGGGCCAACCGGGGTTGGTAATTAGGAGCTTGATAACCATGATTGAGATTAACCCCTTGGGGAGGGTATTGGTTCATCGGGGCTTGATATGGAACATTTTGCCCTTTCACTTGATTTTGATTGAACCTATTGTGATTGTTAGGTTGAGGAAAACCGGGTGGTCCTTGATTGCTAGGACGATAGCTCGGGTCAACTTGAGGACGGTATTGATTACCTCCTTGATTGTAAGGCCCGGCTACGGCATTTGCTTCAAAAGGATTACCATCCGTAGCGGTACAATTGTAGTAAGCATGAGGCCCACCACAAGTAGTACAAGTAGCTGCCACCGCTTTGACTTGGGCGGGTGGATTTGGAGATGGAGAAGAAAGAGATTTTGAGAGAACCAATGCTTGGATAGCATCGGTAAGCTTGTCAATCTTAGCATCCGTGCTAGAGACATTTTTCGAAGAAGGTGAAGCACTCACTCGGGAAGCAATCGGTTTGCTTCGTGAGGTGCGGACTTTAGACTTGTTCTCAATGATGGACAACACATCTTTAGTAGAGCGTGTCAAGAGATTACCACCGGCGGCGGCATTGAGAGAGTCTTGATCGTTTTCATTCAAACCATTGTAGAAAGTATCGAGTTGATGTAACTCGGAAAAGCCATGGTGAGGACATTGACGAAGTAAGTCCTTGAAACGATCCCAAGCTTCACTAAATGATTCATCAAATTTTTGTGTAAACTTTGTGATTTCATTTTTTAAGTGTGTTGTCTTTTGTGGTGGGAAGAATTCATTAGTGAATTTTGAAACTAAATCTTCCCATGTGGTGATTGATTGAGGGGGTCGTTTTTCGAGCCAAATCCGGCGGCCCTCAAGTGAGAACGGGAAAAGAAGTAGTTTGATTGCTTCTTCCGCACGCGTTTCGATATTTGATTGTAGACGTGAGCTTGTTAAACCGTCGGATATGAGAGTGAGGATCGGCTCTCTCAAATCCGTAAAATTGGCTTGACGATACCAAGTTAATCAATCCGTTTTTGAGCTCAAAATTGTCGCAAGCCTTGCGATTGGTGGAGCGACGATGGCTTCTCCATAACCCTCGGTGGGTGCTTGGAGTTGTTCCAACATAGAACGGTTATCCTCCGCCATTTCGGGAATGGGGTCGGGATTAGTACGAATCTCGGGTTCGACTATTGGCGGGGGACGTCTATTTCGTCTTCGCGGAATTGTGGCGAGTTCAAGAAGGGGACAAGAAGAATTAGAAGAGCAGTGCGCATGCACTACCAAAAACACTTTCAATTAAAACAAGACCGAGGCAAAACACGGTGAACTTAAACCAATAATCCCACGTGAAATGATAACTTTTATAAGTAAACGCACAAAGGCGGAGAGACTTAGTAGGTCAGCGCAAGCGTATTAAAACCCGTCTCTTTTCAGCCGCAATTTAATGTCAGGCCGTCCTTATACCCCTTACACAGTTTGTTAAACCGATAGAAGTAAACCAAATCACGAGCGACACAAAGGCAAGTTTTAATCTTTTGTTCGGGAACTTATAATGATAACACTCAAGTTGAGAATGTTATATTGATTGTGTCTTCTATTTTATTTAAAACAAAAGGGAAAATCTTTTTTGTATTTTTAATCTTTTATATATATATACAAAGAAAAAGGAAAATATTTTTACTTTTGGTTTTATAAAAACAATAACTTCACGAAGGAAGGATCTCGAGTCACTAATCGTCAAACCTTAACGATATAGTCGCGACACAACCTCCGCATGGCGTAAAAATTTGATTGATTGCCAAAACACGTCAAGTTATCTCACACAAGCTAGCCACTTGTGAATGACTAACTGTAAGAAACTTAAAAGCGGTTCAAACACGATCCTCCGATAATGAAGGTTTAAGGGTGGTGTGTATGGATGAAATAGTATGATAATATCAATATCAAAATAAACGCGAGAATCGAATCGAAAACCTTTTAGGAAAAAGGTTAGACAATCAAATCCCGTGAGTGAGATATGTGATACCGGGAAAGTGATTACCCGGGTCGTTTCCCAACGAGGTGTGAATTGAGAATGTCGTTTGAGGTTTGTTATTAAAATGCTCGATGTTACGGGTTTTTTTTTTTTTTTTTTGGTTACGTTTTCTATAAATAAACTAAAGGGAAAGTAATTAAGGCTACGGGAACAAAATAAATGATTATCTAACTACTACTAAGCATACGGAACAATAAAATTAAGTTACACTAAGTCCTAGAGTGATAATATGCAAAAACGTGAAAACCCGGGCTAATCCCGAGCCTCTAAAAGTGAAAATGATGCAATTTAAGGCCTAAGGATGTGAAACTAATTTTCCTACGTTCTAAACGACTAAAAATAATCTTAGGAAAAAGCCGGGTATTTTTTCGACTTTTAAATTATTTATTATGATTTAAAATCGGTTTTAATCTAATTTAATTATAAAAATTACTAAACTATTTTAGAAAAATCTGAAATTTCCACAGAAAATACTTTGGACAATACTGGTTTTAAGAAAAATAAAAAAGTGTGGTACTACTTTATGAAATAAGCACTTAAAAAGCTAAATAAGCTAGTAAGCTTAAAACTGTTTTGTGTAGTTAAGAGATTAATAGTGCATGATTAAACCGAATAAAGACCCTAGGGCAGTTGGTGATTGGTGTGTGTGTTGAGGTTTGAGCCAAGAGACCAGAGTTCGAATCTGGCTTGGCACTTTTTTTTGCAAACTTATTTTTTTTTAATTTTTCTTTTTGGACAGCTTAAGTATGGAAATAAGCAATGACTTTTTGTGAAAACTCAACTTGTAAAAAGCAAGCAATAAGCAGTTAAGACTGCTTATTGTTTTCAGTTATGGACAGTTAAGCAAGGGAACAAACAACTTTTTAGCAAACTTTTGAATACAAGCTAATGATGGAATAAGCAGTTGAAACTGAGGAATAAGCTACTAGGTATAATAAGGAACTTGAATAAGCTAGAAATAAAGGAAATGGACTACTTTAAAGGGGGAGAATAAGCAGTTGGGATGTTCCTAAAGTAACAATGGAAAAGGTGCATGCAATAAGTTAATAAGCTATAAAGGATTAAACAAGCACTAAATAAGCATTAAATAAGCTAAAAACTGGTACACCTAATCTATATAACCTAAAAAGCACTAAGGTATCCTAGATAAGCTAATGGGAAATTTAAATAAGCTAAAACAAGGGCGCAAATTGCTACTTTGTAGCATTTCTTTGTGGGGTCCTAAGGGGCTGTTGAGGCACCTAAAAAGCTGTCAATAAGCTAATGTAAAAATTCAATAAAATGTGCATAAGCTAGATGAGCAACCCAATATTAAGCATACCAAGTTTTAGAATCTAAGGCTAAGTAATAAGCAAATTAAAAATCTAAGAAGGGAGTGGGTGGGGGCACCTAGGCTGCAAAAACAGAAACTGATATGGGTAAACAACAGATTTTTGAGCGCAAATTAACTAAGCTAAAGTAATACCTAGTGCAAATAAACTAAGGAAATATAAAGATGGGTATGTGGAGATATAAGAGAAACTATTTTGAAGAAGTTTTTGACCAAAAAAATAAGCTACAACAACCTTGCAAACAGCAGTGGAGGCTGCTGTTGCAACAGTTGGTGTAAAGACCTTTTTTTTTTCTTTTGCCTTTCCAACTAAAACTCGTTTAACCCATTTTACTTCTTTTAAAACTACTTTAAAACCTTAAAACCACTTTGACTTACAAAGTCAAAGTGGGTGAAAATATGTTTTGACCCAAATGAAAGCCAAAACCAAACACCCCTTAATGGGGCAAAAGCACTCTCAAACTGTTGTTTTTTTTTTTTGGTGATTCTAAGACTCAAGATTTGTTACGAAAACCATTTAGTAACACTAATAAGTAGTTTGACATGAACAATAAGCACTTTCTAAAAGCTGTTAATATGAGACTGGTTTGAAAAAAAACTTAAGCAGAAAAAAAACTTTCATTAACTTGAAAAGCAATTACAATACTGAATAAAAAACTAAAACTATTAAAAGAAAACTAATTCCTAATGCCCTCAAGGCTACAATGAGCTCTACTATTTATACTAGGAATAAGCTAGGTCTTGGAGTCTTCAGCTTGTGCTTGTTCTTGAGAGAATGAGCTTCTTGGTGCCATTTTGTGTTTCTTTGTGTCAATCTCAGCCATCCAATTGATCTTGGGCACCAAGGGTTTAATCCTAGCCGTCCATCTTTTGAGCTCCAATGTGGGCTTAGGGGATTGCCAAGGTGGCATACGACCCATGTGGGTGTGGGGCAAGCTTGGGGACATGGTTATCAGTGTTTTGAGAGGGACTTGGGAAAAAGAGGACAAGGGATGTGGGATTGGTTTTGGGATTTTGGCGGGTAAAGTTGGAGCAGGATATTTGGGTTTCTGTTTTGGGTAAAATGGGATGAAGAAGGGGTTCAAAGGTCTAAGTTAAAAAGGGTTCTTAATTTTTGTATTTTTTTGTTTTAAACTTTTTTTTTTTTTTTTTTTTTTTTAGAAAGAAAACTTTTTAATAAAATTGGTTTAAAAAAAATAATTGTTGTAAAAATAAAAATGAGGTTTTTAAAAAGTGTAGTTTTGGATTTTGCAAAAAGGGTAAAATGGTAATTTTGGGTTCGGGTAGAGGGTAAATTGGAAATTTGGGTTTAGGTTAGGTTTTTGAGTCTGATTCCCCAAGCTCACTCCCAAATGGTATCCCGGGCTCTAAAAATGTAGAAAATCCGCTTAGGCTCCATCTCAAAG
Source organism: Chrysanthemum makinoi (assembly GCA_910596185.1). NCBI lineage: Eukaryota > Viridiplantae > Streptophyta > Magnoliopsida > Asterales > Asteraceae > Chrysanthemum > Chrysanthemum makinoi. Next base: position 111,047,849 of record OU343216.1, on the reverse strand, counting down.
CACGTTTTCCAATCCAAGCTCATTTCAATCCGTTTTGGCCCTGTTTTGATCCTTTGTACCGAAATAGATAAAAACACATTCCAAGGATATCTGCAATATAAATGGGTATATTTCAGTGTTTTTAGACATTTTTGTGGGCTTAGATGGGTAAAAATGATGAGTGAATAAGCACTCATCATAGCTCATGTTAAACTCCTATAACTAAAGTGTACTCTTTGGCAACAAAAATCTGGAAATGAGTTGTGCTCTAAAAATTTAGTTAACAAAGTATGGTAGCAAATTGTTGGACCAGCCCCCCCCCCCCTTTCTTTCTCTCGTGCAAATACTACATCGGGCCCAGGCCAAAGACTTGTACCATGTTGAAAAATCTAAAATGGGCCGCAGCCCATAGTTAATTATGTAATACCTAATAGTGTATCAAGGGTAGTCGAACAAGGTGATACCCGGCACAAGTTAGCTGATGACAAATAACGAAAACCATTCATCGTCTATCCTTTCTTTTCACTTCGTTACGTATCGTCTTAAAGGTCAATTATGTACATTAGTTGTAACTTAACGAAAAATGTTCAAAAGTTTGGCATAAACAACAAATGTTTAAAAACATGATTCACATAGTAATGTTTACGACAAAATTTAACGACAGTGTGTAAATGAATGTATGACAAGTGAACTTCTCATTTGAACTATATATATATATTAAGAACAAGTCTTAGTAAATAAATAGAGACCACTACTTCATTTTATCACTTAAAAAAAATTTGATAGTCTTCAAATTTAACTCAAATATATTTTCTAAGTACAATTGGAAAATAAATTAATTATATATATAATTTTCACAATACCATTTGTGTCAACTTAAACAAGTATATATGCATTTATATACTTACTAGTGGAACCTTGTAATTATTTATCAAATCAAACTTTGGATTTTAAAACCATATTAATGTCAACATGAAAAGTATATATACTCCGTATACTTACTAGTAAAATCATTTTAACAATTTTTACAAACTTACGTTTAGTATTAATACAATTATAGAAACCATTGAACTACTTTAAGTAAGTGATACTTAAAACAATGAACTAAAACATTGCCCTCCTTATCTAGGTCGCGTGTCGGTGCCGCTTCACAACATTCACTAAATCTTACTTTCGGATTGCATTTTGCTAAGGTGAGTTTTCATAGCCCCTCTTTTACTTGATAAACTGTTTCATACATTTTGGGGTGAAAAAATATGCAAAACCTTTTTATGGACCTAAAACTATTGAATGAATACTATTACGTGGTTTAGCCTAAGCCCTTATGTCCCTAGAGAATGCCCATTTTTCATGAACCGTCCATTCCCCATTGGGAAGCGCGAATGTTGTAAATAGATCTATTGAGGGTGACTCCTCCGTTCGGTTGGCCATGCTTAGACCAAGGCGAAACGTATACCATGTCGAATCGGTGATGAGGACAAAACACTCGCTATGGGCCCCTATATTGTATGATATCATTTAGCATACGAAACGTCGTAGTATCGGTTGCATGAACTTAGAGCTAACGTAATAGACATTCATCCATATAACATTATATTCGTTGTAATGATTATATGACTTTACTTTGGTCCAAACTTACTGTTTTAACTTAAACCTATGAACTCACCACTCTTAGTGACCTTTTAGCATATTTTCTCAGGTGCTTAAACTGTGAACTTGGATGCAAGGCAAGATGGCGGTAAATGGTCGTAGTAGTATCTAAAAGAAGTGTTTTTACACAAACTGATGCTTTTAAATTGGGACCACTGAACTTATGGGATGTGCCCATTTATCTAAACAATGTTGTAAGAAAATGTTTTAAAAATGTTTATGAAATTAAAACGGAGAATGTATTCAGTTCTTTATTACTTGTGTTGTGATCACTGATGTCGTAACATTCCCAATAACACGTATGCTTCTGCTAAACTAATTTGAGGGTGTTACAGATTGGCATCAGAGCCTAGGTTATAGAGAACTAGGTACATAAAAACCCTAAACTATAACTACTTTTTTTTACAAAAACATCATACTACGACCGTCAGTTGCCGCTTGCCTTACTTACCATTTTACTTAGAGTTCATTTAAATAGGACTGCATGTTTTATTTCCTATTTACTAGTGCACTATTTCATATTCATCATGAGTATTTTTCTACATACTTACACATATGCACCGTCTTGTCACATACTGAAATACGCCACGACTCATGATGGATTGGGCGACACCCACAACTCCTACTGAAATGTCACCACCTCAACTCCTTAAAGAAAAGTTGTGTAGTGCACCTATTCTAGCCTTACCTGAAGGTAGTGAAGACTTTGTTGTTTATTGTGACGCTTCACACAAGGGGCTAGGAGCGGTGTTAATGCAAAGAGAGAAGGTGATAGCATACGCCTCTCGCCAGTTGAAGACTCATGAGAAGAATTACACAACGCACGACCTGGAGTTAAGATCAGTTTTGTTCGCACTCAGTATTTGGAGACACTATTTATATGGCACAAAGTGTATCGTATACACCGATCACAAAAGCCTACAACACATTTTAGATCGAAGAATCAACATGAGACAACGCCGATGATTGGAGTTGCTCGGTGTGATTCTGACTGCGAGATTCGTTACCATCCGGTAAAGCGAATGTAGTTCTTGATGCTCTTAGTAGAAAAGAGTGACCAAAACCTCTTAGAGTCAGATCTTTGGGTATGACAATCAGTTCACCTCTTCCATCCAAGAATCGGAGGCACAATCGAAGCACTCAAGGAAGAAACCGTCGAATGAGAACCTTTACGGAATGCCGAAAGTGAAAATGGATTCATAAAAGGTCGTGCGGAATCTTGTGTTTCAAGGAGCAAATTTGGATTCCACTTTACGGAGGAATTCGCGATATCATTATGCACGAATCCCATAAATCTAAATACTCCATCCACCCAGGATCCGACAAGATGTATCTCGATCTGAAGAAATTGTACTTGTGGCCAAACATGAAAGCCGACATTGCAACATATGTCGCCTGTGTAACCCGATCAAAAGTCAAAGCCGAACATCGAGACCCTCGGTCTACTAGTACAACCCAAAATTCCCGAATGGAAATGGGAACGTATAACAATGGACTTTATCACTAAGATACCTAAAACCTCTAAAGGCTACGACACTATTTGGGTAATAGTTGATCGTCTCACCAAGTCGGCACATTTTCTACCGATGAAAGAAAGTGACGGAATGGACAAACTTGCACAACTATACCTGAAGGAAATCATCGCACGTCATGGTGTACCAATCTCCATCATCTCGGACAGAGATAGCCGTTTCACCTCAAACTTCTGGAAGTCACTTCAAGACGCTTTAGGATCTAACCTCGACATGAGCACCGGTTACCGTCCTTAGACTGATGGACAAAGTGAAAGAACCATTCAAACATTGGAGGATATGCTAAGAGCATGTGTGATAGACTTTGGAAATGGCTGGGATAGGCACTTGCCATTAGCTGAGTTTTCTTACAACAACAGCTATCACACAAGCATCAAAGCCGCACCATATGAAGCACTCTATGGTCGAAGTGTAGATCACCCGTGTGCTGGGCCGAAGTTGGAGAAAGTCAACTTACTGGTCCAGAGTTAATTCAAGAAACTACTGAGAAGATTGTACAAATCAAAACCGACCGCAAGCGACCCGTGACCGTCAAAAGAGTTACGCGGACAAAAGAAGGAAACCACTTGAGTTTCAAGTGGGGGATAAAGTTATGCCAAAGGTTGCGCCATGGAAAGGTGTAATCCATTTCGGAAAACGTGGAAAATTAAATCCTCGTTACATTGGACCTTTCAAAATCCTCGCAAGAATCGGACCGATAGCATACCGACTCGAATTACCACAAGAACTCAGCTCTGTGCACAACATCTTTCACGTATGCAACTTGAAGAAATGTCTTTCTGACGAAACTCTTTCTATTCCCTTGGAAGAAATCCAAGTTGACGAAAGATTGAATTTTGTCGAGGAACCCATTGAAATTATGGATAGAGAGATCAAACGGCTTAAGCAAAGCCGCATTCCTATCGTCAAAGTCCGTTGGAACTCTCAAAGAGGTCCGGAATACACATGGGAGCGTGAAGACCAATTCAAGCGTAAATACCCACATCTCTTCTCTACTCCAGCAAATAATTCTAACTGAAAACCGAGGACGGTTTTCTCTTCTAAGGTGGGGAAGATGTGACACACGGTAAATTTTCACTAAAATTTAACTAATAATTAGTAATTTATTATTACTAAGCATAAGTCATTAAGCATGCATAAGCTTTGCCTAATCATTTGAGTAGATAACTCGCATACAGTAGAAAAGTGCATCACTTTTGCATTCATATCATTTTATGAATATTTCATTTTTGTCTTATGATTAAATTGTAAGACGATAGGTTATCTCATTTTCCCCGGTGGAGGCATTGCACGCGCATCGACAATCGCGTGATAAGGGCTTGGTAAAACAAATGACAAACTTGCGCAATGAAAAATACTACAAAGATAATAATATCTCCGACGCGTATCTATAAGATATTACATTATAAAAATTATCAAACAATGATACTTCATCCACGGCAATGTCGCGGACACAAAATACTTAATACAATTTCACTTGAATAATGACTCTTATATGTCTACAAAGTACATTAATACCAAATGTATAATAATAATACATACACTTAACATATAAAAAGAAAACCTTTTATTAAGATTTGAGATAAATACCCCCTTTGTCTTCTCTTCCCCAAACGACAAAACACAAAGAGTGGGAAAAAAAGGCCTAGTCTTCAGCTTCTACCTCTACCCCTGCACCTTCTTGTAGGTCGAATCTCCCCAAAGAAGAAACCCAACATACTTCTTTCATCATCTCCATTTCTCCCTTACCAAAACCATGTAACTTTTTGTCTCTCAAACCCACTCCTTGAAGGCGCTGGCTACCATTCGAATGAGTCCAAGAAGAGTCAAGACAAAGCCACCCAAAGAGAAGCATATCTCAACATCAATCTACCTTGAGCCAAAGTCCAAGATTTCCTAGGTTTTAGAAGTTAACTAGTTTTGACTTCAATCCAAAACACCAAGAAGAGAAAGATGGCCAAGCTCTTCCCCAAAATACTCCCTTTATCTCTAGTAGAGATGTGAAACGCCCAACTCAGTTTCCCCATCACTTGTACCAAAAATTAGGGTTTGTGAAACTTAAGGTTTTCAAAAATTGAATTGGGGGTTTTGCAATTGGGAGTGTATTGGAGCTAAATCAAGTCTCGTTTGGTTCGAACCCACGAAGCCACTTTCGTTCCTCACCCATCACTCTCGAGTTGAGGTTACTCATTTTTCTTGTTGTAATGTCTTTTCATGTTGTTTTATGATATTAAGTTGGAAAATCTTATCAAAGAAATTGTTATATGATTTGGTCATATCGATTATAATTGTTCTTGGATGCCATGTCGAGTTGTGAGTTTGGTTATTTGAGATTTTAGTTTTTGCATTTGTTTTGTTAATCTTGTTTCCTGTCGAGTGGTATAAACCAAGAAATTAGAGAAGTTGAGTTTTATAAAAAGTTAGCCTAAGAACTAGGATCTTTGATACTACAATCTTGATATGTGACCATGAATTTAAGTCGTTGTTTGCAAATGGGTCCATTTGGTTTTCTGTCGAGAGTATGAAACAAGGTGAAATAGATGAGTCTAGTGTTCTAGGATCACAAGTTGATACTTACATTCTATTCCCAGCAAATGTTCGAGTCATGTAAATGAGTCGAACCATGTCATAGCCTCGCCTAAACCTAAGAAACAAGCGTGTTACCTTAGTGTCATATGACTCGAGATTATGTTGAGAATTTTGTGACTAAACTGTGATGTAAGTTTAGGGAGAAACTCAAGTAAAAATGTGATCTTTTGTCAAAGCATATTAGTAGTCTATACTTGTCAAGTTTTCCGTAAGAGTAAAATAGTTGACGGGATGAGACCAAGTTGAAGTAGTACTCAACTAGTGTATGCTATCGTCACACCTTTGCTCGCATTTTTCTAGTTATTGATGTTAGTCAAATCTCGTACGAAACAAGTCTCATACATGGTCATTTCCTTTTTGTTAACTTATCTTCATTAAGTGCATATTTGTCATCTAAATAGATATGCTTTGGGACTATGAAAGAGTGTCGACAACCTCATTTTGGTAGTACCATAGTGATGGAGTCGTACTTCCTAGTCGAGTTTCGCTTCACAAGTTGGAGCCTGAACGAACAAGCACATCTCGAGCCAAGTAGCTCATGTTAAACTCCTATAACTAAAGTGTACTCTTTGGCAACAAAAACTCGGAAATGAGTTGTGCTCTAAAAATTTAGTTAACAAAGTATGGTAGCAAATTGTTGGACCAGCCCCTTTCTCTCGTGCAAATACTACATCGGGCCCAGGCCCAAGACTAGTACCATGTTGAAAAATCTAAAATGGGCCGCAGCCCATAGTTAATTATATAATACCTAATAGTGTATCAAGGGTAGTCGAACAAGGTGATACCCGTCACAAGTTAGCTAATGACAAATAACGAAAAACATTCATCGTCTATCCTTTCTTTTCACTTCGTTACGTATCGTCTTAACGTCAATTATGTACATTAGTTGTAACTTAACGAAAAATGTACAAAAGTTTGGCATAAACAACAAATGTTTAAAAACATGATTCACATAGTAATGTTTACGACAAAATTTAACGACAATGTGTAAATGAATGTATGACAAGTGAACTTCTCATTTGAACTATATATATATATATATATATATATATATATTTAGAATAAGTCTTAGTAAATAAATAGAGACCACTACTTCATTTTATCACTTAAAAAAATTTGATAGTCTTCAAATTTAACTCAAATATATTTTCTAAGTACAATTGGAAAATAAATTAATTATATATATAATTTTGACAATACCATTTGTGTCAACTTAAACAAGTATATATACATTTATATACTTACTAGTGGAACCTTGTAATTATTTATCAAATCAAACTTTGGATTTTAAAACCATATTAATGTCAACATGAAAAGTATATAAACTCCGTATACTTACTAGTAAAATCATTTTAACAATTTTTACAAACTTACGTTTAGTATTAATACAATTATAGAAACCGTTGAACTACTTTAAGTAAGTGATACTTAAAACAATGAACTAAAACATTGCCCTCCTTATCTAGGTCGCGTGTCGGTGCCGCTTCACAACAATCACTAAATCTTACTTTCGGATTGCATTTTGCTAAGGTGAGTGTTCATAGCCCCTCTTTTACTTGATAAACTGTTTCATACATTTTGGGGTGAGAAAATATGCAAAACCTT
>OU343216.1:110979403-111040394 GCA_910596185.1 Chrysanthemum makinoi | reverse complement strand
AATAATTCATGAAATTGAGATGCATTAATTGAACAATTCGTGGTAGTGTAAAACACATCTTGAGTGATACATTCAGAAATCAGATTCTCATTTAAGGTATGCAAGTTCTTCCTCAATCTCATTTAATTCTACCATAGTCATTGACCTTAACTATCATTGCATCAAATTCCTTTTCCATTTCTTTAATATCTGAATCCATCCTTTTTTAAGACTCTCAAATTGACCTTTTAATTGGTTTAAGAAAGGCATGACCTCAGTTAAATAGCAGCATTCTTTAGTTTTGCTCAAAACCCCCTCCTTTAGTTATTCCAGTAGGTGTGATCCTTTTCTTACATGTCTTCTCAAAATCAACAAATAATTGATAAATAACATACTGACTGATTAAGGTCTTGCTCTTAGTGGAATAGATCTAGGAACTAAATGCATTGGTGTATTGGGGGGATATATACAGTGGCAGGAAGCATTCTCCTACATGGGGAATTCTGTTCAACAAACTCATCAGCTTTTTCATGTCCATATCCTTTTTCCATAACATTGTTGGGGTCGCTGTGTTTGAGGTCTAAACTTGTTAAATGCAATCCAATTTTCCTTAGCATGGTTGGGTGTTTTATAACTGATTTTCTTTTCTACTATTTGAAGGGCTCTTAAGTTTTTCATCCAATTTCTTTCTAGTACTTCTTCAAACTGCTTATCTTCCTCAGTATTCTCAGTGCAACTAGGTTTCTATCTAGGCTTAAGGATTTCATTTCCATCATAAATTACCTTCTGTGCTTCTCTAGCTTTCTTACAAGCCTCAGGGTTTGGTTCATCAACTAATGCAACACTATGTTTGTCACTTAGAACTCTATGCTTAGTGATCATGTGAGCATGTCGAATGGGTGTTTCCTTGTACGTATAATTTGTTTTCAAGTTTGTTTTTCAAAGTTTTTAGGTTGGAAAATTCATTTAAAAGTTTTGATTCCTTAGCATTAAATTCCTGCTAAAGCACTTTCACATTTTCTTGAAGTTCTTGTTTTTGCTTAGCCGTTTTATTAAGCTTTTCTTTCAAGGAGTCTAGCTCTTGTTTTAGTATTTCTTCCTTAAAGTTACTTTTTCTAATAATTGTAAGCATTTGGTCATCCATTTCCTGCTCACGAGTGGTTAACTCAAACTTAGCGCGTTGTTCATAAATGGCAACTTGTTCTTTATAGGCATTCAGTTCAGAGACAACAGAATCATCAGGGGCACGTGTAGTGTATTCAACAAAAACATAGTCATTGTTGACTGTAGAAGATGCATCACTTGGTTCAATCACACTTTCACTTTGGATCACTTTGGATCACATATTGATCATATGGGATAGTACCCACAAAACTACCTATGCCAAACACCACCATACCTCCTAGGCCAAACAATATCATCTCCACTAAACAATCACCATTGGTTCCTAGAGCTATCTCTTTTACATCCCCACTATCATCACCACACCTCTACAATTTAGAGGACTTGCCTCCTAGGCCTTCATCCGCCTCCCCGCCGACAACATTCTCCTCATTAGTAGGAATAATGGTACAAAATCAAGGTGTTGAGTCAACACTTGCTCCGGCTTCCTTTTCGCCATTTCCATCATATAATCCCATTTGGATTATGAGAAATCATCAAAGTCAACCAACCGACCATATGGAAGTGGACACTTCTCTACCACCACCATCATTCTTGGTCGAGCCATTCTCAAATGCGCCTCCACCAATCCCTCCATCATTTGAAGCTCCACAAGCCGCTTCACTTGATCCTTCGCATCAAGCCATTTCATTTCTTCCACCACCACTACCTAGCCATGAAAAGATTGCTATCATTGTCAACATGTTGAAAGTTTGATACATGAAGTACGAGAAGACCAACGTTTCATGTTCTATCATCTCCTCGAATGTTTCGACGAGATTAAACCTAAACAAAACTTGAGCTAGAAGATTTTAGTGGTGTCCTAGCATCAAGCGATAGTTGGTTTAGAATTCCTAGTCATGTATTTTCCTATTTTCTTAGTTTTTAGAGTCATGTATATCATAACTCTAGTTTTATTAATGGAATTACATGCTACTTGTTATTTTTCTGAGCATATGATTACTTTGTATTCATATCTCATTTTTGTGATAACATTACTTGTTATATCACCTTTGCTGAAATCAATCAGCTAATACGGATCCCTCATAATTGCCTAGACGGATCCCTATTAGGAGGGAACCGTGGATCCGTGAGACGAAGCTATTTTCTACTAACTTGGACCACATTTGGAGGAAATTGTGAATTATACTTGCTTTCTAACCTTTGTTTTGTAGTTATTCAATTTACACATGAAGACTTTGACATCCTAAAGCTAGGGAGAGCTTTATGTCAAAGCAATACATTTCAAATTACTTGCAATACTAGGTTTACATTTCGTGACATCCCCTTGCAAACTTGCAATCATCAAGGGGGAGCACATTCGTCACTTAGACGAAATCTTTTGCAAACTTACTTGCAAACAAACTAGATTAGTATCACTTTATAGGGATGTACGTCAAGGGGAGTAAAGACGAGATCCTTTCCCGTTACTTGCTCTCTATTTATTTCTTTCACATGTTTTTCTTAAAAAACAATGTGTGTTGCTTTCTTTCAAGGCTCTTTTGTTTCGACAAAAGGGGAGAAGAAAGTAAAAACTACAAATCAAACTTTTACTTAGTTTTCAAATAATTTTATGTTTTTTCATCAACAAAAAGGGGTAGATTGTTAATACAAATAAGCCGTAAAAACGTATATTTATATTTTACGATCTTCTAATGTTTTGTCGGTAACAAACGTAAAATCATTTTAACGAAACAAATAAAATACATAAATGGTTTGAACTAATAGTTTCTAACATATTCACATTTTCAACAAACACTAAAACAATTATAAGTGACTTTATGACTTAGTAATACATATGTACAACAACTAGTGTTTATATATTTGGGTATAATGTACACATAACTAGTATGTAGTATATTGGGTAATAAAAATAGGTAGAAACTTAAGTATCACAACCCATTGGGCAAATACATTGAATGAAGTTGGGTACAACCCAAAGCCCAACCCTGGAGCTTGACCCATAACCCATTGCATGACATCATGCCTTTATCATACATGGATAATATCCATAACCCATGGATCAAACCATACCCAAGTGACCAAGTGCATTGCACTCAAAGATACATTGTATCTAGCTAAAGATCCATGGTTCAACCCATGACCCATGACCCATAACCAAAATACCCATGGGTAAAAGGGAGCGCCCCACGGATCCCTAGCTTAACGCTAGACAGATGTTTGGAAGGGATCCGTGGGATCCGGGAACAGAGAGTTTTTCTTCTATAAATAGTGAGCCATTTCTTCATTGTTTCTCACCCTTTTCTAACACACTTTCTCCCTAAGTTAAAAACTCACAAACCTCAGATCCAAGAGATTTGTAGTTTTGTTTTTTGTGATCTTTTAGGTTCCTCTTAAAGGCAAGATCACCACCTTTGAAGTCGAGCAAGCTCAAGTTCATGAGTTGCCATGCTTCCTCATCATCAAGGCTACTGAAGTCTTCTTGTTGATGATCCTTTCTTTCTTCAAAGAAGTGTAGTGTTGAAGACATTAGTGAAAGATGTCTCAAGTGTCAAGACGATATTAGTGAAGGGTATCTATATCATCCATATCAGTGCTACTGTAGGTGCTTAGAATTCAAGACTAGAAGTTAGTGGTGTGCTTAGAAGTCAAGACACAAGACATTAGTGAAAGATGTCTTGTAGATCTAGTCAAAGGCATTAGTGAAAGGTGCCTAAGATGTACATTCGATATGGTGTGTTTCAATGTACAAGATAGACTAGTATTAGATCCAAGGATATTGATATCCTGATGATGTTGTAAAGGAGTAGATCTCCTTTGGGATTAGTCGTTGGTGTGTAGTTCCTCCATTGCAATGGAACTAGGTGCTTAGCCTAGTACCTAATAAAGGGTAGGCGACGTTGTGAAGGTGTAGTTCACCTTGGAGTGAAAGAACGAGGTACTTAGCCTAGTACCTTATAAAGGTAGGCGACGTTGTGTAGGTGTGGTTCACCTTGGAGTGAAAGAACCCGTGGTTAGCCTAGCACCGGAAAAAGGGTAGGCGACGTTGTAACACCCCCCAAAAATAATGAAAATGGTTTGCAGCGAAGTAAGTGTTACAGGGTATTACTCGATTGGTACCACAACAAAATGTATAGAACAACAGTTTAACTTGAGAAATCGTATTTCGTAAAGATTTATGTTTACATTTTTCAAAATATATATTATAGAATGTAGGCCCATAAAAGAATTAAAGTGGTCCCCAAATATACATCAGAGTCTTCTATGATCATGCCATGCCAATGCCCAAGCGCATCCAAATTTTAGCTAACGCCATCCTAAAATACATGCTAAAAATGTCAACACAAAGGTTGGTGAGTTCACAGGTTTTTAAATACACAAGTAGTTTCCAAAACAGGAAAATCAATTGGTTGTCAAAGTTTCAAAGGGTCCATTCTGTATGCATGCGTTCATGCATAAAAGTTCCACTACTTAAGCCGATTCAGCCGAAAATTGCCCCTACGTGCAACATGCTCTAACCCAGCATGAGAAATGATACTATGCACCCTCGGTTAGTGAGGGGGATGGCTCTACCCCTAAATAATATCCATAGATATCAACGGCTCGTCCCATACAGTGGGAGTGAGTTAATAAGTAGTATAGTACCAGGGGACTTTTACAGTTGTACACAGCCGCCAAACATGCATACATACCAATTTGCACAGTATAGCAGAGCATAGCTCAGTAGATTGAATCAGTTCAGTAAATTCATAATTTCATGAATGCACAACCAATTTAGTTTTAAGTAATCATAGCATGCTTTTCACCCCAAAATGAGTAAAAACAGAAATGGGGCTGTGAAACTCCTTAGTCCGAAGAAATATAAGAGTCACAACTAACAATCGGCATCGAGAAATGTATCACAATAGTGTCACAAGGTAGCAATGCACAACGATACAAGAGTACGGACACAACGGTACGTCATTGGCACAACCTAATAAATATGAGTTTGTCTCATGATTTGTCACGCGAGTAGTAATCGATGCGTATTAATTTCAAAAGATAACATGTTTCAGTTTCATGGAAGTTCGTATCAAGTTTGTAAATGTTTAGTATCATCATCTTGTGGTGGTATGAAGATCTAGACTCGAAAACACACATTAAAGTATAAAATGTATAACACATGAGCAAAAGAATAAACAGTTAGGGTCAAATAAGCAAATAAGTATAAGATAAGTAAGTTGTTAAGTTGGGGTGTTACCTAATATCCCCAAGTAACGCATATAAACGTAGTTTTAATAATAAGTAAAGAGAGGTTTATATTTAATAAAACTATATTTCTCGTTAATTATTCTATTTTGATCATGATAAGTTTTTTTATCAATATTAGTACATAAATAAAAGTTGATAGGATTCATTATTCAAAACACGTTTAAATAATACGTAATTCATTTAGATAAATTTAAATAATAATAAAGGTTTAAAATATTTTAAAATTTTTGGACTTTATAGTCAAATTATAGTCCGTACGAATAAAGTCTGTCAAGTATATGTGTTGTCTAAAACAAGCAATTCAAGTTAACGAGTCTGATAGTCCATCTAAGTGTCCATTATATCCAATTCATAACTAATACAAGTCTAATAAGTTTAGTTTGTCCAATATAATCCAATACAAGTCCAAAATATAGTCCAATGTCCAACTGCTACAAAGAGAAGTATTTTTAATCCGACGTCCAATATTTGTTCGAGTTTGTTATGTCCGATATCGTAAGTCTGTCACGAGTTTATTATGTTCAACGATATCCAAGATAGTCCAATAATAATTATAAGTTTAGCCCAATAAGTGTTACATACTTAGCCCATTAATAATAATCAAGTTTGGCCCAAATGAATATGCCAAGCCCGAATACTAAACTCAACAAACAAAATTCAAGATTTAATTCAGTAGTTTAGAGTAAGCACATACATTCACAAGCATAATAAGCAAGGAAAAGCATGTACAAATAAGAAACGCCCACTTGGGCTCGGCTAAACTAACACACCTTTATGGGCTCGACCCAGCATCATTTAGCGCGCACAAATACACGACTGTTTGGTGCCTAGCAGCTAAACCGAAAACACAACATTGCAAAAGCTCATTTTAAATCTAAATAAGTTAAATATTTGAAATAAACCAACAAACAATTCCAAACACTGAGCCAAAATACAAGCTGTTAACTAAACCCCTAGAGTTTTCTAGTTGTCGAAATGAGACTTGCATTGTTAAAGCAAAGCAACAGACACCCCTTGTGGGTTTTGTTTGCTGAACCGAGAGCAAGAACGGAAACACCCGGGTGTGATTATACCAAACCAAAACCACCCTTGTGGTTGTCTTTGAGGCGACATCAAACAAACACCCTTTAGTTGTTTTGAACCGAAACACATAAACACAAAATAAGCTATCTCAACATAATAAAATAAGGCCGAGGGAAATAAGCTTATCAACTTCAACTAAAACCCATAACGGGTAACATGTCCCAACTGAGACCCAATGGGTCAACTCGACCCGAAACCCACTGGTTATAAACCCGATCAGAACAACATAGGCACAAATCGACCTTCTTTCTATTACACCACAAGAAACAATGATACTTTTATTCAAAATATTATTATCCGTTTTAATTCAATAAACTTGCAATCACAGTTTATATTTAACTATAAAACAATTAAAACTTAACAAAATAGTTGTATGTTCGACATACCCAATGAAAGAAGAGATGATGATGATGGATAAATGAGACCACGACTTACAAACACATATATGTGACCCGACTCACACAAGACCCATAGTAACAACGACCCCCGCTGGTGTTTATGATGATGGTGATGGCGGTGTGAGGTGGCGTCGGTGATGATGTTGCTGCTATTGTCGTTTATAAGAGAGAGAGAGAGGAGGAGGGAGATGATTATCTTCTCTTCCTTGAGAGAGAGGGTGATAAGATGAGATTTTATAAATCTCTTTTTGACATTGACTTGCGAGGAGAGAAGATTAAATAAAAAAAAAGAGGTGTGGGATATGACTGAGTGAGGCGGTGGTAAACAAAAGGAACAAAATAAATATTAATGATATAGAGTGTATTTTGTGCATCTCGTGTCCTGTTGAGCCGAGGTGTAAACGCGATATCACAGTTTGATAAATGTGAAAATTATAATTTTGAAGTGTTTTAAAACAGTAATATAAAAATGAAATTATTAATTCCAAATAATAAATATCGAATTTAAACTATGTTAGGATTTGGAAAATCCAGTAGTTAAAGTGTCGGTCACCTCAAGTATATATGTAATCGTTAGAAAGCTCGTAGTCGTAGTTATTTAATGTTAAGTAGTATTTAGTTTTGTAACACCGTGGAGGACGGACGGGTCTTTACCCACTGTATGCCTGATCCACAACCCGTCAGGTGGCGTTTTATGTAAGTACTATAAATACTCTCTACCTCCCAAGGTAGAGAGTTGGAGCTCATAATAAGATTTTTCTTTCTCTCACTAAAGTTCCCAAACCTCTAGCTTTCTCTCTCTAAAACTCATCTCTTGTACGCCCAAGTATGTTTGTGTTATGATGTGTATGTGAAATCAAATATGTTACAAATGGTATCAAGAGCCATGGTTAGATCATCTCTTACATATCTTTGGATTTCTAGTGGTTTTTAGGTGGTTTTGAGTTTGAGAAAGTTTAGTGGTTTTTGCATCATTTGGTTGATTTCTAGTGTTAAAGTTTGGATTTTGATTGTACTTTTGTGTTTAGCATCATCATAAGTGTTTAGTTTTTGATTTGGAAGGCTTGAATCATCGTGGTTGGGTTGTTTTTGAATTGAAATGTGTGTTTTTAGAAGTTTTTCATGTTAGCGACTTGGCTCCTCGTATAATATTCTTGGTAGCGACTTGCTTTGTAAGTCTGTAGTGAGTTGTAGTGTTGTTTGGTGGCGAGTTGGTTCAAGCGACTTGCCTTTAGAGACAAAGCAAAAAAGTAATGTTGGTGGATTCTCCACTACGGGTAGCGACTTGGTAAGGTAGCGACTTGCTTTCAATTTTGATAGCGACTTGCTCTTTAAGTTTCGTAGCGATTTGGTGGTAGCGATTTGGTCCTTAGCGAGTTGCTATTTAGCGACTTGATCTCATAGCGACTTGGTGCATAGCGACTTGCTGTCAAAATTTGTAGCGACTTGGGAACCTAGCGACTTGCTTTGTTATTACTTAGCAACTTAGTACTTAGCGACTTGGTTCAAGGATTCATAGCGACTTGGTTGACTTTTGTGTGTAATACGGTTTTCTCTTGGTTTAGTAAAATCCCGTGAAAGAATCTATTTCCCGGTTTAATCATTGAGTTATAAAATCCCGTGATTATCTGTCAACATGTCTACCAACGTACCTACAATCATCTCCACTGTTGCCGAGGATGTTCAAGCAGCTGGTTCAGACACCCGTCCACCCATGCTTGACAGAACTGACTACGACTCTTGGGCTCAAAGAATCAGACTGTACTGTCTTGGAAAGGAAAATGGGGTCAACATTCTCAAATCGATTGATGAAGGACCTTATCAGGTTGAGACTACAAGAGACATAATTGATACTGCTGCAGATGGAACTATGATTTTTGGATTGGACAGGCCTAAGACGTATGATGAGCTCAGTGATAAGGAGAAAAAGAGATTCGATGCTGATATCAGGGCTTCTAACATCGTACTTCAAGGTCTTCCAAAAGATATCTACAAGCTTATCAATCACAACACCGAAGCCAAGGCAGTGTGGGATAATGTCAAGATGCTTCTTTCTGGTTCAGAATTAACTATGGAAGACAGAGAATCACAACTCTATGATGAATTTGAGCACTTCAAGATGAAACCAGATGAGAGTGTCTATGAGTATTACGTGAGATTCCACAAGCTTGTTAATGACATGAGGAACATCAGAATGACTATGCCAAACATTCAGCTAAACTCAAAGTTTGTGAACAACATGAATCCCGAATGGCATAAGTTTGTTACCTCTGTAAAGCTAACCAAAGGATTGAAGAATACAAACTATGAGCAACTCTATGCCTTCTTCTTCGAGAATGAGAGACATGTTGTGTTTGAAAAAAGGATTCTTGATCAGTTCAAAACTAACCAGGGAGAGACAAGCTCATCAAATGATTCAACTGCTTTATACTCAAACATTGGAATTACCACCAAAGCATCTCAAGTTATACCCATGGGTAATGGTAATCACAAACTCATTCCCGATCCTATGTTCAAACAAGCCGATGCTGATGCACACGTGGGAAACTTCATTAATCAACTGGCTCTTCTGATTAGTCACAACATGAACTCTTGTTAGGTCACTAGTTTTACAAACACAAGCTTTAGAGAAAGAGATAGAGAGGAGAAGAGAGGCGGTTGAACAAGATAAACACCCACACATACGTTAGCAATAGGCCGGTTAAGAATAGAGTGAAAGAGAGTGAATAACTTGAACAACCAACCCTCAAGTGAGGGTTATTACATAGTATTTATAGGAGGGAAGCTAGGGCAACACTCCTAGTCCCTTCCTTTCTCCTATGGGCTTGGGCCTAAGCTCATGGGCCTCCTACATAAGCTTAAGGCTAATAACAAACATAAAGGCCATAATAAGCTACCTATTACATATGAGTAACTAACACTTGAATAAGGTTTAGGAGTGATTCCAACAATCTCCCCTCAAGTGTTATTACATATGAGTAACAAACACTCAAGTGTTGGTGATGAAAACGGTGAAGGCGTTGATGTAATAGTAGCTTTGACGTCTTCTGACATTCTTCTTTCTTGTGAGAAGAATTGCCTTGATTTGAACCATCTCCCCAGTGTAGCGAGATAGTTTTCTTTGAACAGTTATGCTTTGACGTCATCTTTAACTTTGTTCTTTGATCATGGTTCTTTGTGATGAAAGTGATAGTATGTTGTTGTCTGCATCGAGTCTGCCTCAGGTCTGCTTCGCTGCTACAGTTTCTCCACGTCATTCTTCAACATGCTCACACGCTCTTTTGACGTTTGAATTCAGTAATGATGAAGTTCTTTAAGTCTTTAACTTTGTAGATTCTTTGATTTGACGAAGAATCATTCTGACGTGTGTTGCTTTTGGATAGAACTTCCATTAGTGATGATGTTGGCGTGAGCATGAGAAGAATCGTGACGATCATTCCGCTCCAGAGCTTCTATAAGAAGAAAACATTAAAACAGTTAGTAATAAGCGGATTCCGACACTTACAAGTTTGAACTTCGAGAGTGTTAACAACATAGTGTGAAAACACAACTCTAATTCTTACAAAGGCCGTTCCTGAATCGGAGTCCCACAAGTGAGATAACACGATAACCGGTACACCTACGATTCCGAGATGAGTCGCTGAGGTACACCAAGCATCACCTCACGACTGTAGACCGTTTGAGACCACTCGCGCAATCCACGGGGTGTTACCGAAGCGACCTGCTGTCA
Source organism: Chrysanthemum makinoi (assembly GCA_910596185.1). Classification (NCBI taxonomy): domain Eukaryota; kingdom Viridiplantae; phylum Streptophyta; class Magnoliopsida; order Asterales; family Asteraceae; genus Chrysanthemum; species Chrysanthemum makinoi. Next base: position 111,029,831 of record OU343216.1, on the reverse strand, counting down.
GGGCTGTTTGATGTTGACCCTGGCAGGAGTTTCCATTCAATCACTGAGGATCACAAATGTGAACCTCTCATAAATGTTCTCGACAGATTGCTAAGATCTGTGAAGGACTCGATAATGTACCACTGAAATTCTTATTTTTGAATATCAAGTGATGAAATGTCAAGTGTACCTAAGAGATCTTTTGATGAATCTCGTGGCTCTAGACTCAATAGTGCGTTTTGGTTTTCCTGAGCGGAGACTAGGGAGAGGGTCTCCTTCTTCAATACCAGCAATCTCTAAGAGAAAGCCGATAGTTTACGTAGGGTTCCCTGTGAGAATGAAACAAGCTTCTGTTGAGAGAAACTTGAGTGGTTAAGAAGGTTTAGTGCATGCGTCACTGGGTCCATGACGACTTTTAATCTTCAATACCGGTGTCATCAAGTGACAACCAGTAGCATATGAATTGAACCCGGTGTCTGCCCTAAGTTGAATAATCTGGAGGGCTATTTCTTTTCACCCTTTTCTTTGCATTTCTTTTTAATTCTTCAACTCCTTCTTTCTCCGATTCTCATTTTCTCCTTTTTACAATCATACCTAAGGACTTCTAAATACTAACTATTTGTGGTGTCCTTGGGTAGATCCATCCGGCTCTGGCGGATCATAGGACGGTTATTCCTAACCTTAGTCACCTTATAACTTCATGACTAACCTATGTTGCCATTAAAACCACTGTTGTGAAAAAATCTCTCAAAGTGTTTGTGAAAGAAAAGCATTTTAGTACCACTATTGAGATAAGATTTTGCATAAATACTCCCCCTCCACATGTGCTTAAGAGTTTTAACGGTTAAAATGCACAAAGAGGAAAGAGCGCGCACATTTTGAATTGATCAACTCAAGATAGACATTCCCCCGTGAGACACGGTTACGTGGCATAGTTAAAGAGTTGCATTGTTAGCTTTTAGGTGACAACTAGCTCTAATAACTACCTTGAAGGTGTAGACAATCCTCGAAAGGTTGTCAAACCCGTCAGAGTTCATGTCTACCAAGAGTTTCTCGAATGGTACATTCTACTCAGACAAGTCCTTTGCGAGACACGTTTACATCACTAGCGAACTAGCTTGAATTATTACCCGTCCCGGACAAGTCTTTTCGAGTTGCTAACAGTTAAGATCTCGTCAATTCATGGGTTAAGTCTATAGCACAAAGATTCATTTGCATTTACACAACATATTTGTCACACCTCCAAATTACCTGTTTTGCAGCGGAATGGAATTCCTGGGGTTGACTGTCATAGCATCACAATCACAGTTATATTGAACGACCTAAAGTGTCGTTTTAGAAACACATCGTTTGATATTAATATAAAACATACAGAGTTACAAGATAGGTCCCAAATGTTGATAAAGTTTAAGGAAAATAAGTTTATTACAAGTCCAAATGATGTTTTGAAAATGCCATAATATACAATGAAATGTGTCGACGCCGCGACACTATGAGGGTTCCTTATTCGTGCCATGATGCGAATGTCTTAATTACCTGAAAATACATTGCTAAAACGGTCAACAATAATGTTGGTGAGAAATCATAGGTTTATGAAAAATGTTTTATACAACCACACAAATATAGACCATATATGACAAACATGCCACATAAAAATGTTACAATTGCTATAAGTCCATGACACCAAAACTAGACTGATCATGATGTTCGCCCCAACAGAGTGTTTGCCAAACAACTCAAATAATGATATTAAATGAAATGCATCCGTTTAACCTGTTGGAATCCACCAACCTGGATGGAGGAGTCACCCTCGATAGATCTATCCACTCACCCTCGCTTCTATGAAATTAACGGTTCATGTTATATACTGGGGACATTCAATTGGCATGAGGTAACTTAAGCAATGTAATGAATTTGATATACTTGGTATCGTAATAAAAATGATGTGCAATGTATTCTCCCCGTAGGTTTGAAAATAAGTATAAACGTATACAACGGGGCTATGAAAACTCACTTGATGAATTGATGCGATGACAAAAGTGTGTACACCAAAATGTAGCGTGAATCTCAAAACTTGACCTATTATGAATGATATGATTCGCAATAAGTTATGATGTAATGTTATGCATGCAATTCGAATGATATCTATACCACTTATGACTTTTTGAAAAATAATACTTTTCGTCGAAAAATAATCTTTTAACGTCTTGACCATTTTTTAAATTACTCCACATGTATTTACGTTGAAATGATATCCGACGATAATCATTTAGTGATTTATTAATAAATTATAACTTTTCGTCGTAAAATAATGTCGTTGAAATATTCATGAAAGTGACTAAACGGCCTCTAAAAGCTAGTCGTAAAATGGTGCACATCGAGCATTAGGAAACGTACTCAATGGTTTTGGGAAGCTTGTATCATTATTTCAAAGTTTTAGTACATGAGTTTCCATCCTAGAGGTCTCGAACATAAAGAAAAATATAGGTTAAGTATGGTACTTGTGTCCCAAAATATAGTTTAAGGATGGTTTTCGGCAAAGTTTGAGTAACCATATTTAATTCATTACAACTCCGCTAGTCAAACGGTCGGACATTTTGGAAAATATACTTGGCGAACTTACTTTTACTAGAAGACATCACTTTATAAAAAGTTCTACATTAATGTTAAAAACAACCTCCAACACGGTCTCTTGTTTGCCGTAAAACTTGTCTATTAGAAATTTAATAGTTTTTCTTATATAATATAGTTACGGCAACTTTTGTAAACGTATAATTTAATCGTTACAAAACCGTTTTCTACGCTTTTATTTGTCCTTAGCTTTGTATCAAAGTATACTAATATATTTTTGATAAGTCGACATAATTTATAACGCCTAAGTTTCATTTTTGACTCGTACAAATTAGACGTAACTTGCTGAAATTTTCAGAAAATTATAGTTTCCGTCGCCTAAATTGAAAAATTCATAACTTCTTCGTTATAGCTCCGTTTTAATCCGTTCAAGCGGCCACGTTTCGTTTTAAAGTGTATTTTCTAAATATCTAGGCCAAAAATTTTTATCCACTGTCGAATTTTCCAGATTTCGAAAATAAGGACAGACCCTTTTGCAAACTTGTCGAAATGAGTTTTTCTCGCGCCAAACCTATTCTAACCCATTCAAAACAACTCCGAAGCTATTCTAATCCTACCATACACCTTCTTAGGGTGTCATGGGTTCCTAGACATCACCAAGAGTGATTTATAACAAGGAGTAATTATAGGATGACAAATATATATAACTCTTAAAACATGTAAAAGTGGTATAAACATCCATGAGACTTGCATGTTTTCTCAAATATGATGAAATGAATATAACAATGAATATGAAATATAAACATGAATATGGATGCTTACTAGTAAACTTGATGAGGTTTATGAGAACAAAGGATTTTTCCTAATCACCCAAGGTTTTATTACAAAACCTTAATAAAGAGTGATTCTAGTGTGTAAAATCTTGTCTAGAAAATTTTATGATGATCCTTCTCTTGGTCCTTGTGGTTGCCGGTTTTGAGAGGAAGAGAGGAAGAGAGAATGGTTTGGTCTTTCACTTTGAAATAATGAAGTGAATGTTATGTGTGAAGTATAATAAGATATACTTAGAAGATATTTAGGAAAATTCACACATGACTCACCCCTTGTGTCGACAAGGGGTGTTAGTCATCCCTTTTTATTTATTTATTTTTTTTATTATGTATAATGTATAATCAAGTGTAAGTTACTTGAAGACTTGTGGTAAGTTGTGTACACATTTGAGTATTTAGGGTAGCGTTAGATAAAAATAACTTTTAACGGGTCAACATAAAATATATTGAGGTCATAAAAATTATAAAAATATATTTCTTGCAAAATTTGAGTGAAATAATAATTATCGTGTAGTTTTTAAGAAAACGTCGTAATTATATAAATATAACAATTTAGATACAAAATAAATTTAAAACACTGGGTAAACTAATAATATTATTTTTATAAACTTAATATGAGTATAAAAATATATTGGGATAATTTTGAAAGTAACGGATCAATTGTTCAAAATAATTAATTACGCGATAACGTTTATTTAATATGAAATTATACGGTTAATGTAAAATGCAAAACCATGCATGAACTAATATGATGATAATGATATGTAGACCAAACTTAGTCTATATGGAATGTCCTTGATGATTATTCATGAATTCACAGCTAAACCATTACGGTTACGTGAATTTGATACTCGTAAACCTAGTTTATGATAAATGATAAATGATGAAGCATGAGTAATGTTTTGAAATATGACCTGAAAATACGAGTTGTCACATTCGCCCATCCAAAAAGGAATTCAGTCCCCGAATTCAGTCCTTGTTGGGTCCTACAGTGTTGTCGGTGAAAAGATGAGGATATTTGAGGCGATCTGTCTTCCCGTTCCCATGTAAACTCAGGACCTCTTCGAGAATTCCAGCGAACCTTCACAATAGGAATACGACTTTGTTTCAACTGCTTGACCTCACGGTCCATGATTTCTACAGGTTCCTCCACGAAATTTAGTTTATCGTCGAATTGAATTTCTTCCAATGGAATAACGAGTGATTCGTCTGAAAGACATTTCTTCAGGTTTGAAACGTGAAACGTGTTGTGTATGTGACTAAGTTCTGTCGGAAGATCAAGTCGATAAGCTACAGGGCTGACTCTGCTCAAAATTTTGAATGGCCCTATGTACCTCGGGTTCAACTTCCCGCTTCCAATCGTACACACTTTCCAAGGCGATACTTTCAACATCACTTTGTCGCCAACTTGAAATTCTAACGGTTTGCGCCTAACATCTGCGTAACTTTTCTATCGACTCCTGGTAGTTCTGAGTCTATCTCGGATTTGGACTATCTTTTCGTTGTTTCCGTACCATTTCCGGACCAATGAGTTGTGCGTCTCCAACCTCAGCCCAACAAACAGGTGATCGGCATTTTCGACCATAAAGTGCCTCGAATGGTGCGCTTTTATGCTGGTGTGATAACTATTGTTGTACGAGAATTCAATCAATGGCAAATGATTAGCCCAACCATTTCCAAAATCAATCACACATGCTCTCAACATATCTTCTAATGTTTGAATTGTCCTTTCACTTTGACCATCAGTTTCTGGATGATATGTTGTGCTCATCTCCAATTTGGTTCCAAATGAATCTTGTAATGATTTCTAGAAGTTTGAAGTGAATCGACTATCTCTGTCGGAAATGATGGAAATTGGTGCTCCATGCCTTGAGACTATTTCCTTGACATAAAGTCTAGTGAGTTGTTCCATGGAATAAGTCTCTATATGGTATGAAATGGGCTGATTTGGTAAGACGGTCGACGATTACCCATATAGCATCGTAACCTCCCGATGTCTTAGGAAGTTTCGTGACAAAGTCCTTCGAAATGCGTTCCCATTTCCATTGGGGAATTTCTGGTTGTTGGAGTAACCCCTGAAGGTTTCGATATTCGACTTTTACTTTAGAGCAAGTAAGACATTTGCTCACGTACGTGGCAATCTCCGCTTTCATGTTCGACCACCAATAAAGTTTCTTGAGATCGATACATCTTATCGAACTGGGTGAATAGAATAATTTGACTTATGCGACTCATGCATAATCAATTCTCGTATCCCGCCATAAAATGGTACCCACATTCTTTCCTTGAAGCATAATACTCCATCTGCTCTCTTTACAAAGCCATTTGCATTTTCGGCATACCATAAAGCTTTTCACTTGGTCGGTTTTCCTCCTTAAGTGCCTCGATTTGTGCCTCAAGTATTTTTGATGGTAAAGGTGAACTGATCGTCATTCCTAATGATCGAACTCTTAAAGGTTTGGGTCTTTCTTTCCGGCTAAGAGCATCAGCCACAACATTGGCTTTTCCCGGATGATACTTGATTTCACAATCATAATCGCTGAGTAATTCCAACCAACGACGTTGCCTCATGTTAAGTTCCTTCTGATCAAGAACATATTGTAAACTCTTGTGGTCCGTAAACACTGTGCACTTTGTACCGTAAAGGTAGTGTCTCCAAATCTTGAGTGCAAAAACTATGGCCCCCAATTCAAGATCATGAGTGGTGTAATTCTTCTCATGGACCTTAAGTTGTCGAGAAGCATAAGCTATCACCTTCTCGTTTTGCATTAATACAGCTCCAAGCCCTTTATGTGAAGCATCGCAGTATACAACGAAGTTCTCAATTCCTTCAGGTAATGCCAAAATTGGCGCACTGCAAAGCTTTTGCTTCAACAACTGAAAAGCAGCTTCTTGTTTCTTTCCCCATTCGTACCTCTTGTTTTTCTGTGTCAACTTGGTCAAAGCCTTAGCTATCTTTGAAAAACCTTCGATAAATCTTCGGTAATACCCGGCGAGTCCTAGAAATTGTCGGATTTCCGTCGGATTTGTTGGAGTAGCCCAATCTTTTACGGCTTCAATCTTTGCAGGATCAACTTGTAGTCCTTGACTATCAATGACATGACTAAGAAATTGTACTTTGCGATTCCAAAAATCACACTTTGAAAATTTGGCATACAACTTCTCATTCTTGAGTAGTCCTAAAATCGTTCTTAAATGCCCTTCGTGCTCTTCTTTGCTCTTTGAGTAAATCAATATGTCTTCGATGAATACTATAACAAACTTGTCTAAATACGGTTTGCATACCCTATTCATGAGATCCATGAATACTGCAGGTGCATTAGTTAATCCAACGCATCACTTGGAACTCATAATGTCCATAACGTGTTCTAAACGCTGTTTTCGGAATATCCTCCTCCCGCACTCTAAGTTGATGGGAACCTGACCTTAGGTCAATCTTTGAATAGATACTAAAGCCTTGCAACTGATCGAACAAGTCGTCGATTCTGGGGAGTGGGTAACGATTCTTCACCGTTAACTTGTTCAGCTCTCTATAATCTATACACATTCTGAAAGATCCATCTTTCTTCTTCACAAAAAAGACCAGTGCTCCCCAAGGCGAGGAACTCGGCCTAATGAATCCTTTGTCTAAAAGTTCTTGCAACTGATTAGACAACTCTTGCATTTCTGATGGTGCTAAATGGTAAGGTGCTCGCGCAATTGGTGCAGCTCCGGGCACTAAGTCAATATGAAATTCTACTTGACGTGCCGGTGGGAGTCCTGGCAAGTCTTCAGGAAAGACTTCAGGAAATTCTCGAGCAATCGGTACATCCTCAAGTCGCTTCTCCTCCGACTTCTTCTCGGTTATATGCTAAGAAAGCAAAACAACCTTTTTTATGTACTTCTCCGTCTTGATGCATGATATAATACTGAGTCTAGTTCCACTTCGTTCCCCACGAATGATCAAAGTTTCACCGTTATAAGGAATATGAACAACTTTTTCATCATAAATGATTCTTAAACGATGTTTGGATAACCAATCCATACCGATGATGACGTCGAAACTACCTAGTTCTACGGGCATAAGGTCTATATTGAAGGGATGATTTAGAAAATTTAGTGTACAACCACGGACAATGGTGTCGGTGCTAATTAAGTTACCATTAGCTAATTCAATGTTGTATGATGTGTCTAATGTGGTTGGTTTGATATTGAGTAAAGGTGCAAATATAGTGGACACAAAACTCTTATCGGCTCCCGAATCAAATAAAACTGATGCATAACGATTATTGATAAGGAACGCACCTAAACATTCGGGTCCTCCTTAGCTTCTCCACCTCCCATGACATAGGCTCTTCCTTGTGCCATTCCACCTTGATTCCTGTGTCCTTGGTTCCTTCCCTTCACACTCACTTGTAGTGTCCCTTTTCTCCGCAACCAAAACATGTCACTGGTGGTTTCTGATTTTCCCCCGTTGCTGGCATCTTGCATTCCCTAGTTTGATGTCCCACTTTCTTACAATTCCCGCATGGTTCAGGACAACGTCCCGGCTTGTGATGACTAGAACACATCTCACACTTAGGCAAAATCCCCGTGTACCCCTTTTTCTCCTTTGGACCTGCATATTAGGCCTTTGCCACCTCTTGTCTCTTAGGTGGTTGTTGAGTGACATTTCCACCTCTGTTGTTGTCCCACTTCCGTTTGTTGTTGTTATTGTTGTTATAGTTGGTGTAATTGTTTCGGTTATTATTGAAATTGGAGCGGTTGTTGGTATTGTTGTTGTTTCGGTTGGTGTTGGCGATGTTGCTTCTCTTCACTACTTGTGCCATGAGCTTTTGAGTCACTCGAATGGATTCCTCGATCATTTGCGGATCAAAAGAAATCACGTCTCCTTGAACAACCCGGGAAGTCCCCAATGAAAGCCTCCAGTAGCTTCTCATTATCCGAAACCATAGATGGGCATAACGCGGCCAATTCTTGGAACCTTCGAATGTAAGTATCAATATCATACCCAATAGTTACCAATTCATAGAATTCGGTCTCCAACTTCTTCACCTCTGTACGCGGACAATACTTCCTCGTTAGCAACCTTTTGAATTGCTCCCAGGTGAGCTTGTATGCATTTTCCATTCCCATTGGCTGAGCATACGAATTCCACCACGACATTGCCCCATCAAGTAGTGTACTCGTAGCAAACTTAACCTTGCTATCCTCCGGCAATTACATAGCGAAACACGGACTCCATTTTCTCAAACCATCTAACCATGGCAGTTCCCCTTCAGTACCTTGAACTTAGTGGATCTCCACTTTTAAAATCCTTATACGCACAACTTCTAACCCCGGACCCTCCCCTGCAAGAATGCCCCGCAACAAATAAGATGTCTAGCGGCCTCGGCAGTGAGTCTCACGCAGCCGCCACCGATGGTCTCTCAGTCCTTAATGCATTGGCTATGCTATCGTTCACATACTTCTGCATAGCAGCTTGTGTCAATTCAGGTGTGCTTAAGAGATAAGATTTTGCATAAATACTCCCCCTCCACATGTGCTTAAGAGTTTTAACGGTTAAAATGAACAGTGAGGAAAGAGCGCGCACATTTTGAATTGATCAACTCAAGATAGACATTCCCGTGAGACACGGTTACGTGGCATAGTTAAAGAGTTGCATTGTTAGCTTTTAGGTGACAACTAGCTCTAATAACTACCTTGAAGGTGTAGACAATCCTCAAAAGGTTGTCAAACCCGTCAGAGTTCATGTCTACCAAGAGTTTCTCGAATGGTACATTCTACTCGACAAGTCCTTTATGAGACACGTTTACATCACTAGCTTAACTAGCTTGAAATTATTACCCGCCCCGGACAAGTCTTTTCGAAGTTGCTAACGTTAAGATCTCGGCCAATTCATGGGTTAAGTCTATAGCACAAAGATTCATTGTACACAACATATTTGTCACACCCCCAAATTACCTGTTTTGCAGCGGAATGGAATTCCTGGGGGTTGACTGTCATAGCATCACAATCACAGTTATATTGAACGACCTAAAGTGTCGTTTTAGAAACACATCGTTTGATATTAATATAAAACATACAGAGTTACAAGATAGGTCCCAAAAGTTGATAAAGTTTACGAAAATAAGTTTATTACAAGTCCAAACGATGTTTTGAAAATGCCATAATATACAATGAAATGTGTCGACGCCGCGACACTATGAGGGTTCCTTATTCGTGCCATGATGCGAATGTCTTAATTACCTGAAAATACATTGCTAAAACGGTTGGAATCCACCAACCCGGATGCGAATGATATTAAATGAAATGCATCTGTTTAACCAGTTGGAATCCACCAACCCGGATGGAGGAGTCACCCTCGATAGATCTATCCACTCACCCTCGCTTCTATGAAATTAACGGTTCATGTTATATACTGGGGACATTCAATTGGCATGAGGTAACTTAAGCAATGTAATGAATTTGATATACTTGGTATCGTAATAAAAATGATGTGCAATGTATTCTCCCCCGTAGGTTTGAAAATAAGTATAAACGTATACAACGGGGCTATGAAAACTCACTTGATGAATTGATGCGATGACAAAAGTGTGTACACCGAAATGTAGTGTGAATCTCAAAACTTGACCTATTATGAATGATATGATTCGCAATAAGTTATGATGTAATGTTATGCATGCAATTCAGATGATATCTATACCACTTATGACTTTTTGAAAAATAATACTTTTCGTCGAAAAATAATCTTTTAACGTCTTGACCATTTTTTAAATTACTCCACTTGTTTTTACGTTGAAATGATATCCGACGATAATCATTTAGTGATTTATTAATAAATTATAACTTTTCGTCAGAAAATAATGTCGTTGAAATTTTCATGAAAGTGACTAAACAGCCTCTAAAAGCTAGTCGTAAAATGGTGCACATCGAGCATTAGGAAACGTACTCAATGGTTTTGGGAAGCTTGTATCATTATTTCAAAGTTTTAGTACATGAGTTTCCATCCTAGAGGTCTCGAACATAAAGAAAAATATAGGTTAAGTATGGTACTTGTGTCCCAAAATATAGTTTAAGGATGGTTTTCGGCAAAGTTTGAGTAACCATATTTAATTCATTACAACTCCGCTAGTCAAACGGTCGGACATTTTGGAAAATATACTTGGCGAACTTACTTTTACTAGAAGACATCACTTTATAAAAAGTTCTACATTAATGTTAAAAACAACCTCCAACATGGTCACTTTGTTTGCCGTAAAACTTGTCTATTAGAAATTTAATAGTTTTTCTTATATATTAAAGTTACGACAACTTTTTGTAAACGTGTATAATTTAATCGTTACAAATCCGTTTTCTACGTTTTATTTGTCCTTAGCTTTGTATCAAAGTATACTAATATATTTTTGATAAGTCGACATAATTTATAACGCCTAAGTTTCATTTTTGACTCGTACAAATTAGACGTAACTTGCTGAAATTTTCAGAAAATTATAGTTTCCGTCGCCTAAATTGAAAAATTCATAACTTCTTCGTTATAGCTCCGTTTTAATCCGTTCAAGCGCCACGTTTTCGTTTTAAAGTGTATTTTCTAAATATCTAGGCCAAAAATTTTATCCACTGTCGAATTTTCCAGATTTCAAAAATAAGGACAGACCCTTTTGCAAACTTGTCGAAATGAGTTTTTCTCGCCCAAACCTATTCTAACCCATTCAAAACAACTCCGAAGCTATTCTAATCCTACCATACACCTTCTTAGGGTGTCATGGGTTCCTAGACATCACCAAGAGTGATTTATAACAAGGAGTATTTATAGGATGACAAATATATATAACTCTTAAAAACATGTAAAAGTGGTATAAACATCCATGAGACTTGCATGTTTTCTCAAATATGATGAAATGAATATAACAATGAATATGAAATATAAACATGAATATGGATGCTTACTAGTAAACTTGATGAGGTTTATGAGAACAAAGGATTTTTCCTAATCACCCAAGGTTTTTATTACAAAACCTTAATAAAGAGTGATTCTAGTGTGTAAAATCTTGTCTAGAAAATTTTATGATGATCCTTCTCTTGGTCCTTGTGGTTGCCGGTTTTGTGAGGAAGAGAGGAAGAGAGAATGGTTTGGTCTTTCACTTTGAAATAATGAAGTGAATGTTATGTGTGAAGTATAATAAGATATACTTAGTAGAGATATTTGCAAACTCAATGACTCACCCCTTGTGTCGACAAGGGGTGTTAGTCATCCCTTTTTATTTTTATTTTTTATTTATTTATGTATAATGTATAATCAAGTGTAAGTTACTCGAAGACTTGTGGTAAGTTGTGTACACATTTGAGTATTTAGGGTAGCGTTAGATAAAAATAACTTTTAACGGGTCAAGATAAAATATATTGAGGTCATAAAATTATAAAAATACATTTCTTGCAAAATTTGAGTGAAATAATAATTATCGTTTAGTTTTTAAGAAAAACGTCGTAATTATATAAATATAACAATTTAGATACAAAATAAATTTAAAACTCTGGGTAAACTAATAATATTATTTTTATAAACTTAATATGAGTATAAAAATATATTGGGATAATTTTTGAAAGTAACGGATCAAATGTTCAAAATAATTAATTACGCGATAAGGTTTATTTAATATGAAATTATACGGTTAATGTAAAATGCAAAACCATGCATGAACTAATATGATGATAATGATGCTAATGATATGTAGACCAAACTTAGTCTATATGGAATGTCCTTGATGATTATTCATGAATTCACAGCTAAACCATTACGGTTACGTGAATTTGATACTCGTAAACCTAGTTTACGATAAATGATAAATGATGAAGCATGAGTAATGTTTTGAAATATGACCTAAAAATACGAGTTGTCACAATATTTCTTATCACGTATTTTCTCCCCCTCAAAAATGGCATATATGACCATTTCGAGTGTTGCGGGAAGAATGACCACTGTGAACAATTTTTGAACAAAATTTTAATTCAAGTACTCCCCCTCAACGAGTGATATAAATGGTTGAGGTTTTGAAAATCATAAGGGAAAGTACTTGTTCTTTTGAGAAAAACCTTGAAAAATGAAAGATTTGATAGGTTTTACTCAAAAGTAAGAAGCTTTCGCTCCTTTTATATAAGGATTGTGGCCCGACGCGTACCACGTGGTCCTTTATTTACAAGTACGGGTTGTACACTGTTATGTGTGCACAAGCCATTGACATAATTAGATCATACATCCAAATTTATAATGAAAGAAGCAGTTCAAGGGGTACCGTGTAGTCTAGAGATGTCGCCAGAGTGTGAGTCGGGCGTTGAAAGCCGATGATGTTTCTCCCGGTCGACCACCAACATAGCTTTCAATCTTAACCGATCCCTTCTATACAACCGTTCATCAATCATGGTGATGATCCTCTTCACGCCCCTTCGATCCTGAGAATTCCATCGCTTAGGAGACCCAATCTTCTGATGTATATCCTTCAACCGATAAGCTAATCCGCCCCTAACCATCTTCAAAGTGTGATCTCCAAACTTATGAAGATCTCTGCACGCCATCAAGCAATTTCTTTGAAGTTCACTTCAATAAACGACGCCGAAAGGTTTGCTGATGAGCGTATATTGTGGAAGCTGGTTGATATCGGGTAGATCAAGCTGCGGTGGAGTGAAGTTGACACGGTCCGATAAGATTCAACCGCCACCGGAGATCTTCTACACGCTTCTTGATAACTATGCGCGATGAAGATGAGCAATGACTTGGTGAATACACGTTGTACTTCGGTGGAGAATTGTCTCATACGACCCTGCACTTTGGCAAGGTACATGTCTTCGATGTCGTTGATAGACAAATTCTCAAAGTCACTTCGAGAGAATGCATAATCTCTTTCATCTTGTCGTTTGACCACAATATTCTTTAGGAAGGTGTAGTCCCACTTAGATGAAAGATCGACGTGTTTGATGGCAACGATACTTTTAGAACTCAATACGCATGTTGAGACTTCAACCGGCTTCAGTAGTAGATTCTTCGGCGTCCGCCAATGATGAATCCTACATGCATCTTGGTCGTAGGCTTCCACTTTGTTGGAGAACAAGTGATTTGCACGTTCCTCGATGGCTATGCGCTTCGAGTATATAGCTTCTGGGAATGGAAGTGTCAACGATGTAGCGTATTTCCTTGAACCATCGCCACCATGTAGAAGAAAATCCAAGTCTCTTTTGAAGAAATATCGGAATGGAATCCTTGGTTCATCTGATTGGCCAATTGTTGGTAGAGGTTTTGACCACTCGGTGTAGTATGGAGGGTTGTCCCGTTTGGTGAAGTCGATGTTTGCTTCCGGGTTGAGCCAATCCATGTTGTTAGACATAGCTCGAGCAATGTTTTCAAGGTGATATTCGACCTCGATGGCACTTTCTCGAGCTGTCTTTCCACAGTTGAAAAGCTTCATTCTTGATTCGCCTCAACTCGGATTTCGCCATCTTCTTCACATGGAACTTTTCTTGCATAATCTTAGCATGCTCCAATGTATTACCGTCTACCGATCTTGACCTTCTTCGAGGTAGGGAGTGGAATTGACAAGTGTAGAAAACCATTCAAATTCCTATGTGGTGTCTTCATCTAGCCATGATAGGACGCCCGCCTTGGGCCTTTTTCTTCTTTTCTTAGGCCTAGATGAGGATTCCGGTTTCGTACTTGTTTGGGAGAGGTGGGTTGTTGTAGGGGCTCATGGTGTTCTTCATCGCCACCACCCGTATACTCAAAGTAATCACCGGTTTTTGAGTCTGGGGTGGTGTCTCAGCATCATGAGGTTTATCGGTAGAAGAACGAGGAGGAGACCTTTGTTGAGCAGAAGGCCGTTGGGGAGGTGGTGGCATAGAAGATGATTCACCGTACTTCTTCTGTCGCTTAGCTTCATCATTCTTATCCCGATCCTTATCTTCATCGCCTCTAGGACGCTTAGACTTTTCAGCTCGAATGCATGCTTCTTGAAGTTGGTAGTCCAACAATGCTTGAAACAACTTTCCTTCATCGAAGTAAATGTCCTGCATCGCTTAGACATTTGTGTGACAAGCTTGGCCACCAATTCATTATCCGAGAAAACTACAGGATCGGATGGATTGATTGTGACGGTTAAGGGTGTTGATCTTATAGTTTGCTTGGCTATCTGCATAAGATTCGGATATAGTTGTCCGGTAAACATCTCCTTTGTGACTTTAGGAACGATATCCGTAAGGTACTTGTGAGTGTAGCCTTCATCATTCTCGTCCATTTTCCCTTGTAGATCATCCCGCATGAGCTTCTCAGATGTATTCCCTTTCATTCTCATCTTGTCATTCTCATCATGTAGATATCGTGATTTGGTCACAAAAACCAATTCAGTTTTCTGTAGAGCATGTCCTTCTTTCCGACTTGTTGGACAGCTTTTACAATTCTTTTATGAGTATGAGAAATCCAAGATCGAGGTGGCTTCTTCACTGATCCGGATGATGATTTGGTTGATCTTTTGATGGTGGTGGTGAAGAGTGAGAAGAAGAATCTGATGATGATGAGATGTGAGGAGACTCCGGGTCCTTTGGTGGTTCATAAGTTTCTTCCTTTGATCGTGCATGACTATCTAGAAGAAACGTATCATACTCAACATCTTCTTCATTGCCAGTCTTAGCTTGTTCATCGCCTTTGGCTTTGAATGCAGCTTTTTCATCGGTTTTACCTTCTCTAGCTTCTCGATTCTCGGTTCTTCAAAATCATACTCAATAGTGTCTTCAAGACGCGTTTGTTGTTGTACCAAAGTGGTGGCACCAGATCCCTTATCGGGTTGATTAACCGCATCGATCCGGTGAAGGTTGAGCTGCACCACTTGACCCTCCGGGCCACCCATTTGTTCTTGAGCAAATTGTTGTGCAACGTGTTGAAGTCTAACGAATTTGAACTTCTTCCAGTATGATTTATCCAGCTTGCTCTTCATCACTTTCGAGCTTTCATCATATGGCACAAGTACTGTGAGTCTTTCCTTTGCCATGTTCAGCTATTGGACTAGGAGGTTTTGGTACCGATGGAGAGTCATCCTTGCGCTTCAGAGTAGTGTACCTCCTCGCCCTGATTGTGTATCTTCGAGCTTTCGCCCAAGAGCTTTCTTTGTGGTTCATGTGTAGGAATAGGAGCAGCTTCCTTGGAGGGAACTTTCTTCCTTGGAGTAGGTTTCCTCTTTGGGACCTTCCTTTGACTCTCTCTGCTTATTGCACTTCCAAAGACTTCCTCTTCGGTTCTCCGAGTAGGAGTTCCGTAAGGCTTTTCATCGAGATGACCAACTTTGCCTTCTCGCATCGCTACTTGATACCTTTTGTATGTTTCAAGCTTTTGATTTCATTTGTCGGAAGGTGATCAGTAAGACGGCACCTTGTTTCTTTGTTGTCGATTCCTTGATTCCGATAGAAAGGATAGGTTCGGACAACACGTCATGATTGTCAGGGTCATTGAGCCTCTGGGAATGTCGGGATGAAAACCAAGTGCTCTCTGGATCAACAATTTTGTGTATCTGACATAGGGAATCTTTGAGCCAAGTTTCTTGTGAAATGACATCATGTCATCCCATATCAGTGCTTCGATTTCAATGTCCTTCTTATTGATCAATGACCGTAAGACTTGCAGCCCATGAGCTTGGGATGCTCATAGCCACCGCCACCACCGTGAGACGACTTAGTGATGATGACGTAGAGTGTTCTCCACGGTTGAGGAATGTTCTTAAGATCCACGTGAGAGTGCTTGATAATAATTCCTGACGCTTCATCATAGCCAATATCAAGTAGAAATTGCGAACTGCCTCTTCAAGAGGTGTGGCAAAGAAGTCGGAGGCACGATGTCCGAATGATGAGTACACCCGTAAGTCCTAAGGAGTGATAGTGACTTGTTTGTGATTAAGTGTCACACTGCACTTTGACCTTTGATCCTCGCATAGAGTCCCGAATTGTTGAATGTAGATTTCCTGATCAGTAGCAGAGTGTGAGAGCATGTTCGGTAGGGATGATTCCTTAGAATATCCACAAAGAATGAGACAAGAAGATTCAAAGCATGTGAGGGTGTCAAAGTCAACCCTAAGGTTGTTCTTTCCAATCTTTCTGGATAACCCTCTGGAAAGATATCAAGAATTGTAAGAACTTCTGATGCATCCACATTCATTTGTTCAGCCATGTCGTGATCCGAAATAACATTAGCCAAAAGAACCAACATATCGAAAGACATAATGTTAGTCAACGAAGGTCTTATTGTCTAGTTATTGAATGTACAGGGTCAATGATTGTTACGAGTCCTAAGTCACTTGTTTGTCCAATAGTCCAATGACGTCCTGAAATGTTTCGTGAGTTAGTTAACTTTAAGTTTTAAAGTTTATGTTATCACTTATTGTTCACAACATATCAAACGCTTAAGTTTATTAGTGACATTATTGGATTCGTGACGTTATGATAAGTTTATTAACAAGGTTGTACACGTAACAATTCATAATGAAGGTCAATCAAGGCATAGGCGTAGAATTGGCAAAGTTAAGCGTAAAGCGAATGACATACGCGAGACTAAAGCTTATGCGTAGAATCCTTACTTACGCGTAAGAAATGTTACGCGTAGGAAAAGGGGACCTTATGCGTAGAGCTTACGCGGTAGGCGATATTATACCTTACGCGCGTAAGGCTTACTCGTAAGAGTAGACCTTATGCGTAGAGGTCATCGCTTACGCATATCCTTCACAAGATACGCGTAGTCCCATTGTAGAACCTTACGCATAATAGTTATGCGTAGGATTTATTCTTACGCATAACATGACTACGCGAAGGGTAATCCTTATGCGTAGAGATTCAAATGACCTTGATTCTGAATTTTGCGTAGCAAGCCCGAAATAAATTCATCAAAGCATCAATATTAACACAAAAGTTCATTTTAATAACAAATCATGGCATGAACATTCGTTAAACAGCTTATGTAGAAAGTCATACGCGTAGGTCAAAACCCTAAGGGTTAAGATTTACGCATATAATTTCTAGCCATGGGATTTACACCAAACAATTTCTGGTAGTTCTAAGATGTTGTGAGAGTCTATAAACCAAGTTATAACATCTAAATCGTGGAGAATCAAAAATGCCCAAACTTATGAACTTTAAACCCTAATTCCAAATTTTTAATCATTTAGAGTTTCTGGGTGGTTATAGAGCTTGGAAATCATCAATTCATCATCATATAAACATTACACAACAATCTTTTTGAACAAAACTCTTCACATTTGTAAACACCCAAATCAACTCATAAACCCTAATATTCAAAACCATCAATTCGTTTCGGGTGGATTTAGAGGGTAAAAATAGTATCCTTGTTAAAAACACGTTTTGACACTTTCTTTTCAACCAAAAACACACTCACATTGATTGTGTGTTCATACGCTTATGCGTAGAACACATAATCACGCATAACTAACGTTTTAGCCGTAGGATTTGCTTGAAATTCAAAACCTTAGCTTGTATTATCGTTAAGATCATGAAAACACTTACAAAATGATGATCTAAAGCACGGATTTCTTGAACGATTTCTATGCGTAGGATGTTTTAGGTTAAGAGTAATAAATGTGAAGTTAAAGGTAGGTGGGAGGTGTTTTATTTAAGATAACTTTAAGATTTTGACATTTTTGGTCCCTCCACCTTTTCCTTTTTCAAACAAAGCCATTTAACTTCCATTTTGGTTACCAAACAAAGATTTTAAGAAAGAAATTTGACGACACTCCCCATCGACTTAAGAAAAATGATGAAAGGTTATTAATTTTAGTCCGAGGAGTGTCATTGAACCGGAAAATTTACCACCATTGATAAGAGAAACAACCGAGATATGATAACATGCAAGTACATAGATGTTTTGAAACAGTTAAATCTTTATTTCTCCCCTCAACACTTGATCAGAAAAATACTGAATTTTGAAAGATTAAAGTGTTGACGGAAGAAATGTACTTGCCATGTTGAAAGAAAAGTAGATAGAAGAATATTTTTGTTGTTTTATCAGGTTTTATATTTTTGTATTTTGTTTTTGAAAAATTTATTTACAAAAGATATTTTGGTGTTTGACAGTGTTTTAAGACTGCTTTAGGAGGTCATCCAATTCCTCTTGAGTCAAACACCTCATACCAATCTCGTGGACCAACTCATTAAACCTAGCGGGAGGCAAGGCTTTGGTGAGAAGATCGCCAATTGGTATTCTGTACCCACAAAATATAATTCAACAAGCACTGCTCCACGTGATCCTTGATGAAATGATATCAAGATCGATGTGCTTTGATTTCGAACCGAAGTTGCACGAGATCGCAATGGCACTGATTGTCGCAAAGACATCGGGATTCTCACAAATACGTAACCATAGTCTTTGAGTTGTGTTCTCATCCAAATGACTTGAGCACAACACGACGACATGGCTACATATTCTCGCCGTTGAGGAAAGCGATGTACAATCCTCGCTTCTTCGATTGCCATGACACCCGCTTTATCACCAAGAAATTGTAAAGCTCCTGAAGTAATTTTCCGTGAATCTAAGCATCCTGCGTGGTCGGCCAAAAGTTTATTAGTTCAAAACCGAATCCTTCTGGATACCGTGATCCCCAAGTTAATGGTTCCCTTTATGTATCGGAGGATTCTTTTAGCCTCGAGAGGTGGGTTTCAGCTTGGTCGCGATCGATAACGAGAGCAAAGATATACGGCAAAGACAATATCAGTCCGCTAGTCGTTAGATACATGAGAGATCCAATAATACTACGGTATTTTGTAGGGTCCACCAATTTCCCATGTAAATCAGCGCCTAGCTTCTTGGTATGAGCCATTGGTGTGGCATAGGTGTCACATGTTTTCATTCCAAATTTGTTTAACAATTCAAGGGCATATTTGGATTGACTCAAGAAAATACCACGGGGTGATTGATGAACTTGTAATCCTAGAAAGAACGTGAGTTCACCCATCATGGACATTTCAAAATTTTTCTTCATTAGTTTTGCAAAAGCGATTGAAAACTTTTTATGTGTAGACCCAAAATGATGTCATCCACGTAAATTTGAACAATTAAGATATGTGCCCCGTGATATTGTATAAAAGAGTTGGGTCAACCGAACCTTTGGTGAAATTATTAGCAATGAGGAAAGATGATAGCTTATCGCACCATGCCCGAGGAGCTTGTTTGAGACCATACGAGCTTTGTTCAGCTTTGTAGACGGATTCGAAACTCGTGATCAACGAATCCATCCGGTTGGTCGACATAAACCGCTTTTTAAGTTGTCCATTGAGAAACGCAGTTTTGACATCCATCCGATAGACCGTCATATTCATATGAGCCGCGAACGCTAGAAATATCCGAACGGCCTCAAGACGAGCAACCGGAGCAAAAGATTCTTCAAAGTCAATACCCTCTTCCCGACGATAACCCTTAGCCACCGTGACGTGACTTATTTCGATAACATTTCCTTCAAAGATCCAATTTGTTTTTCCAAATCCATTTGAGACCAATGACGAGACTCCGTTGGTCTTTCAACCGCCCCATACTTCAAGACGATTAAATTGGTTGAGTTCTTCTTGCATGGATTCAATCCAGTTGTCTTTTGTCATTGCGCCTTTGATGTTTTTAGGTTCGATTGGCGACAAAGGTGAGTGCATAAATGCAATGTTCACCATCTGAGTGAAGACGTTGTCTTGTAACGACCGGTTGATTCGGGTTGCCAATAATATTTTCCAGAGGATGGTCTTTTGTCCATCTATGTGTGGAGGGTTGATGTTGGTATACATTGTGCGATTCTGAGGATTCAAATGGTTTGTTGAAGATTCCGCGACATCCGTGCAGCCTCATTAGCAAACGGGCTGAAGAACGCATTTGGATCAAAATCTGCAGGTGGGGGTACTTCATTCGTAACATCATCACCGGTTCATCATTGTTGGAAGCGGTTTGTTCAACCGCTGTGTTGGAGTCAATCGGTGGTGCTTCTTCAACCGTAGTTGTTGTAGCAGGTGTATCGTGTATAAGAGTATTATCGTTGAGCAATGAAACAATGGATACACCCGAGCACGCTCATCAATATCGCCACCAACAAATGGAGCAAATAACCTTTCCATTTGTTGACGAGTAAGCTGGGGGCTTTGTTCACCTGATGATGGGGTTTGGGGAAAGTTTAAGCGGTTGTGACCGGTTCTAAGTCGTTATACTCGTAAGCCATTTCCGTAAGTTCATCAAAATGAGCATGAATCGCTTCCATCACCTCGCTTTGTACGACGATTCCGATTCGAAACCTTTTGAATTATCACAATATCCGATAAAGACTCCAATGTCAGCTTTTGCTTTGAGCTTTCCAAAGTCATCACGATCATTATTCGGATAGCAAAGAGATCCAAATACATGAAAGTGTTTGAGATTCGGTTTTCTGTGGTGGACAAGCTCAAAAGGTGTTTTGTTGTATGCTTTGTAATCATAGAACGGTTTTGAGTATAGCATGCAGAGATACCTTCTGCCTATAAGTAATCTGGAAGTTTAGCATTGATTAACATTGTTCTTGCAGCTTCCACTAACGCTCGGTTTCGCTTTCAACAACTCCGCTTTGTTTTGGTGTACGTGCAATAGATGTCCGATGTCAATTCCCACTTTCTCATAAAATTCACGAAGAGTTTGATTAACAAATTCAGCCTCTATCTGTTCGATTAGTCGAACGGTGTTTCGAGTGAACTTGTATTTTCATGAGAAAGGTGATGATCATTTGTGGAGCTTGATCTTTGCTTCAAAGAAAGTAGACCCAAGTCCAGCGTGAATAGTCATCAACAATTACTAAGATGTAGCGCTTTGCCATTGATCGTATGAACGCGCATCGGGCCACACAAATCCATGTGAAGAAGATGAAGCACATGCCGAGAGCTGTGTTCCACCTTTGAAGGAAAATGAGCACGAGTGCTTTTGCCTTGTTCACAAGCCGAGCAAAGGTGATCTTTAGAATACCAAAATCGTGGGAGTCCTTCAACTAGTTTGTGTCGAGCAAGGTTGGTGATGGTTTGAAAGTTTAGATGTGAGAGACGACGGTGCCATAGCCGGGATTTTGTTGATGTTGCCTTTGAAAGTAAGCAGATGGGAGAAGAAGCAACCATGTCTTGCATAGAGATAGTGTAAAGACTTGAATTACGCGAGCGAGACATAAGGTCATTTCCTTGTAGATCACTTAATGAAACAAGTTTTCTCCCGAAAGCAACCTCCAAATCTCCATCACAAAATCCGACCTAAAAACAGATTGTAACCGAGGCCTTCCACATAATAAACCCCGCTAATTTCGATGTTCCCATTGATATAGTCTCCGTAGCCCATGATAGCTGCTAAGTGATCATTCCCGAACCGACAAAGTGCCAATGAACTTTGCAACAAAGTTTGATAACACTTTAAGGTTGCCTGTCATGTGTCGGGAACATCCGCTATCAACAATCCAGAGAATGATCTCAGACACCGTGATTACACAGCATGACACGTGATGGAATAGAAGTAGATGTGGAACCCGAAATGTTAGAGGGTTCCATAGCAGCTTTAGTAGATATACACACATCAATAGCTTTAGGTATCCACTTAAATCCTAGTGTGTTATATATCCATTTCTCCCATCTCCAACTAGTATTTGCTTTAGTCTTAGTGAATGCACTAGGTGGTACTACATTCCTAGGAGGTGAAACCGAGCTACAGGACAGAAAGCGCTTCTTAGAATCTAAAGATGGCGGTCTACCAAGCACAGACTTAGAAAGATTAGTGGGCCTAGAGGTATTCCTGTTCTTAGGATTCCTTAAACGAGAGATGATAGCTTTAGCAACACATTTATCATGACAATCGGAATTCATACTTTTACGACAAATAACACAAGGTGCATCGATCAATATCAAAAGTACTTAACGGTTTAGCATTCGTTACATCACTATTTCTATTACATTTGCCGAACGCAATATCTATAGTGGAAGCAACGTGAGTCTTATTCATAGTCCTAGGGTGTTCTTCTACTTTAGCATTCCTTATTGATCTTTTCTTAGGTCGAAACTTCCTATTCTTCGATGTAGTGCTCCTAGGTCGTGAAGTGCGGACGCTTGGAAAAGACGCAACTATTCCTGCTTCAAGAGAAGGAAGCACGTTAGCAACTTGTGATTTGGCAAGAGGATTCTAGGTTCATGAGTGCTAAGTGTTACTGGGCTAATCTCTTAATGATGGTTGGCGGAAGTTGTTCATACTTTCCTAACATTTCTCTTAACTTGAAGATAGTGTGAATCGATCTTGATTTTCGACCGAACATTTCCAAAGAAAATGCATAACTTCCTTAGTGTGTGCAAGATAATGATCAAGTTCATTTGATGCTTCATCACGAGTCTTTTGAGTAAATCAAATATGACACCATATTCCTTTTAACTTTTACAAGTTCTTGTTCATATTTTGAGATTTGACACTTAAAAGACACGCTTTGATCATCCAGTTGCTCAATTTTAGGATCGAAGATTTTGCACGCGAATCGGGCGATTTTGTGTTTAAAAGCAAGTTGTTGATCGTGAATATCTTTTTGACACCAATTAAGACGACGTATTGCATTTGAAAGTTCGCTTTGACAATCGCTTGTTTTCAACTTTTAAGGACTCGACCAAGCACATTATTAGTGTTCTCAACATTTACCACGTAATCAACAAGATCGCAGAGATATAATCAAATGCATATGACAAAGAATTCAATAACACAACATTATGGACATCGACACGATGACATCTTCCAAGAGTCGATCAACATCTTTTCTCAACATTTTTACGTTTAGTGTTAGAAATAGATGTTTCGCTTTCTAAAACGACCTTCATCAAGCCAAGTTCCTTATGAAAGTCCTTTTCCCAAGACAATGCACAACTTTTCAAATTTTTAACATTTGGTAAAAGATTTTTCAGAAAAATGTCTCTTTGTTCTCGCGCTAGAGGCGATTGAAAGTGTTGAACTTTGATTTCGGAATGATATTCTATCTCATGTTGTAAAGTTTTGAGGTCAGCCATGAAAATGTCAAAATATCAAAGAATTTTGCGATTTTCAGTTTTTGAGTTTACTTCACTGATGGAAGGTAAAGGACCATAAATTTGTGCATAATCCGGTTGGGGATTAACATTAGAAGACTCAGGTGTTTTTATGATTACCCTTGGTGTGTTAGAAGAATCCGCTGGTGTGACGAAAGTGACCGCTTTTGAATAGTTAAAAGGTTTGTTGTAAACAACTTTTTCTAATTTTGATCGACTCTCGCCTTCTGCATCTAATTCCTCTTGACGATGATATTCAACAACACTCATAATGTAATTATCAACTTTATATTCTCGTGACCGAAACTTCGTGATTTGGTTTGAATGCTTTGTTGAAAGCTTAGGTTTGTAATCAGGAAGATTCGGTCCATATCCATTTGGATTTGGTTTTAAAGTAAACTTTTCAATGGTCGTGACCGACTCGCCATGTTTGTAAACAACAGTTTTAAACTCTTTAAGTTTGTTTTGCAAGCCGATGATTTCTTCAAGATGATCATCTATTCGCTTCGTTGAATGCTTTTTGTATGCAGAGAACTGTTTTTGACAAGTTAACAACTCACCCTTAGCTTTTTGATTTTCCAAGGTGAGAGCGTTAATTTGCTTTTTATGTTCATGTTTCAGCTTGTTCTATTTCGCATAACAAAGCATTCTTCGCGGCTAGATCACGATCTGCCTTTCTAAATATTTTTCGCTTTGATAAGATTTGGCAAAGGTCGCTTCAAAACCGCTTTCACGATTTTCTTGAGTTTTGAAAAAGTTGAGTTGCTTTTGTAAACATTCAAAATCCTTGGTTAACAAGGCATTTTTGCATTTCAAGTCCAGATTAATGGCATGACATTTTTCCACTATGGTCTGTTGGTCTTGTATTAAACGAGCAAAATCGGGATGAGGCAAAAGTTCGGCGTGTTCAACGTGAGTCTCAACATGATCATTACCGAGATCCTCAAGTATAACCACGGAGTCAATTTGATTATCAAGGGAAACCGTTGGTCATCTTGATCGTCAAATATAACTACGGGGTCTAGTTGAAAATCGTCGGAATGAGATGTGGACGCGATTTTGAACATTCCGAGCCTTGCCGGATTCGGATGTTGGCGAGATATGAGATCGAGATAAATATGGTTTGTTCGGGTACTGAGACAAGCCATCGCTGTCATACACGGGCCTGTCACTCATGTGTAACTCATGCATATTAGCCATCAACATAATAACCGCATTGGCCCGCAAGTCCTCCATATCATCATCCGAGTCAAGATTTGCCATAAAGCTCGTTTTTGTCTCGTGAGAGTTCCACCAGCATCATCCTTAAGAGCCAAAAGAAGAGCCTCTTTGAAATAAGCACTGCCCCTAGTCCTTGGCTTTGGGCATGCATTAGCCAGTGTCCCTTCTCATTGCAGTTGTAGCATCGAAGACCATTCAACCCATTCCGAGCATTTCCCTGCTCCACCACTGAGCTCGATTGTTATTCCTACCCACAAGATTAAACCCTTGACCACCGCCCATCCGACACCATAACCACGATTCTCAACTTCAACTCGCCCATTGTTCACAATGTTGATTCCTTGTATTAGATGAGGAACTAATACGGTTGTTGGATTTGTTGGTATAACGGCTAAAGGCATTAGCAATCATAGCAAATCCTTGTTGCGTTTCAAACGGATCATATTCCTCATTAGTTTCACTGACAAGGGCTTGAGCATTGTTGTTGAGTTTCCGGATGTGTCGGTGGAGCAATTGGAGCACGGAGAATCCTTTCCCTATCAACTTCCTTTTCATGAGGCTTCAAGTAATCGTACAACAATCCATATGTAGAATGATGCAAATTCTTCGCTTGACGGAGAAAAATGACATACTTCTCCCATTCAAGACCAAGACTACTTAGGAACTTAGTATTCACCGCAATTCTTGGCATGATGATGTTGTGTTTATCCAAATCATTGATGATGTCCGAAAAACGATGATGATAAGACTCTAGTGTCTCCGTCCGTTCAATCATGAAGTGTTCATAAGCCAAGTAAATTTTGGATTCCAAATCCTCCCGATTGAGTACAGATCCTTCCATAAGAAGATGAATATGATCCCACATTTCCTTTGTAGTCTTTTGAGCATCAACACTTCAAAGAATTGGGTTAGGTAATCCTAAGAGGATGTATTGCATTGCAAGTTCATCGGCTTCATAGTGTAGAAGTTCTTGAGGATTCAAGTCGCAATAAAGAGCAATGTTCGTTTGTTCATCTCTTGGTGGAATAGCATTTGGATCTCCGGTACATAACAGAGGCATCTCAAATGGAACTTCCAAGATAACCTTCTTTAAGAACTTTCCATGTGGCTTCTTTAGATCACAAAACCTAAAGAACCTTATCACCCATTGATCGTAGTTTCCTGGAGTGAGCATTGAGGTCTATCAAGTGATCCAAACCTCATGAATTGATTGTTGTCCGCTTAAAGCTTCACACATCTTTGCAAACCAAGTGGGTTCCTTCATAGTGTTCCTTGATGGATGTTGATTGAATTCATTTGTGTAGGGTTGAACTTGAAGACTTGGTGGTGGTTGAACCATTTGAGGTTGTGGAATTGCGCCAAGTTGTGGAGTATGTTGTTGATTAAATTGTTGTTGATAAATTGCTTGTTGTTGATTCCATTGTTGATGTTGTGGACTTAATTGTTGTTGACGTTGAGGATAAGTGTAAGGGAAATAGTTAGAGTATGGTGGTTGTGACATGTTGATAAACTTGTGTTGGTAAAATGGATCTTTGTAGTCGAATGAACCTTTGTTGATGAAGTATCCTTAGGCGAGAAATCACAATAGCCAAGTAGCACTTATGCGTAAAAACACCAAAGTTACGCGAAACAATCAAGAGTTACGCGTAGATTTAGCTTACGCGTAAGTAGGGAAAAGACGCTAAAGTTATGCGTAGACACAAAGTTAGGCGTAGAAAGTTAGGCGTAGGATTATCTTATGCGTAAGACTAGGCTTAGGCGTAAGATGAATCTTAGGCGTAGGATTTCTACGCCGAAGTTTTATGCTTATGCGTAATTTTAGGGTTTTATCAAGTGATCTTTACACTTCACAAAGGCAAAAGATATCCAAATTCGACGTATTTTCAAGCTTATCCAAGCAAGAAAACACGGAGTAAACCACGAAAATGAAGATCAAACCAAGGAATATCTTACGCAGAAGTTTTAGGGTTTTGCTACACGTAGGATTACTCGTAAAAGTGATAATGCCCAAAGATGTTTCTAAACCAGTTTTTGTGTGATGAAATAGCTTCAATAACACCAAAAGACACAAAAGTGTGAAACTTGATGATCCAAAGCTCTTAAAACTTACGTAGGATGAAACCCTCGTGATAAAAACTAGTTTAAAAACACGATCCACGCATAAAGTTTGAAACTTTTTGCCAAAAACACGTATTTTAACACCTTAAAACGCTGAAAGTACAAGAATCTTGGATTGAAAAGTGAAAAATCGAAGTTTTAAGCGAGCCAAAGCTCTCGCATTTTTACGCAGTAAGACCTAAATAAAAAACTTCAAAAACAAAAGTGTTTACCCAACTATTTGGCGATTGATACCACTGTTAGGTCACTAGTTTTACAACACAAGCTTACAAGAAAGAAATAGAGAGGAGAAGAGAGGCGGTTGAACAAGATAAACACCCACACACACGTTAGCAATAGGCCGGTTAAGAATAGAGTGAAAGAGAGTGAATAACTTGAACAACCAACCGTCAAGTGAGGGTTATTACATAGTATTTATAGGAGGGAAGCTAGGGCAACACTCCTAGTCCCTTCCTTTCTCCTATGGGCTTGGGCCTAAGCTCATGGGCCTTCTACATAAGCTTAAGGCTAATAACAAACATAAAGGCCATAATAAGCTACCTATTACATATGAGTAACTAACACTTGAATAAGGTTTAGGAGTGATTCCAACAACTCTCTTCCACACACCAACAACAATCTCAGAACTGCATCTAATCCACACAATCAAGCCACTGTCAAAGATGGGAAAGTTATGGTGCAGCCAGTTCAAGAAAGGCAGTACGAACAAGGAAGAGGTGGAGTCGGTAGAGGATATGTGGCAAATCAGAATAGGGGAAGAAATGGAACTCAAGGACAAGTTAAGACGATAAAGTGTTACAACTGTGGAGGTGAGGGACACATTGCAAGGAACTGCACATCGCCAAAACGCCTCGTAATGCCTAATACTTCAGTGGATAAGATGTTGCTTGTTCAAGCTCATGATAATGGTGTAGCTTTGGATGAAGAAGAGTTGTTATTTCTTGCTGAGGGAAATGCCAAGACGTATGATGCGGATGTGGATGAGCAGCCAATTCAAGAGATAGGCCATAATCATCAGAATGCCTTTCAAGTAGCTGATTGTAATGCATACGACTATGATGTTGATGATCGACCTCATGCACAAACCATTTTCATCGCTAGCATCTCTCCAATGGTCTCTCCTAAAATCTCTTCATCACCACAAGCTGGTCCATCCAAAGACAAAATTATTTCTGAGGTATTAAAACTATACGATGATGCTGATGTGCAAAAGATGCATGACAAAGTATAATCAATCAAACTATTGAGTCAAAATTGAAAATATGGGTAATATCAATGTTGTCCCATATGATCAATATGTGAAACAAAGTGAAAGTGTGGTCGCATTCCAAGTAATGCATCTTCGCAAATAACGATGACTGTTTTTGATGAATACACCGCATGTGCCCCTGATGATTCTGTTATCTCTTAACTTAATGCCTATAAAGAACGTGTTGCCATTTATGAACAACGTGCTAAGTTTGAGCTAACTACTCGTGAGAAGGAGTTGGATAACCAAATGCGCATAAATTATTAGAAAAAAGTAATTTTAGAGAAGAAGTGTTAAAACAAGAGTTAAACTCCTTACAAGAAAAGCTTTCAAAACCTGCTAAGCAAAAACAAGAACTTCAAGAAAATGTTAAAGTGCTTAAGCAGAAATTTCATGCTAAGGAATCAAAACTTTTGAATGATTTTTCTAATCTAAAAATTTTGAAGAACAAGCTTGAAAATAAGTTGTATGCATAAGGGAATACCATTCAGACACATGGTCACTAAGCATAGAGTTTTAAGCGATAAGCATAGTGTTCCCATTATAGATAAACCCAACCCCGAAAGTACATTAGTTAGCTAAGGCGCTCAAAATGTAATTTATGATGGCAATGAGATTATTAAACCTAGACAAAACCTAGTTGCGCTTGAGTGCTCGAGGAAGATAGAAAATTAGATGATGCATCTAGGGTGAAAATGAATAAGAAACTAGAAGATCCTAAATGCAAAAAGAATAACATCACGATCAAACCCCATGATTACAAGAAGGAAAACTGAATCTCCTTAAACAAATTTAAGCCTCAAACGTTGTTAACACCTGAACAAGTTTTCTCGAAAAGGGACTTAGATAAGCAAAAGGCTGAAAATCTTGTTGAAACAAACCCTCCACTTAGGAAAATGCTCAGCGATCGTGGTATCCTCCAAATACAACAATGCATTTAGTTCCTAGAACTATTGCCACTAAGAGCAAGACCTTAATCACCCAATATGTTATTCTTCAACTATTTGTCGATTTTGAGAAAACTTGTAAGAAAAGGATCACACCCACTTGGATAACTGAAGGGGAAAGGGGTTTTGAGCAAACAAAAGAATGCTATCTAACTGAGGTCATGCCTTTCTTTAAACAACTAAAAGATCAATTTGAGAGTCTTAAAAAGGGATAGATTTAGATATTAAAGGAATGGAAAAGGAATTTGATGCAATGATAGTTGAGGTTAGTGACTATGAGCGAGCTTTAAAATATAATGAGATTGAGAGGAAGAACTTGCATACCTTGAATGAGAATCTTATTTCAGAATGTATTGCTCAAGATGTGTTTTACATCGCTACTAATTGCTCCATTAATGCTTCTCAATTTCATGAATTATCTGTTGCTCTGAAAGTCTCCCATGATCGTGTCATTGAGCTTGAAAAGATTAATTCAAAACTTAATGAGAAAATTGATCGGGATGATCACGATAATTTGGTAAAGCATCTTTCTAAACTAGAAGTTGAACATTTTGATTTACAACTAAAATATCAACATCTAAAAGAAAATGTTAAAACCTCAAATATCAAGACATCCTTGGATGTTCCCGAATTTGATGCGCTTTTGAAATTAGCAAACGTGATGAACAGATTCGAGCTCATTGTAACACGATCAAAAGTTTGAAAGCCCAAATCTCTCAATTAAAGGGTGAAAAGAACAATGTGACTCGATCCCAAATGCCTCCTCCTTTAGATTCTCAAGATTTCAAACTTTTCATCTTAAAAACTTAGTTAATGCCTTACAAAAGGAAAACGAGAGTTTTCTAGAAGAAAATGAAAAGTTAAACGACACTTTAAAGAGTTATATGATTCAATGAAAGTCACTCGTGACCAAAACAACGAAAAAATAACGCCTTTACAAAAGGAAATTGAGAATCCGAGAAGTCGTGAAAATAGGAAACCGCCACTTGTTTTAATAAGAATGTTGTTTCAAAGTCATCCTCCGACAAAGAAATACATCATATCAAGTAAATACATTCCTCCTCATCTTAGGAATAATGAACCCGCTTTCATGACTATTGTCCTCACCTTAAGGATAGTCTAGAATGTCTCCGTGAGATTGTCGAAGAGGATTTCATTAACAAACCTCTTGATAGAGAAATTAGGTTTGCTTGCCTCCGGGCCAAACGATCTCAAGAGCTGCTAGAATGTGTAATTGCAACATGTCCTAAATCCTTAGGTGCAAAAGGCAAAGCCGTGATGCCTTGTTCTATGCCTAGTGCCAAGCATTCTAGGCCCGCTTTTAAGAAAGTGAACTTCAATGTGCCTTCTAGTAATACTGCACCTTGCACGCCTAGTTCAGGAATGCAAAAAGTAGATCAACCAACTAATGTTCCCATAATTCCCTCTACATGAGTAATCAGTGACATTAAAGCAAGCGGTCAAAGCCTCCGTGCAATACCAAGCAAGATAGGACCTAGCAAGCTAAAAATGTGCATTGGAAGAGAGTAGAAGACCAACCTAGGAACTTTAAGTTTGAGTTGAATAAAACGAATCGTGTTGATTCTAGTATTAGCCATAGGCGCATCGTAATTAATTCAATTCGATACTATTTGCAAACCATGTAATGATGTCTCGTATGAATTCTCGTTGATAATCATGATTATGGTGTGAATGCTTTGTCTAATGTCACAAATGCCCAGTGAAAATTGTTAATGCTAATAATCGTGCAAAGAAGGCTAAAAGGCAAAGACGAAAGATTGTTAGAAAACAAAGGAAACCCACAGGAAGAACATTTATAAAGATAGGTTATTATTGGATACCTTTTGGCCATAAGAATAATCGCTTTGCCCTCAAACCGCTAAGACTATGCCCACTAGAAAATGGATGCCTACCGGTAGAACTATTCCCTTAAGAAGTGAACATACTTTGAATAGGTCAAATACGTACACCAAAGATTGCATCTATTCCTAATGATTTCATTGTTTCTATTTCTCGATGTGGGTGTTCCAATCATCAGTTATTAACCAAGTGGACCCCATTCTTGCATGGGGATCCCAATTATCTAGTTATCCATTCTTGTCTGTGGTTCAACCGCAGATCGCTTCAAATCGCTCGTGGTACTTGGACTCGTGCCGCTCCAAGCATATGACCGAGACCGGTCGCGGCTCATGAACTTCGTGAGCAAATTCATCGGACTGTTAGATTCGAACCACCATTTTGGAGCAATTACGGGTTATGGTGATTATGTAGTTGGCAAAAGTGTAATCTCCAAGGTATATTATGTGGAAGGTCTTGGTCATAATTTGTTCTCTGTTGGTCAATTCTGATTCTCATCTAGAGGTGGCCTTAAGAAAACATACTTGCTTCGTTAGACAACTTGATGGTGTGGAATTATTAAGAGGTACTCGAGGTTCTAACCTATACACCATTTCTATCGAAGACATGATGAAGTCTTCTCCAATCCGCTTGTTGTCAAAGGCTTCTAAAACAAAGTCATGGTTATGGCATCGTCGTCTCAATCACTTGAACTTCGCACCATTAATAACCTTTCCAAAGGATCTTGTCGAGGCTTACCTGATTAAAATATGAAAAAGATCATCTTTGTTCAACTTGCCAATTGGGTAAAAGCATGAAATATGCCCACAAACCAAAACCCACAAATTCAGTAATGGAAGTTCTTCATACCCTTCATATGGATCTGCGGTCCAATGAGAGTGCAAACAATAAATGGGAAGAAATACATTCTAGTAGTTGTTGATGACTACTCTCGATTTACTTGGGTAAAGTTTTTGAGGACAAAGGATGAAACTCCGTGATGTCATCATCAAACTAATCAAACAGCCTTTAGGTTCGACTCAACAATACCGCCGTAATTGTTCGAAAAGACAATGGCACAGAGTTTGTCAACAAAGACTTAATTCGGTTTTATGAAAGTGTTGGAATCACCATCAAAGAAGTGTTCCACGAACTCCTCAACGAACGGTGTAGTTAAAAGATCTAAATCGAACTCTTGTAGAAGCCGCCAGAACAATGCTTATTTATTCAAATGTTCCAATGTTTCTATGGGTCAAGCCATTGCCACCGCTATTACACCCAAAATCGCTCCCTTATACACACCTCTCATGGAAAAACTCCATATGAACTTGTTCATAAACGTAAACCTGATCTCTCCTACCTTCGTGTTTTTGGTGCTTTGTGCTATCCAAATAATGATGGTCAAGACTTAGGTAAACTAAGAGCAAAGGCAGATATTGGAGTTTTTGTTGGTTATGCACCAAACAAGAAGGGTTACCGAATCTACAATAAGAGAACCCGAAATATCATGGAAACAATTCATGTTACGCTCGATGAGTCGACCGGTCAAATGGCTCTGGACAATCCAGCTTCGACCCGACTTCAAAACAGCCCATTGGTTCATCTCTTGTACCAAACTCATCTCCAAGTGAACTCCATATGTACCTTCATCTAAAGATGATTTAAAGAAATTGTTTGATCCAATGTTTGATGAACACTATGAACCAATGCCGATGAAATGTCAATTCCATCAACAGAGTCCGCTCCTATCCTCGTGAATGAAGTGAACCCTTCAGCCTCAATTTCATTAAGTCAAGAAGCCCGCCGATCACTCGTCTCATCAACAAATCTTCAATCATCAAATGTACATCATGGAAGTGTTTCAGGCATCAATGATGAAGTTAATCCCTTTGCAATACCCTCCGAAGATGCTCCATTTGAAAATATCTTTGCTCCCGAATCATCATCGAACCATCTTCATCGAGACATCGACTCGCTACTTCGCCTTCCACAACAACAACCTCATGAACACCTTAGAAAATGGACACATGATCACCCATTGGACAACATCATTGGAAACCCTCTCGCCAAGATCCACACGGAAACAACTTGCAACCGATGCCTTATGGTGCTTCTTCAACTCAGACTCTAAGGTCGAACCAAAAGACATTAAAACCGCCATGAATGAAGACAGCCGGTTCAATGCCATGCAAGAAGAAATTCATGAGTTTGATCGACTTGATGTATGGGAATTGGTACCTGCTCCTGATTGTGCTATGATCATTGCTCTAAAGTGGATCTTCAAAGTAAAACTTGATGAGCATGGTGATGTGTTGAAAAATAAGGCTAGGTTAGTGCAAAAGGATACCGCCAAGAAGGGTATTGACTTTGAAGAATCATTTGCTCCAGCTTGCTCGTATTGAGGCAATCGTAATCTTCTTGGCTAATGCTGCTAGCAAGAATATGGTTGTGTATCAGATGGATGTTAAAACCACCTTTCTTAATGGAGATTTGAAAGAGGTGGTTTACGTCAGCCAGCCAGAGGATTTTGTGAATCCAGAGCATCCTACTCATGTCTATCGCTTGAAAAAGGCTCTTTATGGTTTAAAGCAAGCTCCTAGAGCATGGTATGATACGCTATCAAAGTTTCTTCTATCTTCCGATTCAAAGAAAGGAGCAATTGATCCGACATTGTTCACCGTAAGTCGTGCAAACATTTAATTCATGTTCAAATTTATGTTGATGATATTATCTTTGCCTCGACCGACCCCAATGAATGTGATCGCTTTTCAAATGAAATGGGTTCCAAATTTCAAATGTCAATGATGGGACAAATGTCATTTTTCTTGGGATTACAAATTTCACAAAGTCCTGAGGCATTTTTATTAATCAATCTAAATATGCAAATGAGATTTTAAAGAAATTTGGATTTGAATCATGTGACACCGTTGACACTCCCATGATTGAACGCATTAAGTCGGATGAGGACCACTCGTGGATCATGGTAGATCAAACGAAATATCGTAGTATGATTGGATCCCCGATGTACCTCACGCCAGCGCACTGCATATCTTGTTCGCTGTGTGCATGTGTGCTAGATATCATGCTAAGCCTACTAAAAAGCACCTTGAAGCGGTTAAACGGGTCTTTCGGTATCTCCAAGGAACCATCAATATGGGACTATGGTACCCGAAGGACACCGGTATGTCACTAACAGCCTATGCATGCCGATCATGCAGATGTCAAGATACACGCCGGCACGCCGAGGTGCTCGCTTTTGGGTGATAAGCTAGTGATCTGGTCTTCAAAGAAGCAAATGAGTACTTCTATTTCCTCTACAGAGGTTGAATACATAGCCATGTCATCTTGTTGTGCTCAAATCCTTTGGATGAGATCCCAATTATCTAACTATGGCTTTGAATTCAACAAAATCCTCTCATCGTGATAATAAAAGTGCTATTGCTCTCTCATGCAACAACATGCAACACTCAAGAGCAAAGCACATTGACATCCCACATCATTTCATCGTGAGCAAGTGGAAAACGGTGTGGTGGAACTCTATTTTGTGAAGTCTCAATACCGTTAGCGTACATCTTCACCAAAGCTCTTCCGAGAGAACCTTTTGAGTTTATTCTTCCTCGACTTGGCTTGAAAAGCCTTCAACCAGAAACACTCAAACGTCTTTAGGAGGAAGACGAGGAGTAAAGGTCTTTCCTTCATCTATATCTTTGTATATATTTATCCAAAAAAGCAAAATACAAAATTATAAAATCTTCTAAAACCAAATAGAAAAATATAAAACTTTCAAAAAATCCAAAAAAAATCTCAAAAATTATTGTTTTTTTTCTTTCTTTCTTGATTCGATATATATCTACGGTCTTTGTGTTGTCAGTCAAAGAGTGACACGGGTCTTTAGATGTTGTTCGAATGTTTAAAAAAAAAATCAAAAAATATTTTTTGGGAGAAAGTAAAATGATGGTTTACTGTTATTTCAGGCAGTAACCCGCTTTTCAAAGAAAGAACAGAGCTATGCTTTATCTCATGTTTCAAACCTAATACTCAGATTCTAAAAAATAAATGTTTGTCATCAACAAGACAAGTGTTTAATTTCAAATATTTTTCCTTCAAAAGATTCCTCTGAAAAATATTTGTAATCTTACGAAAACTCAATTGTTTTGAAAACACTTCGGACTCTATTTATGAAAATCAAAAGAACTTATCAAGTGTCAAAATCTCAAATCATCAATCAACGACTTTCGTCATTGATTGAGGGGGAGAATGATTTTTCAATTAAATCAAAAAGTATTCTTTTCAAACAATTTTCACTTAAATGAGTAAGGTCTACTCTAAATGGTTTACAAAATGGTGCACAATTGGTTCCGCATCTTGGTTATTATTATGTTTTTCAAAACATATTTATGCATGTTCAATCAATGGAGTTTAAAGTCTCAAAATCGATCCTTATCGCTTAAAACGCTTTCACAAATCAAGTCACAATTCTCCTTAAAAGCCTTCAAAATCAATTTAAATCTACAGAGATCACAAATCTCAAATGATTTGATAATTGTGATCGGGGAGAATTTGTGATTTAAATTGATTTAAACCGATAATTGATAAATGGTTTCATAAATGATTAGTATGTTTGCCTCCCCGCAAGTGACAAACGATTTCAAATTTTCCATGCACATGTTGAGGGGAGCATCTATTTTAAACCTCAAATTATTGAAACGTGATTGAATTGTCTCTAAGTGTTCCTCTAATATGTGCAAAATTCTTTCAAAATTCGAGGCACATATTGAGGGAGAGCAAACTTTTAAAAACCTCATCCTTCCTCAAAATGTTTTATCTACTCAAATTGATTGGGAAGTGATGATGATCATTTTAGAAAATGTTAATCAAAAGATTGGACCTTTCACTCTTAATCTAACGATTTCAAAGATCTCTTGCCTCCATGTGCTAAAACAATTTCTAAATATTATGCATATGTTGAGGGGGAGCATTTCTAAAATATCAAAACAATTAAGATACAAAATGCTTTGACTCTATATCACAAGTATCTTGATTGATTTTCAAATGGTTTTCAATTGGTTCAAATGGCAGATGAACGATACCAAAAAGACCGACCAACTTTACTTTATGTATGGTGATATAAGGATGATAAGGTTAGGTTGAGGTCCCATGATCCGCCAGAACCGAGGGATCTACCCAGGGACAATCCACTAGATAGTGTAGAAGTCCTTAGGTATGATGAAAAAAGGAGAAAAGTGAGATATGGGAAGAATGTGGATCGAGATCGAGCTAGTAATCGAATAAACCCAACAAGGTTTTAGTAATGAAGTCTCGGTAAGCACTGAAGGGGTTGAAGAATGAAAAGAATTGAATGTGAAAAGGGTGAAAAGAAATAGCCCTCCATTAATTCAACCTTAGGGCGTAAAACCGGTTCAATTCATATACTACTGGTGGTTACCAAGGTAACATCGGTATTGAAGACAAGTCGCATGGACCCAAAGGACGACCGCACTTCAACTTTCCAAACCACTCAAGTTCCTCTTAAAAGGGCTTGTTTCATTCTCACGGGAACCGACATAATCTATCGACTTTCTCTTAGAGATTGTTGATATTGAAGAAGGAGACCCTCTCCCTAGTCTCCGCATAGGAACCAAATGTGCACAATTGAGTCTAGAGCCACGA
This sequence comes from Chrysanthemum makinoi, assembly GCA_910596185.1. Lineage (NCBI taxonomy): Eukaryota > Viridiplantae > Streptophyta > Magnoliopsida > Asterales > Asteraceae > Chrysanthemum > Chrysanthemum makinoi. Next base: position 110,993,355 of record OU343216.1, on the reverse strand, counting down.
GATCATCAATAAATCTCATTAGGACACTTTCAATGAAGACTCTCTGCTTTACACAATGTGGAAAGAGATATTATATCTTATGAGTCCTACGATTATCCTTGTGGTATTGCCGTAACATCTAAGTGATATGCATTCATATTCACGATGAAGATGGAAAGCCTTCTGGAGCCAACATCAAACAAGCTCCCGGTAGGTGGCATGTGAGATCTATCCAATAGATCAACCATGTGACAACCGACGTAAACAATGGAGAGATTCAATCTTTTGAATCAATCCTGGTTCAGGTTACGGATTGACGGATACCTTTGAAAACCGGTCGTTGTGCTCGAAAAACTCTTTTCTTTAGCACATCGACCGTACTCATTTCTCAAAATAAAAGGTGTTTATGATTGATAATTGATTTTCATTAAAACCTTCGTTTATTGCAAAAACAATTTCTATTGAGCAATACACGATTGTTTTTCAAATCTCTTTTCATCAATCGAATCTCGGGTTCACTCACTCCGGTTGTCTTCTTTGAGACGCTCCGGTTTGAGAACGCTAGAGCAAATGCGCTAAACCCCGTCAAGGTAATTCTTCGAATTATACCGATCATAGGCGATTTGTAATCGATCAACGGGAACCGTGGGCCGTGTACCTCAATTCATCGAAAGTGATCAAAGACACTTTCGCGCTTTATTGCTAATCGCTTTATGCAGTACACCCGACGCTTGCCGATCGTAATGGAGTGGTCAATCAATAGCCGCATGCTCACACAACACATTCATATCTAAAGAAATCATGATTAGTGCATCAATGACTCGAATATTTTCACTCCATGCTTCGCTACTGCCGCCAATATCATGAATCAACGAAAGCTTCCGCTACTCTGATAAGAATAAATCATGATCCATAATGTGAGCATGTCGGTCCAAAAGTCACAACATCACATAATACCAACACCACAATGGATGAGTCGAGATTTAATGTTGCAAATGATCTCAAAGTCGGCTCAAAACTCATTATCACGCGGATCGCTTAAAGACCTCCACTTTGATTATCCAAAACATGCAAAAATGAAGAATCAAAGACTACGAGCTACAGAACAAGAATCCAAGAACTATCTCAATGTAATATCTGTTTGTTTTCTATGAAATTTAATGTATGTTTGAGGTGACCTCCCTTAGGGGGAGATTGTTAGGATTTGGAAAATCCAGTAGTTAAAGTGTCGGTCACCTCAAGTATATGTAATCGTTAGAAAGCTCGTAGTCGTAGTTATTTAATGTTAAGTAGTATGTAGTTTTGTAACACCGTGGAGGATGGATGGGTCTTTACCCACTATATGCCTGATCCACGCTCCCGTGTATGCTTATGTAAGTACTATAAATACTCTCTACCTCCCAAGGTAGAGAGTTGGAGCTCATAATAAGATTTTTCTTTCTCTCACTAAAGTTCCCAAACCTCTAGCTTTCTCTCTCTAAAACTCATCTCTTGTACGCCCAAGTATGTTTGTGTTATGATGTGTATGTAAAATCCAATATGTTACAAACTATTACTAATGCGTTGTCGGTGCGCAGGAAAAACAATATAACCTTTCGTTAAATAGACAAAGATCAACGTAAACGTTAATAGAATAATAATTCAATATAAAGTAAATCAATTAACCTGGGAAGTTACCGGTTAACTAATGATTACAGTATTTGATTTTACGTTACGGTAAAAGTCAAGTAGTCAAAAGTTAAAGGCTAAAATAGTCAGTTTACCTTATGAAATTTTACGTCACATTATTTGATTGTTGTGGTCAGGTAAACTGATAACGTTTAATCTATAAAAAATTTGACGTAGAAAATGGATAAGTATTCTTTCATTAGAATATTATATTAGTTTAATACAAGATGAAATTTACCGGTGGTTACAGTCTCACCCCCTTATGGGAACTTCGTCCCGAAGTTCAGTGAATGTCGTCTCCTGACAGTGTGTTTGAGTTCGTTTTCACGTTCTCATGTGAATTTAGGAACTTTTCTCAAGTTTCCATCGAACTTTGACAATAGAAATGTGACTTTACAACTCTTCTCGAGTTTCCATCGAACTTTGACAATAGAAATGGGACTTTCCTAAGTTGTTTGATTTCTCAGTAGGTTCTCCAATAGGGTTCAGACGTTCATCAATCTAGGTTTTTTTTTTTAGATAATGAGTGTCTCATTCGTATAACGCTTCTTCTAATCATATAATCGAATGACGTCGTATACACTAGTAAATTCGGGTGGTAGCTCGAATTTGTAAGCTCTCGATCCAATTAACGAGGATTTTGAAAATACTGATGTTGAGATGTTTGGGGAAAATATGTGGGGATCTGTGGTGAACTCTGATCTCTCGTTCTCAGGTGCGATTCAAAAACTCTTTCAAAGTTTTTTATTAGTGAGCAAAGTTCTGATTAATATCAAGCTTCAAGTTAGTATATTCTAAGGGATAATACAAAATATAGATGATTGGAGGACTAATGAAACTCCAGAGTAATGTTGCAGGGCCAGTTGAAGGCACCACAGGTTTAAATGCTATATCAGTGATTAGAGGTTGTTCTTACAAGGAGTTATGGAGCTACAAGCTCAACAATTTCAAGGTCACGGAAAGAACGGTTGGTTTGGCTCGTTAGTTTAAGTGGTTAGTCAATATTTCTAATCATCAACTATGATGAAGAATGCAAAGTCAAACATGTTGCAGGTATACTTCTGAATGATGCTTTGTCATGGTATAATGTTGTTGCTCAATGTATTAGTATTGAAAATATTCATAAGATTGCTCGGACTAAGTTGAAGAAGTTATTGATCAAGAAATATTTCCCTCAGGATGAGGTGCAAGAAATAAAGGTGATTTTAGAACCTTGATGTTAGATATATTAATATCACGACTTATATCCATTGTTTTCAAGAGTTGGTAGTAGTGTGAGTTGTAGGCTATACAAGTATCTTTGTCTGAGATAGATAGTTGGGTAAGATGTTCGTGATCTCGAAGGATTATATTTTAGTTAGATAGGTTTTCAGACGTGGTATAATAAGACATTTTGGCAAGAGTCGATGTTTTGAAGTTTCTTAGCATAAGAAAGTTTGATAAGGTTTGACTAGGAATTTCTTTATTCATAAAAACAAGTATCTCCAGAAAATGTCATTACAAGTTTTATCATTGTCGCAATGAAACTCTTAAAGGAAAGTCCTTAAAGGTAAAAGCGTCGCAGAAGAAAATGTAGTTAAGTATGTATGAATCCATAAGTTTTAGATGCCCAAGGTTAAGAGTTAAGTTGTTAAGGTTATGCTCGTCGATAGTTTATCCTAAAATGACTAGTATGGTGTCACCGTCCCCTCGGATGTGGACTGTATAAAGATTGTCTTGACATGTTAAAAATATCGGGAGAGAACCAGAATGAATGTAGAGAAACTTGCTAAACTTCAGCTTTTGTGATGAAAACTTATTAAATAAGGTTTTTAAATGAGCACATGGACTCTGTTTCAAGTTGAAGGTTTACATGTCCACTATATGAGTTTAAATCTTACTTCTTAATTTCAAATAATTCCAACACCTCAGCTTTTGTAGATAATGATTCAGTTTGTTCCTTAGCAATTTCCCAATAACGTTTATTATTCATTGTTTCATAACAAAGGGTTTGATCTACTCTGAAGATTTGGTTCAATTACAAAAGGAGATATCGGTTATCCTTTAAAGCTTTTTAAGGGAGTAAATAGTTTATAACGTAATTGCGATATAATTTATAAAACAAACTGGAAAACCATTTGTTGAGTAATGAGGAAGATATCTTATTATTTGCAAATTAGTGGTAAATCTTAGTTGGTAATTTAGTATCGAAGCAACGACTTGGTAAGGTAATTCATTTTTTTTAAATATATATATATATATAGCTTATAGGATAATAGAAAACGATTTATTATTTATAGGATAGTAGTGAAATCGTAATTAAATTTTGTAATGTTTTGATAAGACAACAATTCAGGTTATAACATAAATCACGAAATGATTTGTAAATAATTCATAGAGTAGGTAAGAAGACAATTTATTAATTGCTTAATAGTAAAAATATTTGTAGTTCATTTTGTGATTCAGCGGCAGAGTCTGTTCATAAAGTTGTGGTAAACTTGTAGGGTAGTTGTAACTTAGTTTACAAGATGTTAGCAAAAGTGTTTGTTGTTTAACGAAATAGAAGCACAGTGGTAAATCGATTCACTAGAATATAGTAGTTCGTGAGGTGATTTGTACAAAAGTTTGTAGGACAGTTTAAGAAAAACTCATTCTTTATAAAATACCGGTAAGGTCGATTATTATTATTTTTTTATTTTATTTTTTATTTTTTTTGGATGTAGTACAATATTTGGTAGTTTGACCGTGAAACGGTTGACAAGATGATTAATTATAGTTTGTGCGTTAGGAAACGACACAATTTACTATTTTATAACGGGGAGTAGTTGAGCAACCTGTTGGTATTTTCTAGAGATAAGTAGAGAATTAGGTATTTGTTCCTATAAATTGTAGATCGAGTTACAAGTTAACTCGTGGTATGTTTCTAAATTGTTAAAAGTTTAGTAGTTCGCTTGTTATTTATGTTCAACAAGGGTTTCCCTTTGTAGATGTCGTGATGTGTCGTTCCTAGAATGGCAAGGGATGTAATCCGACTCATCAATGAGTACGAGTTTTGGGATAGAGGAGACACTATTACAGCAGTAAGTAACGAGGCAACCTCGATCCCAACGTCTGAGAAAATGATAATGGGGCGAGATGGAAATGACATGATGTTGCATCGACCCAGTAATAGTGATTTAATATGTCATAAGTAATGTTTAAATAGTTAAGCATAATTTCTGTTGGATATAGAATTTATGTTGAAGAGAGAGGTTAGCAAGTTCAAGGTATAACTTTGGAGGAGAGAGTTAATTACTACTAGTAATTAGTTGATTGGCTCAGTACTTAACGAAGAAGAGTACAACGTTTGAGTTTCAAATCATAGTTTCAAAAGAAATCCGACAAGTCAAGATCAAGTCAAACTCCCAATACGAGTAAACGTCAATGGTTCCCAATTGGTACGATTGAGGATCACACATCAATTGAGTGTAAGGTACTTATCGATAGGATAACATCGATATAACAACATCAGCAGGATATCATTGATAGATCAATATAGTAGGAAGATATGGATAAAACGACATCAATAAAACGGCGTCGATAAAATGACATCGATAGGAATACATCAATGGAGCATAGGGTACAACACCAATAGTACGTGAGGTACTACATCAATAGAAGTAAGGTATAACCTTAGTCGAGTATTGTTGATGAAACAACGTCGATAGAACATTATCGGTTCAAACAGATTAACAACATCAAGTGGATAACGTCGATTGAATAATATCGAGTGAACGGCATCAATTTGGAAAAAAATTTTAACAATGATCGTTCCAAGACAAGGCTTGGGGTCCGTAACAAAACCACGATCATGTCAAGGCTAAAATAAGGTAGCAATTTCAAATCCGTAACGAGACCCAAAATCTCAATACCAAATAGTCCAAAATCAAACATAGTCAAGGTTAATTCCAAAACACTCCGTCAATAAGTTCAATGAACTTATTACGATATCAAATGCGTCAAGATACACAACTTGAATTCAAATGGTGGTTAATCGGGTCTAACTCGACCGAACGTAAAGCACGATTAAACGTTTTCATTAATTCCGAAAGTAATTCATAGTCGTAGCATAACCAAGCGGCGGTGAAAGACGTTCCGTAAGAGTGGAAAATATCACTATGAATAAGTCTTGTGATGCCAGCGTGTTGTGTGTAAGGTTAAAATTTTATCATGTCCATGCTCGTTTACACATGCAAAATCATTTTGTTTCCCCAAAACCAAAACAACCATCCCCAGCATTGCAAAGTTCGCCTCAGGGTTGGACATAGGTGATCATTCTATGCCCTTCTCCCTGATGAATATAGGTGATCAATCTATAGTCACATGAACTTTGAAATACTCTACCATAATAGCATTATGTCTTGTACTTTTAGTTGTTACGAAAAGTAAAACGAGCATTCCATTTATGTGAGGGATAAGGCGAAGCTCGTGGTACGATACATACGATAGAAGAAACAATCATGGCTCATAGTGCCATTAGGTGGATAATAATATAATACATATCTCATCAAGTATGACTTCAACAAGTCAAAATCGAGGCATCACTTGGCGTGCATGTATCGGTCATAGGGTTAAGTTTTCGTAAAAGTAGTTATAGTCTAGGTTTCAAAATACCCAGCTTCTATAACCGAGGCTCGATACCAATCAGTAACACCCCAAAAATAATGAAAATGGTTTGCAGCGGAAGTAAGTGTTACCGGGTATTACTCGATTGGTACCACAACACAATGTATAGAACAACAGTTTAACTTGAGAAATCGATTTAAAGATTTATGTTTAAATCTTTCAAAATATATATTATAGAATGTAGGCCCATAAAAGAATTAAAGTGGTCCCCAAATTTACATCAAAGTCTTCTATGATCATGCCATGCCAATGCCCAAGCGCCTCCAAAGTTTAGCTAACGCCATCCTAAAAATACATGCTAAAAATGTCAACATAAAGGTTGGTGAGTTCACAGTGTTTTAAATACACAAGTAGTTTCCAAAACAAGAAAAATCAATTGGTTGTCAAAGTTTCAAAGGGTCCATTCTCAGATGCAAATGTTCATGGCATAAAAGTTCCACTACTTAAGCCGATTCAAAAAAATTGCCCCTTACGCAACATGCTCTAACCCAAAGATGAGAAATGATACTATGCACTCTGGTTAGTCGAGTGAGGGGATGGCTCTACCCCTAAATAGCGCTATCCATAGATATCAACGGCTCATCCCATATAGTGGGAGTGAGTTAATAAGTAGTATAGTACCATGGGACTTCTACAGCTTGTACACAAAGGCCAAACATAAGCATACATACCAGCTTTACAAGATAGCAGAGCATAGCTCAAGAGATTGAATCACCAAGAATTCATAATTTCATGAACGCACAACCAATTTAGTTTTAAGTAATCATAGCATGCTTTTCACCCCAAAACGAGTAAAACAGTAAAATGGGGATGTGAAACTCACCTTAGTCCGAAGAAATATAAGGATCACAACTAACACGACTGGCATCAAGAAATGTATCACAATAGTGTCACAAGGTAGCAACGCACAACGATACAAGAGTACGGACACAACGGTACGTCATTGACACAACCTAATAAATATGAGCTTGTCTCATGATTTGTCACGCGAGTAGTAATCGATGCGTATTAATTTCAAAAGATAACATGTTTCAGTTTTCGTGGAAGTTTCAGATCAATGTTTGTAAAATGTTTAGTGTCATCATTCATGTGGTGGTATGAAGATCTAGACTCGAAAACACACATTAAAGTATAAAATGTATAACACATGAGCAAAAGAAATAAACAGTTAAGGGTCAAATAAGCAAATAAGTATAAGATAAGTAAGTTGTTAAGTTTGGGGTGTTTACCTAATATCCCCAAGTAAGGCATATAAACGTAAGTTTTAATACATAAAGTAAAGAGATGTTTTATATTTAATAAAACTATATTTCTCGTTTTATTATTCGATTTTGATCGTAATAAGTTTTTTATCAATAATAAGTATATAAATAAAAGTTGATAGGATTCATTATTCAAAACACGTTTAAATGATACGTAATTCATTTATATAAATTTAAATAATAATAAAGGTTTAAAATATTTTAAAATTTTCGGACTTTATAGTCAAATTATAGTCCGCATGAATAAAGTCCGCCAAGTATATGTGTTGTCTAAAACAATAAGTAATTCGTTACGAGTCCGATAGTCCATCTAAGTGTCCATTATATCCAATTCATAACTAATACAAGTCTAATAAGTTTAGTTCGTCCAATATAATCCAATACAAGTCCAAAATATAGTCCAATGTCCAACTTCAATTTATACAAAGAGAAGTATTTTTAATCCGACGTCCAATATTTGTTCGAGTTTGCTATGTCCGATATCGTAAGTCTGTCACGAGTCTATTATGTCCAACGATATCCAATATAGTCCAATAATAATTATAAGTTTAGCCCAATAAGTGTTACATACTTAGCCCATTAATAATAATCAAGTTTGGCCCAAATGAATATGCCAAGCCCGAATACTAAACTCAACAAACAAAATTCACAAGATTTAATTCAAGTAGTTTAGAGTAAGCACATACATTCACAAGCATAATAAGAAAGGAAAAGCATGTACAAATAAGAAACGCCCACTTGGGCTCGGCTAAACTAACACACCTTTACATGGGCTCGAGCCCAAAGATCATTTAGCGCAAGCACAAATACACGATTTGCTTTGGTGCCTAGCAGCTAAACCGAAAACACAACATTGCAAAAAGCTCATTTTTAAATCTAAATAAGTTAAATATTTGAAATAAACTAAACAAACAATTCCAAACACTTGAGCCAAAATACAAGTAAACTAACACCCTAGAGGTTTTCTCTGTTGTACCGAGACCAACAAACCCCTTGCGGGTTTCTTGTTACACCGGCAAAACAGACACCCCTTGTGTGTTTTGTTTGTTGAACCGAGAGCAAGAACGAACACCCTCGCGGGTGTGATTATACCAAACCAAAACCACCCTTGTGGTTGTCTTTTTGAGCTGACATCAAACAAACACCCCTTGCGAGTTGGTTTTGAACCGAAACACATAAACACAAAATAAGCTATCTCATAACATAATCAAATAAGGCCAGAGGGAAATAAGCTTATCAACTTCAACTAAAACCCATACGGGTAACCTATCCCAACTCGAGACCCAAATGGGTCAACTCGACCCGAAACCCACTCGGGTTATAAACCCGATTTGAGAACAACATAGGCACAAATCGACACCTTCTTTCTATTACACCACAAGAACAATGATACTTTATTCAAAATATTATTAATCCGGTTTTAATCCAATAAACTTGCAATCACAGTTTATATTTAACTATAAAACAATTAAAACTTAACAAAATAGTTGCATGTTCGACATACCCAACGAAAGAAGAGATGATGATGACGGATAAATGAGACCGCGACTTACAAACACATATATGTGACCCGAGTCACACAAGACCCATAGTAACAACGACCTCTTTGTGGTGCTTATGATGATGGCGGTGTGAGGTGGCGTCGGTGATGATGTTGCTGTTGTTGTCGTTTATAAGAGAGAGAGAGGAGGGAGATGATTATCTTCTCTTCCTTAAGAGAGAGGGTGATAAGATGAGATTTTATAAATCTCTTTTTGACATTGACTTGCGAGGAGAGAAGATTAAATAAAAAAAAAAGATGTGTGGGATATGACTGAGTGAGGCGGTGGTAAACAAAAGGAACAAAATAAATATTAATGATATAGAGTGTATTTTGTGCATCTCGTGTCCTGTTGAGCCGAGGTGTAAACGCGATATCACAGTTTGATAAATGTGAAAATTATAATTTTGGAAGTGTTTTTAAAACAGTAGTATAAAAATGAAATTATTAATTCCAAATAATAAATATCGAATTTAAACTATTACTGATGCGTTGTCGGTGTGCAGGAAAAACAATATAACCTTTCGTTAAATAGACAAAGATCAACGTAAACGTTAAAAGAATAATAATTCAATATAAAGTAAATCAATTAACCTAGGAAGTTACCGGTTAACTAATGATTACAGTATTTGATTTTACGTTACGGTAAAAGTCAAGTAGTCAAAAGTTAAAGGCTAAAATAGTCAGTTTACCTTATGAAATTTTACGTCACATTATTTGATTGTTGTGGTCAGGTAAACTGATAACGTTTAATCTAAAAAAAATTTGACGTAGAAAATGGATAAGTATTCTTTCATTAGAATATTATATTAGTTTAATACAAGATGAAATTTACCGGTGGTTACAGACGTTGTGAAGGCTTCTCCGCCATAAGGAGATTGGTGTAGTGATTACAAACTCTCGAGTAGGTGACTCGGGGAGTGGAGTAGGGCAAGGAAGGTGTCCTTGTAGCCGAACCACTATAAATACTCGCGTTGTGATTTTGTGCTTCTTACTCTTATCTTTTCATTACTTACCTTTATATGCTTGTTTATCAACACCCAACACACACATCCAAATAGATTGACATAAGTCGATCTAAATAGATTAAAAGGAAGTTTTAATTGGTAAAACTATTCAACCCCCCTTCTAGTTTTCCACAATTGGCATCAGAGCTTCGTTACCAAGTTTCTTGAAGTAGATTGTACTTTAAAAACTTGATACGATCCATGGTTAATTGAAAACTACAAAGAAGGTTTTCATAAAAACAAACACCATGTCTTTTAAAACTATATGTTTGGATGTTGATTTGATAACAACATTCTTCTTATTTACTTGTTTCATCTAATTGCACTAATCTTCTTTGTCATGTTGATTAGTCAAAGCTCATACCCACCAAGTTATAGGAATCGCTTGGTAACAAGAATACCTTCCTTAAGAAGGTATCTTAAACGCAAAGGAGCGGGAATCGTCTAAGTGACATTTTCTGTGTCATTTGTAAAGACATTCCTAAGTGCACTAGAGGTATGATTTTCTTTTTATTTTGCTTGATAATTAAGTATGCATATTTAGGTATTTATATGATTATCTTTTGTGCATATACATGTTTTACATGAAGCTTCATTAGGAAGCCGTTTTCTCACATACATGTTTTATTTCTCGTCTAAAGTCGTGGTATATAAAACTTATGTTTTGTTTCTTTTAATCCAATAATAAAACAAAACATAAATTTCGAAAAATACTTCTTTCCCATAAATATTCCACTCGACGCCCACCTTATCAAATCCTCACTTTTTCAAATCTTCCAATTTCAAAAATTCCGTCTCATTCAAAACTTCATCTTCCTCTCCATCCTATCTCAACCGAAACCAAGAAGGATCGTCTTCAACATGGTTTACATCGCCTTCGTACTCATCGTCTTAACACTCATCGCACTTGTGTTCCCTATGATGAAGTTCACATACGGAGACATTTACTTTGTGTTGTTAATCTACATCGGGGTTATATACCCAATCCTTTGTATCATTCTTAGTATTGAAATGAAATATTACTAATAGTCTAGTTATTTAGGTTATTATGTGTTTATCATCTTTCTTTGTTATATTTCTTTCTTTCGTGATACATTAGAAGTCATGTATGCATGTTAAAAGAAAATGTTGGCTAAAACACTTATCTTGGTATAAAACTATGAGATCTAAAAACCTATGCTTTTCTTAAAATCTGGTTCTGTATTAACAGATCTACGGATCCCAAAAGTTATACTAGCCGGATCCCTTGAGAAAAGGAACCATGGGATCCGTCCTACTGGAGAACAGTTGTTAGGTTCCCATATTAGTAACACAAGCATCAATATAAGAGATAGAAGAGAAGAGATTGGTTGAACACATTAAACACACACACACGTATGAATGGAGAAATGTTATGCGTAAGGTGAATGAATAAAATGAACAACCAACCTTCAATAGAAGGTTTACAAGACTATTTATAGGAGGGAACTAGGGCAACACTCCAAGTTCCCATCCTTTTCCTTATTGGACTAGGCATAGGCTTATGGGCCTTCTACATAAGCCTAAGGCTTAATTACTAACATAAAGGCCATATTAAGCTAACTATTACATATGAATCACTAACACTTGAAATAGGTTTAGGAGTGATTCCAACAATCTCCCCGTAAGTGTTAGTGATGAATGAAGGAGTGATAAACGATGTAGGTGCTGATGTAATAGTAGCTTTGACGTCTTCTGACATTCTTCTTTCTTATGAGAAGAAGTGTCTTGATTCGAACAATCTCCCCAGTGTAGAGAAATTGTTTTCTTTGAAGGATTCTACTTTGACGTCTTCTGATTTCTTTGTTCTTTAGTTCTTTGTACTTTGAAAGTGATAGTATGTTGTTGTTGTCTGCATCAGGTCAGCTTCATTGCTCCAATGTCTCCACGTCTTTCTTCAACATGCTCACACGCTCTTTAACGTTGAATTACAGTTGATGAAGTTCTTTAAGTCTTTAAACTTTGTAGATTCTTTATTGACGAAGAATCATTCTGACTTTGTGTTGCCTTTGATTATTTGAGAACTTCCATAAGTGATGATGTTGGTATGAGCATGTGGAGAATCTGCACGATCAGTCCGCTCCAGAGCTTCCATAAGAAGTAAACATAAGAAAGGTTAGTAATAAGCGGATTCCGACACTTATAAGTTCGAACTTCGAGAGTGTTAACAGCATAGTGTAAAAACAAAACTCTAATTATCACAAAGGCCGTTCTCAATCGAGTCCCACAAGTGAGATAATGCGATGTACCAAGTACACCTAAGTTCAGATGAGTCGCCGAGGTACACCAAAGTATCACCTCACGATCGTAGACCGCTTGAGACACACTGCTTAATCCACGGGAGTTACCGAAGTGACGCCGTGGTGTTTGATGTTGACCCCGCGGAGTTTCCATTTAATCACTGAGGATCACAAATGTGAACCTCTCATAAATGTTCTCGACAGATTTCTAGGATCCGTGGTAGGACTCGATAACGCATCAGTTGTTCTTATTGTTTAACAACAAGTGATGAAATGTCAAGTGTACCTAAGAGATCTTTTGATGAATCTCGTGGCTCTAGACTCAATAGTGCTTTGGTTTTCCGAAATGAGACTAGGGAGAGGGTCTCCTTCTTCAATACCTGCCATCTCTAAGAGAAAGCCGATAGTTTACGTAGGGTTCCCTGTGAGAATGAAACAAGCTTCGGTTGAGAGAAACTTGAGTGGCTAAGAAGGTTTAGTGCATGCCACGGGTCCATGACGACTTTTAATCTTCAATACCGGTGTCATCTAGTGACAACCAAGAGCATATGAATTGAACCCTGGTTCCGCCCTAAGTTGAATAAACTGGAGGGCTATTTCTTTTCACCCTTTTCTTTGCTTTTCTTTTTAATTCTTCAACTCCTTCTTTCTCCGATTCTCATTTTCTCCTTTTATAATCATACCTAAGGACTTCTAATTCTAACTATTGGTGGTGTCCTTGGTTAGATCCCTCCCTCGCGATCATAGGACGGTTAATCCTAACCTTAGTCACCTTATAACACCATGACTAACCTATGTTGCCATAAAACTATTTTCTTGAAAATCTCTCGAAATGTTTGTGAATGAAAAACATGTTTGAACACTTCAAGAGTTTTAGATTTTCGTAAATACTCCCTCCACATGTGCTTAAGAGTTTTAACAGAAATCTGCATAGTGAGAGAAGAGCACGCACTTTTTAAATTGATGGACTCAAGATAGACAATTCCTTGCGAGACACGATTACGTTGCATAGTTAAAGAGATACATTGTCAGCTTTTAGGTAACAACTAGCTCTAATAACTATCTTGAAGATGTGGACAACCCCGAGAGGTTGTCAAACCCGTCAAAGTTCATGTCTATCAAGAGCTTCTCGAATGGGTACAATTTACTTGGATAAGTCTTGGAAGACAAATCTTTTCAATGTATGACTGTTCAGATCCCGTCAATTCATGGGTTGAAGTCTTTTTACACGAGGATTCAATAGCAAAACACAACATATTTCTTATCACATAAGTTTTCTCCCCCTCAAAAATGGCATATAAATGTTATTTTTGAAGAAATGTTGAGAATAAATATGACCATTTTGAGTTTTGTGGGAAGATTACACAAAGAACAGTTTGTTAACAAAGTTTTTAAGTCAAATACTCCCCCTCAACAAGTGATATTAACTTTTGAGGTTTTGGAAATCATAAGGGGAAGTACTTGTCCTTTTGAGTAAAACCTTTGAAAAAGAAAGGTTTGATAAGTTTTACTCAAAAGTAAGAAGCTTTCGCTCCTTTCCTAAGGATTGTGGCACTGAAGCGTACCACAGGGTCCTTTATTTACAAGGGCGGGT
>OU343216.1:110949116-110971479 GCA_910596185.1 Chrysanthemum makinoi | reverse complement strand
AATTCCCGTGTCTTACCCTAATACTACACTACAACGATTAGGTTCACTGCCTAGGGTGTTGAAAAACTTGCTCGATGAAAAGGAAGTTCCTTTGACCCCGAACGCGTTGTGTAAGCGTATCAATTTCTATAGATAAAAGCACCTGGTCAGTCAGTCACCATTGAAAACAAAATATGAATTATCTTCGCTCTGCTTAACACAATCTTCGAGAATTACCTAGAATAACAATAAAAAGATATTTGTTGTATAACAACGAGCCTGTAACACATTGTGAACAATAAGAAAGGAAATATAGAACTTGTTATTGGTGTGTCTTCACAATACATTAGGTGCCTCTATTTATAGGGACCTTAACATGAATGGTATTAAGTACAAATATAGATGTTACATGACCAATCATAAAGGTGGAGGTTACTAGTTAGGGGATATGAATGTGATATTAATGTGTACAATCATATAATTAATATTCATAACATTCCCCCTTGATTGTACATCATTCAAAATACGCTTTGGATACTGCCTCATTAAAAACCTTGCTAGGAAAAAACCCAGTGGGAGAAAAACCATAGCTAAGGAAAAAAGAATGCAGTGCGTATTATTCCCCCTCATAATCACTTTACTTGAGCTCACTAAAATGCCGCATTCCGATGCCATACACCAATTTCTTAAATTTTGAGGTAGGGAGTGCCATGGTAAATAAATCTACTAGATTATCGCTTGAACGAATATTTTGAACAATAATATCGGCATTCCTTTGTAAGTCATGAGTAAAAAAGAACTTCGGTGAAATGTGCTTGGTTCTATCACCTTTAATAAACCCTTCCTTTAGTTGAGCAATGCATGCTGCATTGTCCTCGTGCAAAATTGTTGGTCCCTTATTTCCCTCATAAATACCACAAGATTCACCAATATGTAGTATAACATTTCTTAACCAAACACATTCTCGGCTTGCTTCATGGATAGCCAAAATTTCTGCATGATTAGATGAAGTGGCTGCGATTGTTTGCTTTACGGAACGCCATGAAATTGCAGTACCCCATGTGTGAATACATGACTAGTTTGAGATTGACCAATATGAGGGTCAGACCTGTATCCTGCATCTTTATATCCAACTAAATTTGTTTTGGATGAGTTAGTAAAATATAAGCCCATGTCTTTTGTACCTTGAAGATATCGAAATATTTGCTTTATCCCATTCCAATGCCTCCTCGTAGGAAATGAGCTATATCTTGCTAATAAGTTTAAAGAAAATGATATATCCGGTCGTGTATGACTAGCGAGAAACATCAATGCTCCAATGGCACTTAAATAAGGTACCTCGGGACCAAGAATATTTTCGTCATCTTTTGGAGGCCGAAAAGGGTCTTTTTCAACATCTAGTGACCTCACCACCATTGGAGTGCTCAGTGATTGTGATTTATCCATGTAGAACCTTTTCAAAACCTTTTCCATGTATGCTTTTTGATGGACTAAAATTCCATCATTGAGATGTTCAATTTGCAATCCAAGGCAAAACTTGGTTTTTCCAAGATCTTTCATCTCAAACTCCTTCTTTAAGCATTCCATCGCCTTTGGAAGCTCCCCAGGAGTTCCAATTATATTTAAGTCATCAACATACACAATAATTGTTACGTACTCCGATCCAGATTTCTTAATAAAAATGCATGGGCAAATAGAATCATTTTTGTAGTCTTCTTTTAACAAATACTCACTAAGGCGATTGTACCACATGCGGCCAGATTGTTTTAATCCATACAAGGACTTATTCAATTTTATTGCATAATGTTCCTGAGAGTTTTTCTCACTTGATTCGGGTAACTTAAATCCTTCCGGAAGTTTCATGTAAATTTCAGTGTCAAGTGAACCATATAGATAAGCAGTTACAACATCCATTAGACGCAAGTCAAGTCCTTCTTGTATCACCAGACTAATTAGATAGAGAAAAGTAGTTGCATCCACCACAGGAGAGTATGTCTCCTCATAATCAATTCCAGGTCTTGAGGATGTTAGGTCACCATATTAGTAACACAAGCATCAATATAAAGAAATAGAAAAGAAGAGATCGGTTGAACAAATAACCAAACACACGTATGAATATTAGAAGAGTTTATGCGTAGAGTGAATGAGATAAATGAACAACCAACCATCAAGTGAGGGTTTACAAGAGGTATTTATAGGAGGGAACTAGGGCAACACACCAAGTTCCCATCCTTTACTTATTGGGCTTTGGATAGGCTCATGGGCTTTCTAAATGAGCCTAACCTTGATTACTAACTTAAAAGCCATAATTAAGCTAACTATTACATATTAATTATTAACACTTGAATTCTATTTTAGGAGTGATTCCAACAATCTCCCCCTAAGTGTTAGTGATTGATGATATAAACATTGTAGGTGCTGATGTAATAGTAGCTTTGACGTCTTCAGACATTCTTCTTTCTTGTGAGAATAAGTGCCTTGATTCGAACAATCTCCCCAGTGTAGAGAAATTGTTTCCTTTGAAGTATTTTGCTTTGACGTCATCATTATCTTTGTTCTTTGAAGTTTGTTCTTGGTGATGGAAGTGATAGTATGTTGTTGTTGTCTGCATCAGGTCCGCTTCGTTGCTCCAGTGTCTCCACGTCTTTCTCCAACATGCTCACACGCTCTTTAACGTTGGATTACAGTACTGATGTAGTTCTCTTAGTCTTTAAACTTTGTAGATTCTTTGACTTGACGAAGAATCATTCTGACTTTGTGTTGCCTTTTGAGAGAACTTCAATTAGTGTTGTTGTTGGCATGAGCATGTGGAGAATCTGCACGATCTTTTCCACCCGCAAGCATCCATAAGAAGAAAACATAAAACATGGGTTAGAAATACTCCAGCACTTATAAGTTTGAACTTCGAGAGTGTTAACAGCATAGTGTGAAAACACAACTCTAATTCTCACAAAGGCTGTTCCTGAACTGGAGTCCCACAAGTGAGATAACGCGATGTACCGAAGTACATCTACAGTTCAGATGACTCATTGAGGTACACCGAAGCATCAACCCACGACTGTAGACCGTTTGAGACACACTAAGCGTAATCCACGGGGAGTTACCGAAGTAACCTGCTGTCAGGGCTGTTTGATGTTGACCCTGGCAGGAGTTTCCATTCAATCACTGAGGATCACAATTGTGAACCTCTCATAAATGTTCTCGACAGATTGCTAAGATCTGTGAAGGACTCGATAATGTATCACTTGCGTCCTTATTGTTGAACGACAAGCTATGAATTATCAAGTGTACCTAAGAGATCTTTTGATGAATCTCGTGGCTCTAGACTCAATAGTGCGCTTTGGTTTTCCTGAGCGAAGACTAGGGAGAGGGTCTCCTTCTTCAATACCTGCAATCTCTAAGAGAAAGCCGATAGTTTACGTAGGGTTCCCTGTGAGAATGAAACAAGCTTCTGTTGAGAGAAACTTGAGTGGCTAAGAAGGTTTAGTGGATGCGTCACTGGGTCCATGACGACTTTGATCTTCAATACCAGTGTCATCAAGTGACAACCAGTAGCATATGAATTGAACTCGGGTGTGCGCCTAAGTTGAATAATCTGGAGGGCTATTTCTTTTCACCCTTTTCTTTACTTTTCTTTTTAATTCTTCAACTCCTTCTTACTCCGATTCTCTTTTTCTCCTTTTTATAATCATACCTAAGGACTTCTAGATTCTAACTATTGGTGGTGTCCTTGGGTAGATCCCTCCGGCTCTGGCGGATCATAGGACGGTTATTCCTAACCTTAATCACCTTATAACTCCATTGCTACAAAACCAATTTGCATGAAAATCTCTCAAAGTGTTTATTAGTAAAACATTTTGTACCACTGTGAGAGTTTAAGATTTTGCATAAATACTCCCCCTCCACACATGCTTAAGTATTTTTGACAAAAATCTGCACGGTGAGAGAAGAGCGCGCACTTTTGAATTGATCAACTCATGATAGACAATCTCCCGCGAGACACGGTTACGTTGCATAGTTAAGGATTTACATTGTCAGCTTTTAGGTGACAACTAGCTCTAATAACTACCTTGAAGGTGTGGACTACCTCGAAAGGTTGTCAAACCCGTCAAAGTTCATGTCTACCAAGAGTTTCTCGAATGGTACATTCTACTCGGACAAGTCCTTTGTGAGACACGTTTACATCACTAGCGAACTAGCTTGAAATTATTACCCATCTCGGACAAGTCTTTTCGAGTTACTAACATTTCAGGGTTCGTCAATTCGTTGGTTAAGTCTATTCACACGAAGATTCTTTTGCAACTCACAACATATTTCTTATCACATAATTTTTCTCCCACCTCAAAAATGGCATATAAATGTTATTTTTGACGAAATTTTGATATCGAATATGTCCATTTTGAGTTTTACGGGAATATTACCGTGAAGAACAATTTATGAACAAAGTTTTTAATCAAATACTCCCCCTCAACAAGTGATATTAACTTTTGAGGTTTTGAAAATCATAAGGGAAGTACTTGTTCTTTTGAGCAAAACTTTGAAAAAATTAAAGTTTTGATAAGTTTTACTCAAAAGTAAGAAGCTTTCACTCCTTTTATAAGGATTGTGGCACTGAAGCGTACCACAGGGTCCTTTATTTACAAGAACGGGTTGTACACTGTTATATGTACACAAGCCATTGTTAAGTATAAATCACACAACCAAGTAATGATAATGAACCAAATCAAGGGTTACCAGGAGAATCCGGTAGTCCAGCAATAACTCCAGGAATGCGTTACGGGACGTTGATGCCTGTGAGAGAAATCCTAGGGCGACCACCTACGAAACTCTCCAACGTTACGGCGGTCCCTTCGAACAACCTTTCATCGATGCGAGTGATGATCCTCTTAACATCCTTTTTCTCCTTCGAATTCCATCTCTTCTTCGACCCTATGCCTCCATGTATCTCCTTTAACCGATAAGCTAAACCATCCCTGACGTTCTTCAGTGTATGATCCCCAAACTTATGAAGCTCTCTACACGCCATTAAGCAGTTTCGGTGTAGTTCACTGCGGTAGACAACTCCAAATGGTTTGCTGATGAGGGTGTACTGAGGAAGTGTGTTAATGTCGGGAAGCTCGAGTATGGTTTAGTGAGGTTAACATAGATGCGATATGATTCCACGGCAAGTCAATGTCTTCTACGTTCTTGGATGACAATGCTTCTGATGTAGATGAGTAGGGACTTGATGTATTCGCGTTGGATAATTGTGGAGAAGTGTCGCATTCGTCCTTGCACCTTAGCGAGATTCATATCTTCAATGTCATTCATACGATCACGAAAAATCCGCTTCATAGAATTCGTAGTCCTCTTCTTCTTGTCTTTTTACCACAATGTTTTTGAGAAATGTGTAGTCCCATTTAGACGCCAAGAGACATGCCTAATAGCAACGATCATTTTATCACTATACACTTCGTGTTTTGACTTTTGAACCTAGCAGCTTTTGTAGTAGATTCTTCTGCGTTCCAACCAATGGTGAATCCCATACATTGCATAAAGGTCATACTTTTCCACGTTGTTGGCAAATATGTGAGTAGCTTTTTCTTCGATGGCTGTGTAGTTGGAGTAAATTGCTGCCGGGAACGGAAGTGTAAGTGATGTAGCGTATTTCTTTGACACATCGCTACCATGTAGAAGAAATCTCAGGTCATTATTGAAGAAATAACGGAATGGAATATTTGGTTGACCTGGTTGGCCAATTGTAGGTAGAGGTCTTGTCCAGTCTGTGTAGTATGGAGCTTTGTCTTTTCGTGTGAAGTCAATGTTAGCTTCAGGGTTGAGCCAATCGATGTTGTTGGACATGGCTCGTGCTATGTTTTCAAGATGGTATTCAACTTCAATAGCACTTTCAGAGTTGTCTTTGAGCAATTGAAAAGCTTCATTCTTGATACGTCTCAACTCTGCTTTAGTCGTCTTCTTCACCCGAAACTTTTCTTGAAGTAACTTAGCATGCTCCAATGTTCGACCATCTACCATTTCTTGACCTTCAGGTAGTGAGGGAGTAGCATCAACAAGTGTAGAAAACCAGTCGTATTCAGCGGTGTCATCTTCGTCTAGCCATGAGACAACATCTGTCTTTGTCTTCTTCTTCTTCTTCTTTGGCTTAGATGAGGATTCTGGTTCCTTTGTTGTGGTGGGAGAGGTGGGTTGTTGTCGGGGCTCAGGTATCTCTTCATCATCACCACCAGTGTACTCGAAGTAATCACCGGTTTTCTCTGAGGTGGTAACTTCGAGTCACGAGGTTTTCGATGGCAGTGAGAACTTGGTGGAGCTTCTATCGGTTGGAGTCCTTTGGGGTGGTGGTGGCATGGAGGATGATTCACCAGTTTTCTTCGAACGTTTAGGCTCTGTATCTTTGTCCTTATCCTTATCATCATCGTCTCTTGGGCTTAGGCCTTCGGCTTGCTCCTTGCATGAATTCTTGAGTTGATATACGGTAATGCCTCAAATAGTTTACTTTCGTGGAGGTGAAAGAAGTTGCGGATCGTTGAGACAATTGTAGCACCGACTTGGAAATCAACTCTACATCGGAGAAGCTACTGAGGCTCGGTGGATTGATCGTCATTGTGCAGGGGTGGATTGCATTGTTTGCTTGACCAATTTCATGAGATTTGGATAGAGCTTTACGGTGAACATCTCCCTGTAACTCGAGGACAGTGTAGAAGAAACTTGTGAGTAAATTCTCTTGCCGTCTTCTCCATTTCCTTTTGGAAATCTCCTTTGATAAACTTACGGATATGCTCCTTTCTTTCAACAACTTCGTTTATCCGTTTTGAAGAAAGTTGATTCTGTCAGCGAGTTGATTGATTTTTGTTGGTCATGTCTTTCTTCGACTTGCTTGACGGCATTGACAATCTTTGTCTTAGCTTCGGGATATCCAAGATTCGGTTGGTTTCTTCACTAACTTGGATGTGGATGCAGTTGTGCCTTTGGATGGTGGTGGAGATGAATGAGAGGATGAGTCTGATGACGATGAGATATGAGGAGACTCAGGATCCTTTGGTGGTTCAGAAGTTTCTTCTTTTGAGTGTGTTGGACTATCTAGAAGAAAATCATCATAATTAACCGTCATCTTTTCCGGACTTGGCCAATTCTTACGCCTTAATCTTGGCTTCTTCATCGGCTTTAGCAAGCTTCCATTTACGCTTTTGACTTAGGCTGCGGCTTCAACATCTTCATCAACTTTTTCTTTCTCGGACTTCACCTTTTACGGTTCCTCAAATTCACGGGTGATGGTATCCTCCAGTTGCGTTGTTGTTGTTGTTCGTGGGTGGTGGTGCGGTTCCTTATCGGTTGATTAACGCGCCGGCGGTGTAGATAGTGCACCACCACTTGACCCTCCGAGGGCGAGTTTGTTCTTTTACGAACTCTTTGGCAACGTGTTGGAATCTGATATTCTTCACCTTTTTCCTGTAGTCTTTACCCAGTGGCTCTTCTTCTGAGCTTTCCTCTTCTTGCTTAAGCACTGGATTTTTCCCTTTGCCATTATCAGCTTTTGGACAAGGAGGTTTTGCAACTGTTTGAGTGTCATCAATTGGAGTTTCAGAGTAGAGGACCTCGTCATCGTTCAGGTGTCCTCTGAGTCCTCGTCCGAAAGATTTTGTTCTGGTTCAGGTTTGGGAATAGGAATGGCTTCTTTAGAGGGAATTTTCCTTTTGTGAACATGAGTCCTCGTGGGATATTTCCTCGTACTCTCAGTGCTTGTAATGCTTCCTACAACACTTTGTCACGGTCTTCCTAGTAGGTGTACCAGGCGGACTTTTCATCAAGGAAACCTACTTTGCACCTTCCAACGCTACGGATATTGTTTGTGCAGAATACAGTTGTTTGATATCATCAGTAATAAGATAATCTGGCAGCACTGCACCTTGTTTCTTTGTTGTAGAGTCCTTAAATTTGATAGTGAGTGTGGGCTCATACAACACGGAGTGTTGTTTGGGGTCATCGAGTCTCAAGGGGATATCAAGATTATACCCTAGATGTAACGCCCCGACCCCACAAGGGTAAAGGAATCACAAGTAATGGTGTCATATCAAAGCAAACATATAAACCAAAAGAAATCTTTAACATAAATATGGAAATAATGCAAGTCAAAAGACTTCAATACATAGGTCCCAGTAGGAAAAATAAACTCCAAATGAAAAGTCTAAAGCATAAGTCTAAATGGCATCATAATATCAAAGCTAAATCTCTAAGGTAAGTCCACTTTCGGCCTCATCCCAAAGCAATACCCGGCTCAATGCTTAGATACACCCGCGGAAGAAAGAAAAGTCTTGACTGAGCCGAAAGCCAGTGAGCAGATATACAAGCAAAGCGAATACGAAGCGAGAGCGAATCACGAAATAAAGTAAAGAAATGATAGTGAAATCATAGTCTTCTCAAAGATAATTTAGAAATATCAAAATAAGTTTTATAGCTTAACTACCTCGAAGCCGGAACATATGCCATATCAGAAACATATCATAATCACTTAAGGCAACATATTTGTAGGGGAGACCTACGAGTTATGAAGGGCGTGCATGCAGCGGCATCAATCATCGATAACATATAACAAATACAGATAATATATGGCATATAACAGATCTAGGATGCATCCATACCGCCACAGACAAATATTCATAATATAATTCAAATTGAGCTCATACGGATAACGGATAAGGGGCGTGGCGAGAACATCACTCTCTTGCCTAGAGTCATGTCGGAAAGTGCATTTCTTCGACACGGACATGGAACCCCATGACTAGTTATATTTGGCTCGGGTGTCAACTATCAGAATTCAAATAAGAATGTCATAACTGACATAGATCATATTTTATCGAGAAAATCATTCGTATTTCCAAAATCATAGTTTTCATATCGGATAGTTCAAAATCATGAGATGTTTCATAATTGAGAAATCAAAGTTGAGATAAGCAACAGACTCAATAAACACATTAGGGTTCATAGCAAAGGTTTAGAAATCCTAATATGAAAGCGAAAAAAACTTCATCTGAAACCTTTCTTGAAAAGGTCGAATATCCGTTACCTTATTGAAAGCAAAAGATCAAAAGTGAAACGGGAAGCAAAGAATTACTCCTTCTTCACAGAACCTATATACATTAATGTCTTATATATTATTAATGATTCGAGAAATCGTCACAATGATCCTTTAATATTTTAGGGTTTCTATATTTAAATGAGACTTAAATGTTTTAATATTAATATCGCCAATTAGGGTTTCATACGTCTTTTATTAAAGTTTAGGGTTTTCATACTTTAATGCCTCATTAATATTCATTAAGCTTACTTTATTACGTCTTTTAATGACTAATTACTTAATCTAACACGTCACATAATACTCTTTCCTTTTTATGTTTCAACGTACATGTTTATGATTTTATGTGACATATATCCTTTCAGTTATTACTTTCGTGTAATGCATTTACTCTATTAGGGTTTAACATAACTTATTAAATTAGCATATCAAAACTAGGGTTTATGTTTAACATAACCTTTACTTAATTAATGCATCTTCAAAACTTATCAAATTAGGTTTAGGTTATTAGGGTTTTCGCATATTAGCTCATCTAAATACTTTACTTACTCAAGTTATTAAGTATTTACACCCTATTCGAAGTCATGCATTCGGTCCTATTTAATATGGTTTCGGCCAATATTAAACAAACACAAACGACTTCGATTCAATATCACATCTTACGTACATGTCTCTTATTATTTACTAGGTTAAATGAGTTAGGGTTTCTCTTGGTTTTGTTCACAACTCGGCCACAAAGAAAAGAACAAAAGCGACGAAACAATTATAACTTGACATATACACGCAAGGTACGTTAAAGGAAAACAAATAAGCGATATACCTTCACTTGATAGAGCAAAATCGACACCAAGGGTGTTTGTTTGAGTTTCGGCCGAGCAAAGGAAGAAAAGAAAAAGAGAGCAAATAACTAGGTTCCAAATTTAATGAATATGTGTTGTATTTATAGTTGTAGTATTTGAGTTAAACTAGGAAAGTAATTGGGTTTGGGTTTGGGTTTGGTTCAACCGGTCACACCATTCACACGACACCATATGGGCTTGGCCCTAGGCTCACGAATTAAACAAACACGACCCCAAATCATTCTGAAACATTAACTCTTCGTCGTACCAAAATTAATTACGTAATATATTTTAGTTAGGGTTTTTAAATATTCGCAAGTTAATCTTTTAATTTCTTTAAGTGTTAGAAATATATTTAACGTATTTTATAATTTTTAGTTCCAAGGGTATTTTAGTCTTTATTGGATTTTAAATTTTCGGGTTTTACAATTCTTCCCTCTAAAGAAAAATTTTAGTCCTCGAAAATTGAATGAAACGAAATGAAACGAAAATGAAAACGAAATGAGAACATACCAAACTATTCAAAGAAATGAGGGTAACTAGCACGCATCGACTCCTCGGGTTCCCAAGTAGCCTCACGTTAGGGATGATTTTTCCAAAGAATCTTAACAGATGGAATAACTTTATTCCTCATAACTCTTTCTTGTCTTTCGAATAAACTCGGTTCTTGAGATAAAGACATATCGGATTGAATTTGATCAAGCGGATAAGAAGCAACGTGTAACGGATGATAGTTGTATCCCCTTAGGAGTGATACATGAAAAACGTCATGAACATGCGATAATTGAGGCGGAAGTGCTAAGCGATACGAAACCTCTCCTATACGTTCAAGAATCTCAAGCGGTCCAATAAATCGAGGACTAAAAGCTTGCCCATTCCAAAGCGTTTCACACCTCTAAACGGCGAAATTGGCTTTCAAAACACACGATCACCAACTTCGAAACTCTAAATCACGGCGATGCTTGTCGGCATAACTTTTACGGAGACCTAGCCTCCTTCAACTTTTCTCTGGCAACAGCTACTTTCTCATTAGTGATCTCAATCATTTTAGGACCTTGATTAGACGTTCACCTACTTCATCCCAACAAATAGGTGCTCTATATTTCCTTCCATAAAGAAGTTCAGGAAAACGTCTTTGCCTTAATGCTAGCATGCCAACTGTTGTTATAAGCAAACTCTACTAAACATAAATATTCATCCCAACTACCAGTCCAGTCTAAAGCACAAGCCTTAGCCATATCCTCTAAGGTGCGTATAGTCCTCTCCTGGTGACCATCGTTTGAGGATGAAATGCCGTACTAAAGTTAAGTCGAGTACCCCAAAGCTTTCTGCAAACCTTTCGAACTTGAGAAGTAAAGCGGATCTCTATCGGACACAATAGGCGTGGAGTACCATGAAGCCTAACGATCTCTTGCTGAAAATCTCCGCCAATTTACCAATACCATAATCCTTCCTGATTGGCAAGAAATGAGCGATTTGGTTAGTCGATCAACAACCACCCAAATCGCATCATGCTTCTTCCTAGTAAGAGGTAATCCAGTCACAAAATCCATAGATATCTTATCCTACTTCCATGTTGGAATCTCCAATGGCGTAACAATCCACTAGCCCTCGATGTTCAATCTTAACCTGCGACAAATCATACACTTCGACACAAGCTTGTCGCCACATCTTGCTTCATGCGTTCCACCAAAATCTTTTGCTTCAAATCCCTATACATCTTGGTAGAACCGGGATGAATAGTGAAAAGGAGAACTATGAGCTTCAGTCATAACTTTCTCACGAAGTACCCGATCATTGGGAACACAAAGCCTATCTCCATACCATACAATACCGTCATTATCAACCTTAAACTCCGTCTGCTTACCTTCTTTAACATTTTGCACCACGGACCCTTAGCTAGCCGTCATCTTTCGAGCTTCTTTAATTTGTATAAGGTTCGACTCCACCTTCATACTAGCCCAGTATCCATCAAAACCTCGTACACACAACTCAACATCCAAACTCTCTAAGTCACGCAAAATCCTAGGCCCAATCTTGATACTCGCTTAAGAATGCTGATTTCCGCTGAAGTCGTCAAGCAACTTCATTAGCCTTACGGATGGATGCTGAATGTTAGTGTCATAATCCTTAAGAAGTTCTAACCATCTTCTTTGTCTCATGTTAAGTTCCTTCTGGGTGAAAATATACTTGAGACTCTTATGATCGATGAATATATCACACGCGTCTCTCCATACAAGTAATGTCTCCAAATCTTCAACGCAAAAACCACCGCAGCTAACTCAAGATCGTGGGTTGGGTAATTTTCCTCATAAGGTTTTAAAATTTTGCCTCGAAGCATAAGCTATTACCTTTCCATGTTGCATCAAAACACAGCCTAATCCTTTCTTAGATGCATCGTTGTAGATTTGAAATCCTCCTGAACCAGTTGGAAGAGTCAAAATGGGAGCCGACACCAATCTCCGCTTCAATTCTTCGAAACTCTTCTCTCGTTCATCCGTCCATACAAACTTTTCACCTTTCCTCATCAATTGGGTTAAAGGCAAAGCTAGATGAGAGAAACCTTCAACAAAGCGTCTATAGTAACGGCAAGTCCAAGAAAACTCCTGACCTCGATTCATCGTAGGTCTTGGCCATTTAGTGATAGCCTCAACTTTAGACGGATCCATGGTAATACCATCGGTAGTCTGATACGATATGACCAAGGAAAGCAACTTGTCTCAACCAAAATTACGCGCGAAAATTTGGCGTTACAACTTCTTCTTCCTCAAAATCTCCAAAACTATACGGAGATGTTCTTCATGATCTTCTTCAGACTTAGAGTAAACCAAGATGTCATCGATGAAAACAATAACGAACTTGTCGAGAAACTCATGGAAAACACGATTCAGCAGGTCCATAAACACACGCAAGCGGCGCATTGGTCAAACCAAAAGGCATAACGAGAAATTACGTAATGACCATATCACGATGCAAGCGCGGTCTTAGGAACATCTTGCTCCTTCACACGTAGCCCGATGGTAGCCGACCTCGGTCAATCTTGAAAAGAACTTAGCTCCTTGCAGTTGATCAAACAAGTCATCTATACGCGGTAAAGGATAACTTGTTACGAATAGTAATACGATTGAGTTCACGGTAGTCGATACATAGACGCATGCTTCCATCCTTCTTCCTCACAAAACAAAGCAGGTGCACCCCATGGAGAAACACTAGGGCGAATAAATCCACTTTCTATCATCTCTTGCAGCTGTTCCTTCAACTCCTTCATTCTACGGTGCCATACGATACGGAGCCTTCGAAATCGGTTCAGCACCAGGACTTAACTCAATGCTAAACTCAACTCTCGAAATGGGGAAGTCCAGGGAGTTCATCCGCGTCGGCAAATTAGCAAACAACCGAAAGACTTTCAATGTTAGGACTCTCCAAAGATGTGTCCTTAACAGATGCTAGAAAACCTTGGCACCCATGAGCAATCATGATCCGTGCCTTCATAGCGGAAATGAGCTTAACAGATTTGAGGGGTTGAGAACCATGATAAGCAATTGAGATGTTTTACGTCTCCAAAGATCACCGTTCTAGCATGGCAGTCGATTGAAGCTCTATGGTAAGCCAATCAATCCATGCCTAGAATGATATCAAAGTCGACCATATTGAGAGGATACAGATTTGCAAAGCGAATACGATCATCAAAACGAAGAGGACACTTAACATATTTATGATCAATGATCACATGATTTTTCATAGGCGTAGAAATCGATAAGTGATTTGTTAACGGTTTGGGCTTCACATTAAGTTTCTTAGCGGTATGATAGATATAATGGAGTGTGTGGCGCCAGTATCAAATAAGCGAAGACAAAATCATCAATGAAAAGAGTGCCGTAATGGTACACGAAGTTACTCCGCACAGTTACGAGTAGTAGCATAAACATAGATCAGTAGTAGTTGGCTTGATGTAGTTTCCGAGAACTCGGATTCTTCTTAGGGCAATCCTTAATCTTGTGAGTAGTGGAACCACAACCAAAACATCCACGGTAGCCTTGAAACAACGCCCGGATGAGCCTTTCCACAAGTAGTACAAATAGGTGGGGTGGCAAAACCTCAGTACGTCCTCTGTCGACTAGAAGATCCGAAGCACGACCACGATTTGTTCCTCTAGTCGGGCGATCCATGTTGTAACTGGTGTTATTGTTACCTTGGTTCACGACGATCACTTCCATTCCACGGCATTTCTATTATCTTGACCCCTCGACTCGAGCGTCCAAAGTCAACATTCCTTCCCGACGACCCGTGATCATAACTCCTATCCACATGACCTCTCGATTCATAACTCCTACCAGAGTTTCCCTTATAGTCATTGCCTTGAGTCCTACCTTGAATCCGATCACCATCGCGATTACGCTTGTTAGAACCCGAAACCTCATGAAAGATCTCAATGTTATGAGCTGCGTCATTGCAGGCCGACACATTCTCATACTCAATATTAAGCAATCGGTCCAACACCCACTTCTTCAGTCCCCACTTGAAGTGCTTAGCTTGACGCCTACCATCTCCAGCAATCACTCCAACAAAACTCACCAACCTCATAAACCTACTCATGTACTCATTAGAGGTCTCATGATCAAAGCGGTAGATCGCCTGATAATCCTCTCATACCTTTGCTGCTCAGCATCAGGGAAGTAACGGTTATAGAAGATAGTCCGAAACTCAGTCCAAGTACAAGTCACAGCAAAAGCGTCACCTCCTCTTGCTTGTTTCAATGCTTTCCACCAACTCAAAGCATCACCTTCCAATTTGAATGAAGCCAAACGAGTCTTAAACTCGTCTCCACAACCCAATACTTCAAACAGCTTCTCAATATGAGTGATCTAGTCCTCGGCCTCAGTAGAGAGTAGCCAGATGCTAAACGAAAGAGGCTTACAGCTTACCAGAAACGCCGAGCCAAGTATGAATACCGACGGGTTGATTTCCTCCACCACTACCCGAAGCACCATTCTGATTACGAATGTTGTTGATCACCTGCTCCATCATCTCAGGTGTAGTCAAACCAGGGAAAAGAGAGTTGAGAGCATTCGCAATCGCAGCATCCATGTCAGTAGTATCATCGTCCCCTCCCGAAGTTGCCGAATTACGACGAGTTTGAACCATCTGAACGATATCCAAACGATTAGCAAAATGAACAAAGGTGAGATGCGAAATGGAAGTACGAAGGAATCCTAAAGTCTACCCAAATCCTCACAGGTCAAACCCTAAACCCTAAAGTCTCAAAACCTAGGCTCCATATGTCACAGGTCCCGACTACAAGTCGTAAACCTGGGCTCTGATGCCATAAATTGTAACGCCCCGACCCCACAAGGGTAAAGGAATCACAAGTAATGGTGTCATATCAAAGCAAACATATAAACCAAAAGAAATCTCAACATAAATATTGAAATAATCCAAGTCAAAAGACTTCAATACATAGGTCCCAGTGGAAAAATAAACTCCAAATGAAATGTCTAAAGTATAAAGTCTAAATGGCATCATAATATCAAAGCTAAAATCTCTAAGGTAAGTCCACTCAGCACTCATCCCAAAGCAATACCCGGCTCAATGTTTAGATACTGGAAGAAAAGAAAAGTGCGGTGAGCTTCAAAAGCCCGGTGAACAGATATACAAGCAAAACGAATACGAAACGAGAACGAATACGAATAAAGTGAAAGAAAAGCGGTGAAGTCATATTCATTTCAAAAGATAATTCAGAATATACGAATAAGTTTTATAGTTAACTACCTCGAAGCCCAGACACATATGCCATATCAGAAACATATCATAATCACATAAGGCAACATATTTGTAGGGAGACCTACCGAGTTATGAAGGACGTGCATGCGCGCAGCATCAATCATCAGATAACATATAGCATATAACAGATAATATATGGCATATAACAGATCTAGGATGCATCCATACGCCCCACAGACAAATATTCATAATATAATTCAAAGTGAGCTCATACAGATATGAGATAAGGGCGTGGCGAACATCACTCTACTGCCCTAGAGTCATGTCAGAAAGTGCATTTGCTGACACGGACATGGAACCCCCATGACTAGTTATAATTGGCTCGGGTGTCAAACTATCCGAAATCAAATAAGAATGTCATAACTGACATAGATCATATTTTATCAAATGTTTAATCATGTTTTCAAAATCAAAGTCTTCATATCATATAGTTTCAAAATCAAATGTTTTATGATTCAAAAATCAAGTTCAGATAAGCAACAGCTCAAATATACACATTAGGGTTCATAGCAAAGGTTTAGGAAATCCTAATATGAAAACGAAAAGAAAACTTATACGAAACCTTTACTGAAAAGGTCAGAATATCCGTACCTTATTCGAAAGCAAAAGATCAAAAGTCGAAACAGGGAAGCAAAGAATTACTCCTTCTTCATAGAACCTATATACATTAATGTCGTATATATTATTAATGATTCCGAAATCGTCATAATGATCCTTTAATATTTTAGGGTTTCCATATTAAATGAGATTTAAATGTTTTAATATTAATATCGTGAATTAGGGTTTCATACGTCTTTTATTAAAGTTAGGGTTTTCTCATTCTTAAATGTCTCATTAATGTATATTAACTTACATGTTACGTCTTTTAATGACTAGTTACTTAACCTAACACGTCACAAAATAATCTTCCCTTTTTATGTTTCACCGTACACGTTTATGATTTTATGTGACATATAAGTTATTAGGATTTAGTATACTTTATACGCTTTACATATTAAACTAGGGTTTATGTTCACATAACCTTTACTTAATTAATGCATCTTCAAAAACTCATATGTAACTCGAATCAAATTAGGGTTTCGGTTATTAGGGTTTTACACTAGTATTAGCTCATCTAAACGTTGTTACATAATCAAGTTATAATGTTTTACACCCTATTCGAAAGTCATGCATGCCTCGGTCCAAACTCATGCATGTTTCGGTCTAGGTTAACTCAACATATACACGACCCGATTCAATATCACTTATCACGTTACATGTCTCTTATTAGTTACTAGTTAAATTAATTAGGGTTTCTTGTTGTTTCGGTTCACAACTCTCGGCCACAAAAGAAAACAAGAAAAACGCGACGAAACAAAATATAAGTTGACATATTCATGCAAGGTACGTTAAAGGAAGACAAATAAATGATATACCTTCACTTGATTGAGCAAAATCGACACCAAGGGTTGTTTGTTATGGTTCGGCCGAATAGGGAGAAAAAGAAAAAGAAAGAGCAAAATAACTAGGGTTCCAAACTTATGATTATGTATGGTATATATAGTTGTAGTATTTGAGTTAAACTAGGAAAGTAATTGGGTTTGGGTTTGGGTCCAACCGAACACCTTCACCTCGCCACCATGGGCTTCGGCCTTGGCTCACGAACACAAAAGAACACGACCCCAAAATATTTACGAAACTTTAACTCTTCGTCGTACCAAATCAATTACGTAATATATTTTAGTTAGGGTTTTTAAGTATTCGCAAGTTAATCTTTTAATTTCTTTAAGTGTTAGAAATATATTTTACGTATTTTATAATTTTTAGTTCCAAGGGTATTTTAGTCTTTATTCGGATTTTAATTTTCAGGTTTTACATTCACTGCCTAGGTGGTTGAAAAACTTGCTCGAAGAAAAGGAAGTTTCCTTTGACCCCGAACGCGCGTTGTACGCGTATCACACGCCTTCAGTTCCAACAATTGAGATGCTATGTTTGTTCTTTAGCATAAACAAAAGATGATATGTGTCTTCTTATCCAAATGTTTATGTTATGTTTGTGTTGGGTTCTGTGAATACCCAAACCCCTTAAGTCTAGGATTTGAATAGAAAATACCCTAAGTGTTTTGTCCCTTAAACACTAACAAGTCACTGAGCGCATAGCCACTCAGTGAGCTGTCTTCAGGATACTCAGTAAGAGACAAAGAAGAAGTCTCTCCACTCAGTAAGGCGGAACTTAAGGGGTGAAGACTAAGTCAAGAAGAAGATAGTGGATTCAGTGAGTGATGACAATAACTCATTGAATCCCGAAACTCCTCACCAACTACTATCACTGAAGACAAACTAAAGACGAAGAATGAAGCCTATGAAGACTGAAGAATGAGCGGGACAAGGCGGGATAAGTTTGAACAGATAAGACAAAGTCCTTATCAACCAAAGTCAACTTTCCCTGAATCGTTAACTATCAGGCTCAGTGTCATCACTGACAAGAAGAAAGCAGCCTTGTCACTTACCTTAAATAGCCAATGTAAACAGAGACAAAATACATCAGTATTTTGTCTTCTGTAACCTGTCAGTTTGTCCTCTAGGATAAAGTTAAAATCCATACTTGTATTAATAGCATAAGAGATGGAGTGAAAGATTTAAGCTTGTGGACTAATTGTAAAACACACACACAAGCCATCTTTCACTCCTCCAAATACAACTTTGTCCCTGAGATAGCTCAGTGGTACCTTTGTAGTTGTGCTCAGACTCAGCCTGAGCTTAGTGAGGAGATACCATACTTTGTCATTTCAATCCCAAGTACTATTCCGCAAGTACTTGGGTAATGTATTCTTTTTTATTTGTTTCTAATAAAGAATATATAAGTTGAAAATTAATCAGTGTGTTTTTACTTGTATCTTTTCAGTCATTGTTCACAATCCATTGGTTTATTGTTTTTTTGTTTTTATAAGATTGTGAAACGGGAACGACAAGTGGTATCACAGCAGGCTGATTATAAAACCCTTTTTAAGCCGCTCAAAAATGTTTTTAAATCAGGATCCTAATGGCTGAAATTGATGTGCCCCAACTTGTCGACAAAAAGGATGGAGCTTATTCAGTTTGTTGCCCTCGACTCGAAGTTGGTAAATTTAACAAATGGAAAAAGAGAATGCTTTGCTATTTGACTGGGATGGAACCTTACTACATTAAGTGTATTAATGAAGGTCCATTTATCCCAAAGACTACTGAAGGTTTGCCTAAACACAAGCTTCGGTGACTCAGGGGACGAGAGGAGAGTGGTCAACCAGGACCAAAGGCTCAAAAGCATCATCATATCTTGTCTCCTTGATGATGTTATGGAGTCGTTATAGGTCGTAGTACACTAAACAAACCAGGATGACTGGTCCACATCATGAAGGTCCCTCGAGATACCAAGGAGAACAGGATTATGGACATGAAACTTGAGTATAACACCTTCAGGGCTAAGGACTCAGAAACTCTGTCTCAAACTTACATCCGGTACAAAACTTTGTTAAATGAACTGTCAAATGATGGTGTTAAGTTGTCCAAACATGAAATCAATGTTGGTTTTGTCAATAGTCTCCCTGAGAAGTGGTTGAATTTCTCTCAGGGACTTAGGAATGCTAATCATATCCAGAATCTTGAACTTCCTTAAATATATGGGAAATTTGTCTATGAGGAAAACCTCATCAACAGACGATACCCTGACTTAAAGAAGTCTCAGGAAGTCAAGAAGTCCCTGACCACCACCTCAACACCCATTTCTACTGCCTTTTATTCTAACAGTGTGATTCAGGATTTTCAAGAAAATTCAGATGATGAGCCTGATGAGGGATCAAGCGAGGAGTACCTAAATGACCTGAACATCGAATTTCAAGAAAGGGCACTCCTTGCTAACTCTAGAAGGTTTATAAAAAGAAACAAAGGTTTTTCTAATGCTAAAGCTAATGAGGACACTGAGTGTTTTAAGTGTCACAAAAGAGGTCATTTTGCCAAAGACTGTTTTTCAAAAACAATTTTTGAACCCTCTTACAAACCATCAAGGTCAAATCAGTCCTCAGGATTTAGCAAATTTCAACCAAAAATCTATCAGTCTCATCAAAACTTTCAAAACAAATCTGATCAAAATAAAACTATTGATTTTGAAGCTAAGTATAGGAAAGCCAAAGCTAAGCTAGCACTGCTTGAGGCCACTCCCTCATAAACAACAAACAATGTTGTAGAAAACTAGAAGGGGGTTGAATAGTTTACCGATTAAAATCTTTGTTTTGAAACTTATTGAAAGATCAATTGATATTGATCTTAGATATGTTAATGAAATATGTAAGCAATATGTAAAGAGTAAATAAGGAAAGAAATGATCAAACCACAACAAGTTGTTTATAGTGGTTCGGTCTACAAGGACTCTTTTTCCTTGCCCTACTCCACTCCCCGAGTCTCACACTCGAGAGTTTAACTTCACTAGTCAACAAGCTCCTTTCACCGGCGGAGAAACCTTTACACTTCGCTTACACTATTTCCGACACTAAGCTAAATGTCGAGTTCTTTCCAAGGGTACAACCACTCCCACACACAATGTATTTTGAGGACTAAAATACTAACCACTCACACTCACAAGATTATGATAGTTTGGTACAACAATGAAGTATGAATCAACACAAGATCATACAACACCAAACAAACAAGACTTCCAACTTCTCGTTGAAGCTTGAATGTGACTTGATCTTCTTTGCTACAAAGAGATCACTAATATGATATGAAACTGAGTTAGAAAGATTAGAGAGAAGATATGTAAGAGAGTATGATAGAAAGGGATGAAAAACTACTTGGTTTGGCTTTGCTATTTATAGCCAAAACCATCAGCAAGCACCACGGACCGCAGACCCCTTAAAAGGGTTCCGCCCGTTATAGGTTTTGGTGCCGCCGAGGTCTGACAACAAGATATCAAGATCTTGCCAAATTCAACCATATCTATGCAAGATTGTGTAAGATATGAAGAGTCCAAATCTATAGAAAATATCTAATGAAATCTTCCAATGATTTCCATGATGCATCACATGATGTCATGTGTTGTTTTTCTATTTTTAGAAACATGTAAATACATAAGTAATGTTTAGTTTTTAAGAAACTAAAACATTCTAAAAACTACTATCATACATTATGGTTAGAGTCATATCAAGATATGATCAATCACAATGTAAATGCTTGAGTGATGAAAATATTATTTGAAAAAGCTTGTTTTAATATCTATTAAACTTGACAAGCTTTAAGCTTTATAAAAATTAAATTTACTTTTGCCGTTAACAAAACTTAGGTAAAGATCAAAAATATAAATAACGTTTAATGACGATATTTGTATTAACAAATGTTAAATCTGTGCAGGGTAAAAACAAGGGCATAGTTCTTTGAAGTCTTGGGATGAAGAGCCGTCTCCTCGATGACGAAATGGTGCAAGTCGTGCAGATGGCTCTCTCGAAGAGGACAAGCTAGCTGTTGGGAAGAATCATGCCATAAATGGAGAATGGATCAATATCACAATGAAGAAGGTAAATATTTTACTTTCTATGGATGATGATTCAGATTGGCAGTCCTTTATGAACTATATCAATGTTGACCTTAAGTTTGTAGAGGAGCAACGATTAAATCTTTTTTCCAAATACAACAAGTTAAGTTTTGAATTAAACAAGTGTAGGGATGAACTGCTTTTTTTAAAACAAGCCAAGCTTGAGGCTGTCACACTGCAAATTCAAAACACTTAACCAGTTAAAAGAAATCAAGCTCTTCAAGAAGAACTTAAAAAGGAAAAAGATATCATTGAAAATTGGACTGCTAAGAATCCTACGGTCTTTGATACTGTGGGAGCCCCCAGTAGCAAGAAGAGAATCATAGGTGAAGATCATCTCCCTGATTCTCACAATAAAGACCATGGTCCAAAACCATTTGTATCTGCTGGCATGCTCTCAAATAAGGAGTCAATGCTCAAGTCCAGTGATTGGGTTGAACGGGTTAACCCTGAGAGTAAGCTTCCAAATTTCGATTCTAGAAAAATACTAGAGCCTGAAAGCCAAGATCTAAAGAGCATGCTTGGACTCCCTGATGTGCCCAGTAGTACTGAACACATCTCTGAGTCTGAAGT
The DNA here is from genome assembly GCA_910596185.1 of Chrysanthemum makinoi. Classification (NCBI taxonomy): domain Eukaryota; kingdom Viridiplantae; phylum Streptophyta; class Magnoliopsida; order Asterales; family Asteraceae; genus Chrysanthemum; species Chrysanthemum makinoi. Next base: position 110,949,693 of record OU343216.1, on the reverse strand, counting down.
CGAATCTCAAGCACCGCTTCTACCCCTGAAACCTCTTCAGGGTGTTGCACCTAGCTCTGAGTTTACTCCCTTGAAATTCAACCCTCACTCACCAAAAGAAAGATCTGGACTTGGTAGAACCATCCTGAAAAGACCAACAAAACCAACCCAAGAAGACTCTGTTCCCACTGAGACTTCCACATCTTCAGTTCCAACTGAAGCAAACCAAATCCAAAGACTGAACTTGTGAGGAAGTTGACTGACAAGATGGAATCCATCGAAAAAGCTCCTGATTCAATAAAAGAACAAAAGTCAGCCTCCTCTAGTTCCTCAAAGTCAAAATCAAACACCAAACCCAGGCAGAAGTGTGATATGTGCCATTATACCAGTCATACCACTGATAATTGCTACAGAATCCTTTTTTGTATGATCTGCAAAAAGGATGATCACAGAACTTCTGATCACTTACAGTATGTAAGTTCATTTAGTGAAGCAAAACATACTAATGTTGGTCATAAACATGCTTCAACCTCCAAACAAGCTCACAAGCATAGAGCAAAACCCTTTCCTCCTTGTACACACTGTGGCTTCAATGATC
>OU343216.1:110859036-110949016 GCA_910596185.1 Chrysanthemum makinoi | reverse complement strand
GATCCTACCTTTTATGCTTTTATCTCCACTCAAGTCAATGGCTCTATTTTAACTCATGAATACATAGAGAAAATTGATGAAGATGACTTGGAGGAGATGGACATAAAATGGCAAATAGCTCTTCTTAGCATGAGGGCTAGGAAATTCTACAAGACCGCAAGCCTATTCACATCAATGGTAATGAAACCGCAGGCTTTGATAGAAAGTTGAGTGCTTTAACCGCCACAAGTGGGACATTTTGCTAGAAAATGTAGAAGACCAAAGACCAAGGACAACAGGTCTACTTGGTACAAGCAAAAGAACGAACCAACTGTGGAAGAACCAAAGGCAATGTTGGCTATTGATGGTGTGAGCTATGATTGAGTTTCATGGTCGATGATCGCAAGAAGAAACATTCAGATGTCGCTTTATTTCTACCGAATTTGCTCTCATGGCTTTCTCTCGACTCTGGGTACAAAACTTTGAAAGTTGTTCTAAAACATGTAGGTCTGCTAGAGAAGTTGAAAGGCTTAATGATTTATATTCTAATGAAAGACAAGAGTTGTATATCGCTAATTATATTGTGTCTAACCTTAGGAGAGCTATAGCAAGATTGGAAAACAACTAGAGCACTATCAAGAAAATGAGTCAAAATATAATGATGATATTTCTTCTTAAGAGGTAGATCATACAACAAACGCGGAATGAAGCATACCAAAAGGAGTTTAAAACTTCAAAGAAAAATGAAAATGTCAATTTAACTTTAGACACATGTTATCATCAGTCAATTGATAAAATTTGGAATGCTCAAATACATAGTAAAGTTAAGTCCTGGTATGGGTTATATCGCATTGCCTCCACCACTAAGAGGTGTTCCATCACCTCGGTATAGATTTAGCTCATACAGGCTTAGAAGAATTTCAGGACCTTAAACGTGAATATGGTCCTTTAAAGGACACAATGGTGAAAAGTGAGGAAGAGATTAAGCATGATAATGATGTTTTTGAGAGTGCTAGTGACTCATCTATTGTTGATGAGAATGTTAAAGAATGTAGAGGAAACTTCTATCCCAAAAGTTGTTAATACTATTACAGAGGAACCTAGGAAACCAGTTAATAAACATAGATCAACCGTAAGGTATCTTTGAGATGTATAGGAACAAGCCTCTGACTCCTAGGGGTAACCGGAGGAGTTGGAATCATGTTAAATCTCAACAACTAGGTAGTGATTTTGTGATGTACAATAAGGCATGCTATATCTGTGGTAGTTTTGATCATTTACATGCTTATTGTGACTATCATAATAGGAGAAGGGAAGTCCATGGGGAATAAAAGGGTGGAGTCCAACATGTTTCAAAATAATATACACCCTAATTCACACATCAAAATGGTCCCTAGAGCAGTTCAACTAAGAAGTGGTCTCAAAACTTTTGCCACTGCAAAAACTGTTAACACTGCTCACTCTAAGTCACCTGTTAAAAATGAAAAGTCCATAACAACTTTTGCAAAATCTGCAAAAACAGGGAAAGGAACTTTTCAAACTAAAAAGGTTCATTATAACCAACAGTGGTACCTAAAACCAAACCAAAGAGCTACCATCTTGCTCATTCAAAAGTTACCACGCTGCAAGGGTTGTAAACAAGAAAAGGGGACATGGGCAATCTGTGAAAGCGTCAAGACGCTTGGGAATGGAAACCTAAAGGAACTACCTCTACGACCAATCCCAATGGTGTATCAATGACCTTTGATAGATTTAACTATATTGATACGAAGGCGCATCCAAGTCAATCATGGCTTGGGTCCCCAAAAGAAACTAACTCTTTACTCTTGTATGCGGGAACATCCAAGGACAAAAAGATCAGATCAAGGATATACAGATAGTGGGTGTTCAAGGCACATGACCGCAACAAGTCCTATATTTGAATTTTGAACAATATGATGGGCCGGTACAAGATGTCGGTTTTGGAGGTGGAGTTAATGGAAAGGTTCTTTGGTAAAGGAGTAATCAAGACAGGTAACTTGGGCTTTGAACCTGTGTATTATGTAAAAGAGCTTAAGTATAATCTTTTTAGTGTATCACAAATGTGTGACAAAAAGAACAATGTTCTTTTTTTACCAAAGATATGTGCTTTGTTCTCTCTAAGGATTTTAAGATGCCTGATGAAAGTCAGATTCTTCTTAAAATTCCTAGAAAAGGTGATCGCTCCCGAACCGTCAAGTTTATCACACAAGCTAACCACTTGTGAATGGTCAACCGTAATAAACTTCCAACAGCTCAGAAACAATGCAATGAAGATCTAGAGGAGTTTAGTGTTTCCCCGAGTCGTTAAGTCCCAACGAAACATGCTGTATTGAATCACCAAACGAATAGTGATCGGGTGATAATGAACGGGAAAAGGTTTGTGATTGATACTAAATGACAAAGGAAAAATGAAAGAAAATTAAAAAGCTAAATTATATTAAATAAACGCTATCACTATTTTAAAATGATGTTTTGATTTTTCTTTATAAATTTAAATTAAAACTACGTAACGCATAAAAAGAAAATGTGAAATTGAAACAAGATAATCCTAAAAATATGAAAATGAAATTTTTACAAACCTAATGATAAGAGAAAATTTTGAGAAAAATAAAATTATTTTATGACTATTTATTTAATTATTATTAATTAAAAACTATTTTTACCTATTTAATAATACCCTAAAATATAAGAAAATATGAAATAAAGCTAGAAAAGTGAAATTATGACTTAGAAAAATCTAAAATAACTAAATAGAATTTTAAAAACTAATTTTGTATTTTTTGATTATTTTCTATTTTCTATGAATTTAAAACTATTTAAAACTAATTAAATTGCTAAAAATTACTATTTTAACTAAGAAAAATCTGGAAAAATTATTTTTTTGCTTTTTATATTTATCTTAACCTAGGAAAAATGAAAACTTATTTTTTTGAAACTTTTCTGATTTATTTGCAATAAAAGCTAATTAAAAATGCCTAAAAACTGGTTAAAATAAAGAAAAATAGTAAACAGTGATGAAAAATTATGAAAATTTCAGGAAAAGTCTAGAATAATATTCTAAATCTATGAAAAATATAAAAACAATAGCTTATGTGAAGGATTATGAAGCTGTAGTGAAAAAGCTTATGAATAAGCTATACAAAATAAGCTAAAAGCTATCTAAGTGCACCAATGATTACAAAGAACTAAGGTAAGCTAATATTACTCAAAAGCAACTAAATACAACTGTTCTTAACCTCTTATGTGCTTAATGAACTAAATTGACTTAATTAGATTTTAAAATGCAAATAGCTTTTACTCTCCTGCTTTAAGCTAGTATAATCCGCCTTATCTACTAAGCCAAAATGAAAACAGGCTGAGGTCCTCAAGACCACCAACCAGACTGCTTATAAACCAAGGTTGAGACCCTAATAAGCTATTTTGAAACACAGGTGAGATGCAAAAAGCTGCACATTGCCGCTCAGTATGCATGAGTGTGCACAGGGAGATAAGCTACTTTGAGGAGCTGATTTAAGGCTTCAAAAGGTTCCCAAAAATTTCACAAAATCGATTCATACTCTTGACCAACTGAATTTGTTAAGCCCAAAGTTTCACCAGTATTTGAACCGAATTGAATCCATGAAAATTCAACAAAGGTTGGGTAAAAGCGGTTTTTCAATTTTTGACTTTTGACAGTTTTGAGATCTTTGACTTTAATGAACTTTGAGCTTAATTTGTGAACTGATATTGATGTATTAAGCTAAAATGAAACTAAAATAAGCTACTTCACTAAATTCTAAACACAAATCAAGCTTTTGATCTATGAAAATTCCAACAGTTATGAAACTAGGACAGATTTATGAGGATTTTGACTAAAAGCTTATGCAGAAGCAAAGTTTTGACAAATTTAATTCAAGTTACCTTAATTAAGACTGAATATGCAGATGTCAAGTGCAAACCAATGTTTGATTTCAAATAAGCTCACTGATCCAAACGGTCCTTTACAAGCTAATCTACAACTTACTCTAACTTATATCCTAATCTTAATCAAATACGAATTAACCGTGATTCTAACAATCAAATAGCAGCTAACAAATGATCTACTATTGATAAGTAAACTATATCAAGGAGTACTACAAAAGTGCAGCAAAACAGTTTAGAAATTGGAGTGTAATACAACTCACTTGTGGTCCAAATTTGGAAACATAGCAAGCTTATACATAACCCAATTGCACTAAACTACCAAATCCAACCCCAAATCCACTCTGCATCAACAATATCCATTTCATTCAGCGCTAACCAAAATTTCTTCACAATTTGACTTTCGTTGACCAAACATGAATATTGCTTAAATATGGATTATAAGCTTGCTAAGAGCTATGATAAGCTTTAGTGAGCTTATTTGAGTTAAAGTAAGCTACTTGAGCTTGAGTATGAGATCATTTTAAACTGCATAAGTAAAAGAAAACTTAAAAATAAGAAACTTAACCAACCTTTGAATTACTACTGAAAGTTAGTTACAACTGATATAAATGCTTGAGTTTAATACAAGGAAGATTGAAAGTACAATTTAGAACTTAATTAAGACTTAAACAATAAAAACGACATACATGGAAACTAAAAACTAAAGACTACTACTTTTCTCTTGCTCCTCTCTCTTCTATTTATATGCTAAAAGTCCTCCCACTTGGTTTTCGAAATGCTCGAATCCCACTTGTTATCACGACCATTGGATCACTTGAGCTCATATTGGCCATTGATGAGATTTTGGCAGGAAAATGGTATTGCAACTAGGGGGAATTGAGTGCAATCTATAAGAAGCATTTAATGCATTTTGGATTGTTGGGTGAGGTGGAGGGATAAGGGAGGTGTATGTGAAATGGAGGTGAGGTTGAGGTTGAGTGTTGCGAGGCGGTGATGATGAGGAAGAGGAAACCCGTGGCGGGGAATTGACCAAGTTTGACCGGGTTAATATATTAGAAAGGGGTTCACAAAAAGGGGGTCAAGGGTCAGTGGGTATATGGGGGGTCATGGCTTGTTTTATAGGGCGGGTTAAGGTTGTTTATTAATACAAGGACCACTTTTGCAATTCCATAAAAACCAAGGACCAAATCTGCCATGTCGGATTTTCCAGGGACCAATAATGTACATTCTGAAATTATAATCCAAGGGTCAAACTTGACAATCTCCAATATTCCAAGGACCAAACTTGTTAGTTTTGAAACTCAAAGGACTAAACTTGTAATTTCTCAAAACTTTTGACATTTTTCACCAAAGGACTAATTATGACATTTTTCACAAGATTTGAAAGTCGGGGGACTGAAACTGCCAATTATGCAAACTTAGCTCATTTTTCATCTGATTTTAAACATTTTGCATCTGAAATATATAAAATGCAATTTTGAGATATTTTTAGTATTTTGATGCATTTTCGAGCATTTTAAGTGTTTTGAGTTCAGATTTGACCAAAAATGATGAGTATTTACACACTCATCAATCCCCACACTAAACTATTGCTAGTCCCTAGCAATCTTTTGAGAAAACTTAATGGATTTGAATTTCTTTACCGAAGCCATTACTCGAGTAGCCAATTGTTTTGATTCAAGTAAGAACATTGGTACAACGATAACCAAATGATTTTGAGCAAATCACCTTTCTCACTTTCACGGTTTTGATTTGTCTTTACCGAAGCCGTTGCTTGGACTAGCCAACTCTTAGATAAAATATCTTTGGTGAGTGATTACCAATTATGGTTTTCAACCGCCTTTACCACAAGCCATAAACTTGCGGGCTAGCCAACTCTTCACTAATTAAAGATATGGTGAGATGAACACCATACAATTTTGGGCAAATTGCAAGCCGTCAACGGATTTGAGATATCTTTACCAAGAGCCGTTTGCTCCTGGATTAGCCAATCCTTTTGTTTATTAGACATGGCGGATGATAACCATAAAATTTGAGTAAGTGCAAAACACTTACTCCAAAAAAATTTGGCCAAAAATGGGGGAATTGGGTGGTATAATTACATGATAAAATTCGTGAGAATTCCCCACCACACTAGAAATGAATATTGCCCTCAATATTCAAAGTACTGCGCGTTATGCGAAACATAGAACGTAAAAGGAAATACTACGGCCATTATTTGGATTTTTTTTTTTGAAAACTTATATACAACAGGGGGCAACTCCCCACACTAGGGTGGTACACACGGTGAAAACCCATGTTTAACTACTTTGATTTGATTACGAGTCGCTAGCTTGACTCGACCCCGAATTAATTGGTTTATGGGGAAGTAAGTGGAAGAGACAATCTCCATCGGACTTTCATTCAAGATGTTTGGATAAACATTGAAGTAGCGAAAGTTCCACACGATGAGATATAGAGATCCGACCACAAATAATAAATGAAAGTGCCGGGGTCAAAGATAGTGTCCTCACTCCCGAACGAGTGAAGAAGAGAGGAAGTCACCGGGTAGGTGAAGAAAAGAAGGAAAATCATGATGACGATCATGATAAGATCTTCTTCCTCGGGATCAAGTGCAGTTGCACTCGTTTGGATTTTATCGGTTGAGCTCTTTGGTTTGGAAAGCATCTCGGGAGGGAGGGTTGGAAATTTTGTCATAGAAATACAAACTCTCATGATTGAGAACTTTTCCCCCCGATCATGATTTTTGCCATCAAGCGATCATACTCAGAGTCATGATATGAGTGAGTTCACGCGAACTTCATGAAGAGAATCATTCACATGATGTGAATTTGTGAACTCTTGTTCCATTGTGGACTCATTACTATCCTCAATCTGAGTATCAAAGAGTGGATTCTCAGAATTAAAGTGAATTCAGAGTCGAATTCAAATAGAGGATTAGTGAGAGTTGCTTTGAATGTTTCAGGAACAAAGTGATCAACATTCTCTATTGAATTTGTTGGGATAAGAAGTGAGTGAGCGATCATTATCAAGGAGACTTTCATCTCTCCCGATCGGCTTTGAAATCAAGGAGACTATCATCACTTTCCGATGAAAGTGGATTGATGTGAGTGAGTTCATCGGTGAACTCCTCAAGAAGATGATCAGCATCAAACTGTGGAAGTGATGCCTCAACATACTCAATGTTTCCATAAGAGGCACAGTCTTCGCTACAATTAGAGAAAGTCTCAAAATGATCTTTTGAACACTCAAGAGGGGAAGAAGAATCACACATATGATCGGAAGTTCCCTGTGACTCTCTCGGGATTGGGACAAGGTTCTCAACACTAGACTTTATGACTTCGTCCGATTCCTTTTCAGGGAACATGTCAAGATGCTCGTCCCCATGTTGAGAGTGAGTAGGAGCCGGGTGTGATAGCAGCTTTTGAGATGGAATCTCAACTGGGATATCAACCGACCGAGGAGTTGAGAAATAATATCTTTAAAAGGATAAAAACTCTCCTCGTCATCATCATATAGAGCTGCCTTAAGAAATTGGGAACGCCTTTAGCATGCTCTAGGACTAATAATTCTTCCCTAGATTTGCGAGCCTCTCGTTCTTGACTAGTAATTATCCCATGGTTTTCTCACCACTCACTTGATTCTTAAAGTTTTGAATCATATCGTCAAGTGTTTTCATTGCGGTTTCAAAATCTTGGGAAATTTCTTTAGGCAAACGGCTTTCGTGGAGTTTGAACCGTATAGTGTTGTGGAGGTTGGAAATTGTCAAAACCGGAAGTATAGTAATTTTGATTCCACGGTTGACATTGAAAATTATCGTGAGGACCTCCATTAATAATCTCACAACTTAAAACTGTGAGCCCGATTGGCGAATTATATGGATATTGGTCATAACCAAAGTTCTGAGCATCACCGGAAAACTGCTCATAGACAAACGCGTGTTTCCGATTGACACTCAAATCCTTGGTGAGGAGCTCCACAAAATTCACAGCAGTTATGTTGATTATATGAAGATAAGTCGGGCTGTGGTGGGTAGTTGGAAAAATTTGAGAGGTCGTTAAATGAGTTCGGATTAGGATCATAATCAAATGAATTCCTCGAACCACAAAACAAACAACTCCCGTTCAATATCATTACCACACTGTACACGCGTACGGCGACATGGTGAACCATAAAGAGGCTCACCACAACCGACACAAGGAATAAACGATTCCATTTGAGAGTTATGAGAAGGAATCGGTTCATTCAAAGAATCAACAAAACCAACATGGTGATCCAATGACTATCAAGTCTCAAGAACATTTTGAAATATCCGGAGGTGGGACAAGTGGTGTGCTCTGAGAGCTAGCAATTTCCACCACTTCCGTTATGGTCTCTGGTTCGGTTCTTGAGAAGCGTGAAGATTAGGCAAGTCATTCTTGCTAGTCACGGTCTAAATTCGCATGATTGCTTTTAACCGTAAATTGTGAAAGTTTAGGATCAATTTTAGACGACTTAGGAGCAATTGAGGGGTTAGATCTTTGGATAACCGTAGGTTGGACGTATTTAGCACTTCCATTATCGAGGGAAGTACCGGTCCTTTGTCACCCCGGTTTCTCGCCCATTTCCCTACGTAAAATTAATGGATCATCACGAACAACACGAATTCTTGACATTTGTGATAAAGTATGAAGTTTTTCAAATTGCCAGCTAGGCCAGTCGAGATTCCATGAGAATAGAAGAAGTTAGAATCAAATGGATAGAGGGTAAAGGGATAAATAATATAAAAGGGTAAGAGGGTAAAGATGAATATTTTTGGTATTTTTGAAAAACATGTTGTAAATATAAGAAAGAAAATCTTATTGGGTTTTTGTGTTTGTTGAAAACTGATTTTAAAATGTTTTTGGATTTTTGGATTTTTATAAGAAAATATAAACATATATAGATGGTATGAACAAGGAGTGAATATTCAAATCACTAATCGCTAAACGTAAGATTATTAGCACAACATCCTGCTAGCCGGCATGCAAAATTTGATCGCTCAACCGGTCAAGTTTATCACACAAGCTAACCACTTGTGAATGGTTAACCGTAATAAACTTCAAACAGCTCGTAAAACAATGCAATGAAGATCTAGAGGAGTTTAGTGTTTCCCAGTCGTTAAGTCCCAACGAGAACGTAATTTGAATCACCAAACGATATAGTGATCGGGTGATAATGAACGGGAAAAGGGTTGTGATTGATACTAAATGACAAAGGAAAAATGAAAGAAAATTAAAAGCTAAATTATATTAAATAAACGCTATCACTATTTTAAAAATCTGATGTTTTTGATTTTTCTTTATAAATTTAAATTAAAACTACGTAACGCATACAAAAGAAAATGTGAAATTGAAACAAGATAATCCTAAAATACAAAATGAAATTTTTATAAACCTAATGATAAGAGAAAATTTTGAGAAAAATAAAATTATTTTTATGATTATTTATTTAATTATTATTAATTAAAAACTATTTTTACCTATTTAATAATACCCTAAAATATAAGAAAATATGAAATAAAGCTAGAAAAGTGAAATTATGACTTATAAAAATCTAAAATAACTAAAGAGAATTTTCAAAACTAATTTTGTATTTTTATGATTATTTTTCTATTTTCTATGAATTAAAAACTATTTAAAACTAATTAAATTGCTAAAAATTACAAATTTAACTAAGAAAAATCTGGAAAAATTATTTTTTTGCTTTTTATATTTATCTTAACCTAGGAAAAATGAAAACTTATTTTTTTGAAACTTTTCTGATTTATTTGCAATAAAAGCTAATTAAAAATGCCTAAAAACTGATTAAAATAAAGAAAAATAGTAAACAGTGATGAAAAATTATGAAAATTTCAGGAAAAGTCTAGAATAATATTATAAATCTATGAAAAATATAAAAACAGTAGCTTATGTGAAGGATTATGAAGCTGTAGTGAAAAAGCTTATGAATAAGCTATACAAAATAAGCTAAAAGCTATCTAAGTGCACCAAATGATTACAGCAACTAAGGTAAGCTAATATTACTCAAAATCAACTAAATACAACTGCTCTTAACCTCTTATGTGCTTAATGAACTAAATTGACTTAATTGGATTTTAAAATGCAAATAGCTTTTACTCTCCTGCTTTAAGCTAGTATAACTGCTTATCTACTAAGCCGTGAAAACCGTAATCTGGCCAGGTCCTCAAGACCACCAACTGATCGCTTATAAACCAAGGCTGAGACCCTAATAAGCTATTTTGAAACCCGGTGAGATTCAAAAAGCCCAAGCACTGCTCTCAGTATGCATAGAGTGGTGCACAGGGGGAGATTGCTACTTTGAGGAGCTGATTTAAGGCTTCAAAAGGTTCCCAAAATTTCACAAAAATCAGATTCATACTCTTGACCAACTGAATTTGTTAAGCCCAAAGTTTCACTGTATTTGAACCAGAATTGAATCCATGAAAATTCAACAAAGGTTGGGTAAAAACTGGTTTTTCAATTTTTGACTTTTGACAGTTTTGAGATCTTTGACTTTAATGAACTTTGAGCTTAATTTGTGAACTGATATTGATGTATTAAGCTAAAATGAAACTAAAATAAGCTACTTCACTGAATTCTAAACACAAATCAAGCTTTTGATCTATGAAAATTCCAACAGTTATGAAACTAGGACAGATTTATGAGGATTTTGACTAAAATCTTATGCAGAAGCAAAGTTTTGACAAATTTGATTCAAGTTACCTTAATTAAGACTGAATATGCAGATGTCAAGAGCATACCAAGGTTTGATTTCAAATAAGCTCACTGATCCAAACAGTCCTTTACAAGCTAATCTGCAACTTACTCTAACTTATATCCTAATCTTAATCAAATACAGCAATTAACCAGATTCTAACAATCAAATAGCAGCTAACAAATGATCTACTATTGATAAGTAAACTATATCAAGGAGTACTACAAAAGTGCAGCAAAACAGTTTAGAAATTGGAGTGTAATACAACTCACTTGTGGTCCAGTTTATAGAGCATACTATACATAACCCATCTCAATACTAAACTACTCAAATCCAACCCAAATCCAGCTCTACCGCATCAACCAATATCCATTTCATTCAATCGCTAACCAAAATTTCTTCACAGTTTGACTTTCGTTGACCAAACATGAATATTGCTTAAATATGGATTATAAGCTTGCTAAGAGCTATGATAAGCTTTAGTGAGTTTATTTGAGTTAAGAGTAAGCTACTTGGAGCTTGAGTATGAGATCATTTTTAAAACCGCATAAGTAAAAGAAAACTTAAAAATAAGAAACTTAACCAACCTTTGAATTACTACTGAAAGTTAGTTACAACTGATATAAATGCTTGAGTTTAATACAAGGAAGATTGAAAGTACAATTTAGAACTTAATTAAGACTTAAACAATAAAAACGACATACATGGAAACTAAAAACTAAAGACTACTACTTTTCTCTTGCTCCTCTCTCTTCTATTTATATGCGAAAGTCCTCCCACTTGGTTTCTGAGCGAATCCCACTTGTTATCACAGCCATTGGATCACTTGAGCTCATATTGGCCATTGATGAGATTTTGGCGAGAAAATGGCATCAAGCTAACCGGGGGGAGGGAATTGAGTGCAATCTACAAGAAGCATTTAATGCATTTTGGATTGTTGGGTGAGGTGGAGGGATAAGGGGAGGTGTATGTGAGCTGGAGGTGAGGTTGAGGTTGAGTGTTGCAGGGCAGGTGATGATGAGGAAGAGGGAAACCCGTGAGCGGGAATTGACCAAGTTTGACCGGGGTTAATATATTAGACAAGGGTTCACAAAAAAGGGGGGTCAAGGGTCAAGTGGGTATATGGCAGGGGTCATGGCTTGTTTTGATAGGGGCCAAGGGTTAAGGTTGTTTATTAATACAAGGACCACTTTTGCAATTCCATAAAAACCAAGGACCAAATCTGCCATGTCGGATTTTCCAGGGACCAATAATGTACATTCTGAAATTATAATCCAAGGGTCAAACTTGACAATCTCCAATATTCCAAGGACCAAACTTGTCAGTTTTGAAACTCAAAGGACTAAACTTGTAATTTCTCAAAACTTTTGACATTTTTCACCAAAGGACTAATTATGACATTTTTCACAAGATTTGAAAGTCGGGGGACTGAAACTGCCAATTATGCAAACTTAGCTCATTTTTCATCTGATTTTAAACATTTTGCATCTGAAACATATAAAATGCAATTTTGAGATATTTTCAGTATTTTGATGCATTTCTGAGCATTTTTAAGTGTTTTGCAGTTCAGATTTGACCAAAAAATGATGAGTATTTACACACTCATCAAAAGGCAACCTATATAGCTTTGATATGAACAACATTGTTGCTAAAGATGATTATGCTTGCTTGCTTGCAAAGGCCACATTGGATGAATCCATGTTATGGCATAGAAGACTTGGTCATGTTAACTTCAAAACCATTAACAAGATTGACAAAGATGGTTTGGTGAGAGGTTTACCTCAGAAAAGATTTGAAAATGATCAAACCTGTGTGGCTTGTCTTAAAGGCAAACAACACAGAGCTTCTTGCATGTCAAAGTTGGTTAACTCTATTGCTCACCCTCTTCAAATGTTGCATATGGATTTATTTGGTCCTACATCAGTGAGCAGCTTTAATCTAAAGAAATATTGTTTAGTGGTGACTGATGATTTTAGCAGGTTTACATGGGTTTTCTTTCTTGGAACCAAGGATGAAGCAACAGGCATCCTCAAGGTCTTTATCATAGAAGTAGAAAACCAATATGATATGAAAGTTAAAATCATTAGGTGTGACAATGGGACATAATTCAAGAATACAGTTATTGATGATTTTTGCAGAGATAAAGGTATTAAAAGAGAATTTAGTGTTGCTAGAACTCCTCAACAAAATGGTGTTGCTGAGAGGAGGAACAGGACACTTATAGAGGCTGCTAGAACCATGTTGGCAGATTCTAAATTGCCAATCACTTTTGGGGCTGAAGCAGTTAACACTGCATGTTATGTGCAAAACAGGGTTTTAGTGGTAAAACAAAGAACAAGACACCTTATGAATTATTTAGGGGTAGACCTCCTATCCTTGACTTCATGAGACCATTTGGATGTCATGTATCTATTCTCAATACCATAGATTATCTGGCAAGTTTGATGAAAAATCTAATGAAGGGTATTTTGTTGATATTCTATGGTCACTAGAAAGCTTTTAGAGTATTCAACTTAAGAACCCAAAAGATTGAAGAGAATCGCATGTTGAGTTCCCCGGAAAACAAAGTTAATCTCAAAGGAACGGTCCAAAGGTTGTTTGATCTTGATACTCTATCCAATACAATGAATTATGTGCCTATCTCTATGGTACATCTTCTTTTGATTTCGGCAGTGTTCGAAGAGTTTCTTGATGATGATGAATAAGCAAGGATCATGCATGATCAAGATGAATTCATCTACCTCTTTGGGACTATGAGAATAATGATGATATACCAAAAGCTGGAGATGCTCATCCTTCTAATGATTTTGGAAAAGAAGGAAGTAGCAACTTGAATGCTTTGAAAATTCTAAAAGCATTGGAAAATTTGATTCCATCTTGCTAGGCCAGAAGTTTCCAACTGCAACACTGAGATGTGGAAATTACAACTCCGATTCAGAGGAAGCTCAAGCCAATGATGTTGAAATTTCAAATATGCCAAGTGAGATTGCAGTTCCTCAGACTCCCCACTTCTATTCAGTAATCACATCCTCTTGAAAATGTGATTGGGGATGTCTATTCACCTGTGAAGACTAGAAGACAAACAAAGCTACCTGATGTTCATGGATTCATTAGTAAAATATATGAATCTAAAACTCATGAAGGCAAGAATGAATGTCTCTTTATGTGTTTTCTGTCACAAATGGAGCCAAAGAATGTTTACAAGGCACTTGAAGATGAAAGTTGGGTGGAAGCAATGCAAGAAGAGTTACTCCAATTTAAGCTTCAAAAGGTTTGGGTGCTTTGTGATTTGCCTTCTGGCAAGAAGGTAATAGGTACTAAATGGGTGTTTAGAAACAAGAAGGATGAAAGAGGAATTGTTATCAGAAACAAAGCTAGGCTTGTGGCTCAAGGATACACTCAAGAGGAGGGTATTGATTATGAAGAAATGTTTGCCCCGAGTTACTTGCACGAATTGAAGCAATCATGTTGTTCTTAGCCTATGCATCCTTTATGGGCTTTAAAGTCTATCAAATGGATGTAAATAGTGCTTTTCTATATGGGCAGATTGATGAGGAGGTTTATGTCTCACAACCTCCAAGCTTTGAAGACCCTGAATATCCTAACAAAGTATACAGGGTAGTTAAAGCTTTGTATGGCTTGCATCGTGCACCAAAAGAAATGGTATGAAACCTTAACTACTTATCTTCTTGCTAATGGGTTTCATAAAGGCAGAGTGGATCAAACTTTGTTCATCAAGAAAGACAAGAATGATATCTTGCTGGTTCAAGTGTATGTTGATGATATCATTTTTGGATCTACAAAGACAGAGTTGTGCAAAGAATTTGAGAAACCGATGAAAGAAGAATTCCAGATGAGTTCTATGGGTGAACTCACATTCTTTTTGGGACTTCAAGTACTACAAAGGCCAGATGGTATTTTCATCAATCAAGATAAATATGTGGCTGAGGCCTAGATTTAATCCAGACGGCGCCAAGCTTTAAAATAGTAGGCCGTCGCAACTCAGACGGCCTAGATTTGATCCAGACGGCGTCATAAGCTGAAGAGGACGGCGTCCACGCACAAGGTGACGCCGTCGTGCAAGGACTAACGTGGCCAAGACGAAACCCTAATGACGACCCGACGGCGTTCATTCATAAGGTGACGCCACACACATGTAATCTTATATATAGAACTCGAATTTTTCAGCTTAGAGAGTAGTCTTTTGGAGTAAAAACCTAAACCGAACCAAGGCTGTCTTGTACAAGATTTTTAGGTTCCAAACCCTATCTTACATCAAGATAAGTGTTTTACTTCATTAATACAATTATGTCTTTGATTATTTGTGTGTATGCTTGGATGTTCTCCATGTCCGGCTAATTTATTTGTGTGTTTGCTTAGTGATTATGAAACTTAATTATTGAATATTGATTGGTTGTCTCTTATCTTAATTGTTAATGATCTAGTAATGCGATAGGTCATTCGTTGTGTAATTAATGCTTGATTAATCTTTGTGAACCTTAGACTATGACACCTAGAGTAGTTGTAGGCTAAATCATACAAAGAATGCCTTAGAGTTAGAGTGTATAAATCCTAGAGATTTTGTAGACGAGACCCTTTGGTAAGTTCAAAGAGTTAGGAATAAACGCATACCCTACTTACTTTTAGACACACAACGATTAAGAATAAGGACGCGGACAATTCAACCATCAATAGGAGATAATTAAGTAGTAATAAAATCTAAGTAAACACATTTTTAAACTATCATACGAGCACACAATAATTAGACATAGACTACCATCACCGTAGATTAGACAATTAGATAAGTAGAGTAATCAGTAGAAATACCAACCCCCCAAATTCAAACCCCGAGATTTGTACCTTTCCATTTCCTAAAAAACATAAAAAAGAGATAAAAAATAATCTTCCTCAACCCCAACCTTAGCGTAGTAACTTCTCACTAGCATTCCTATTCCCTAGAGAACGATATCAATACCTGTGGCTTACCCTAATACTACACTACAACGATTAGGTTCACTGCCTAGGTGTTATAAAACTTGCTCGAAGAAAAGGAAGTTTGTTGGGATATGAAAGTCTTTGAAGATATCAAAGTATCTTGTAAGTTGCAAAAGTAATGAAGAAGTTAAAGACTCAAAGTAAAAGACAAAGTCAAAGTATCTTGCAATATGAAGTCAAAGTACTGCAAGAACAAAAGAATTGTTATATTCGTTTATGGAAAGAATTGTATTCTATGTTTAGATTACTTGTCATACAAGGTTATCAATTGTAAACCGACTAGGATATCCTTGAGCATATAAAAGGACTCCTAGATTGGCATTAGAGATATGACTTACGATTTTAGAATTAGAGTTTTAGAGAAAAGTTCGACATCTTAGAGTTGTATTAGAGTATCCATAATAAGCGATTTAGAGTTTATAATATAAGGTTATTCTTTTTAGCTTTGTTAAGTAAATTCCGCGTACTTAATAAAGATTACTCAGTGTTTCTTTGTTAATAACTTAGGATTTATCCGAGGTTATTAAACCTTAACAAGCTAGTTAAGATAGTTTGATTAAAGTATATCGATCCAACAAGTGGTATCGAGGCTTGTGAAACTCGACTAGGAAGAAACCCTACTTCAACTATATTCAAGATGTCGACCGAATCGCATCAACTCCTATCACAGAGGTATGTTCTAAGTGTCATGATTTTATCATAAATTACTACAGTTATGTGATTGAGAGAGATAATTGTGTTAAGGCTAGGTCGAGGTAGCGTTATCAAATAACCTAAGAATCTATGGAAGCCAAAATCTTAGCACATGAAACTAATGAAGTAGCTTGGGGAGTTTGAAATATGCACAACAAGATTACCGTTAAAGCTTAGTGAATGGAAATTAAACGTAAAATTGTCTTTGAAATTGAGAAATTGACTAAGGAAAGAGATGATTTGTTAGCTAAGTTTGCTTCTTGGGGTGAAGCTGGTCTGTCACATGTTTCTTATGTTCAAAACAAAGAAAAGAGCTTATCTTAAAACCGATTAGGTTTTGGTATGGATTTTAGTAAGATAGAAGAAAACCAATCTAGTAATCGGGATGAAGGTGAGTATGAGGATATAACCACTAGTGATGAAGAACTCATTAATTATGTAGATACATCTAGTAATGATGGTTCATTAAGTGACTCACATCCTGCATATAAGAAAGCTAATGATTATCATGTTGCTCCACATCCCACGGCATTCATCAACCCCCTAAGCCTGATGTTTCTCGTTTTAGAGTAGACAGTCTAGAGTTTAGGAAAAAGCTAGTTGCTAAATCTAGGTCTAAAACACCCAAAGAAACTGTTGAATACTTTGTTCAAAACCAAGCAGACTTTAAATCAAAGTATGTAGCTTCACAAGCATTCTTCTTCAAAATCTTTTCAAAACAGATCGCTAAACCTTTTTGGGATATTTTTGGTCAAAACAAGTTTAATCACTCACCAAGAAGGCAAAATAATTTTGGGCATAGACATAGAAGAAATCACTTTGGTCATATGGGTCAAAAACTGTGTTTTGTGTGTTATAGTCCTACTCACTTAATCAAAGATTGTGACAAACACTCAAAATATCTAAGCAAGTTTCCAAGGAATAAATCTACAAATCGAAACCTAGACAAGACAAACCGTGTGGACTAATTCAAATAGGGTTAATCACGTAAACTTCACACCGCATCATGATACCCACATCGAAGAAGATCTTTCAATCTGATCTCACAAATCTTTTGCTTTCCAAAGTAATCGTCGCCAGAGACAAGGTACTTGATAAAACTGTTTTGAATAGGTATTCTAGGAGATCTCACTATCAACCTAGAATGTATCACAATTCATATAGGGATCTAGATCACAGGAACCACCTGTTAAAACCTAATGGGTAAAAAGGGAAGTACCGTAAGGACACACAAGACGCTCAACAAAAAGTGAATCGATGTTTGTGTGACACAAGAAAATGCTAATAAACCGTGAAAGAGATTTATGTTGAAAACCCAGAAAGTTTTGAAAATCCACATGCTAAAACTCAAAAGATAATTTTGGATCATCATTTGAAAGATAGTGGGAATTACATTCTCAAAGAATTTGAGTTTGTAACTCCACAGGGGAACACAAGTCAGTAATGGCTTGGGTTCCTAAAAGTTTCTAACTCTTTACTTTATGTGTGGCAACCCTAAGAGGAGCTTAAAGATCATCTTATTGTGGATAGTGGTTGCTCTGGAAGTATGACAGAGACAAAGAGATCCTGTCTGATTTTAGGAAAATTAGTGGAGGAAAAGTTGCATTTGGGAATGATCCCAATGGAGGAAGGATTATAGGGAAAGGAACAATTAAAATTGCGAAGAATCGATTTTGAAAATGTCGATATGTAAGGAGCTTAAGTTCAACTTGTTGTCAGTCGCTCAAATTTGTGATAAAAAGCATCCTGTGTTATTCATCGGCGACACGAGAATGTCTCATTCTTTCCTCGACTTTAAACCCTGTTGATGATGACTTGGTAGTACTTAGAGTACCAAGGACAAATGATGTGTATAGTTTAGACATGAAGAGTTTACATTCATATGGCACAGCCACATGTTTGGTGGCTACAACACATCTCAAGAGGCACATCAATGGCATAGAAGATTGGGTCATGTTAACTTCAAGAATATCAACAAACTGGTCAAAGGCAATTTAGTTAGAGGTCTACCTTCAAAGACTTACAAGAATGATCAATCATGTTTGGCATGCAAGAAGGGTAACAACACAAAGCTTCCGCAAGAAGCTTGAGGAAAGAACTATTAGAGAACCATTGAGTAAGTACATATGGATTTATTTGGACCTGTCTCTCGTGGCAAGTTTAAATAAGAAAAGTATGCTTGTTTGTTATTCAAGTTGATTGTAGTAGATTCATTGGGTTTTCTTTTGGGTTTTAAAGATGATACTTTTGATGCTATCCCATAATCGAACCGTGATTATTGCTCTTGAAAACCAATTGAGACTCAAGGTTAAAGGTATTAGATGTGACAATGGAACTGAATTCAAGAACAAAATTATGGATGAATTTTGTGCAAACAAAGGCATAAAAAGGGAGTTTAGTATTGCAAGAACACCACAACAGAATGGTGTTGCAGAAAAGAAGAATAGGACTTTGATTGAAGCAGCAAGAACAATGTTAGCAGATTCTCACCTACCTATTCAGGTTAGGCGTAAGCCGTAAGCACGCTTGTTATGTACTTAACAGGGTCTCAGTCACTAAACCACAAATGAAGACACCCTATGAATTGCTGATGGGCACTAAACCCAACTTTCGTTTTATGAAACCTTTTGGTTGCCCTCTTACTATTTTAAACACTATTGCTTGGTCGTGAGCATTGGCATGATTAACTACTAAGCTTCGTTTAAGGGGAGGACTATAAGGTGTTAGTATAGTCCTGTATATTGCTTGAGGGGAGGATGTTTGTTGATACTTAGTTTATATGAAGAAATTTTGGCAAAGTAATCGTTTTTCCGAAAGTACCGCTTGGGGAAAGTCTTTGCTATGTGGGAAAGTAATGTTTGTCGTATTAAAGTAATCTTGCTCCAACGGTAATATTGATGGGTAATTGATAATAACGGTAACTTTGTTATTATAGGTCCGTGATTTTTCAAATCCTACCTATAAATAACTACTTTCCGATTTTCTCTCTCATATTATTACTTTACATCTTTTCCATACTTATCTCCCAATCACCATCTCTTTATTCTTCGATAAATTCATTATTGTGCTCACTTATTCAACAATGGCGAATCGTTTAACTGTTTCAAAGCACAATATGGTGGCTAATTTGGACAAGACTGAGGCGAATATAGCTTTACATGATATTGTTGATTATCTTACTGGGTCGCCTATTAGTTATGCTCTTTTAGTTGAACCAGATGTTATTGAAACATGGATTCAAGAATTTTGGGCTAATGCTAGAGATAACATGGAGGAGGATGCATATTATATTAGATCTACGCTTTGGACGGACTATCAAGATTACGTAAGCCTCTATTCGAGAAGATTTATTATTTGGAGATGCAGATGGGGCTATTCGATTTGACAAGCAACCGATTTGGGATACTTTTAGGAATCTTGGTTATGAAGGATCTTTAACAGAACAAACATTCAAGAAAGCATTATTCTGTCCTCAATGGAAGTTTTTGATTCATGTACTTGCTCATTGCATAAGTTCTAAAAGTACTTCTTGGGAGCAGTTTGGGTCCAATATAGCATCCGCAGTGGTTGGACTAGCTACTGACAGAGTGTTTAATTTTTCAAAGCTTATTTTGGATGGGATGCTATCACATATCTTCCTGGTCAAAATGGTGATGTACCCAAGGTTTGTACAGTGGTTTTTCTTAAACAAGCAATTGGTGATGTTCCAAAACCTCGCTACTTTGTTACTATGTATTGTGCAACAAGCCAAAATCTTTACATTTATGGCTAGGCGGTGCTTTGTTGAGAGGTGAAGATATTCCATTAACTTCTACAATGATGGAAGTTGTTCAAGCCGCATCGTAATAATGAAGCCGAGAGGATGAAGAAAGTGAAGGTCCCGACTGCTTCTCCAAGATCTCGCTTCACAAAGTGCTTTGCTCTAATCGCATCCGAAAGTCTGCTCTATTGAAGGTAATGCATCTTCACAGTAATCGCTTTCTCAAGCCCCGAGGTTCAAGCAGGATTGAAAGAACACCTACTCCATCTCCACAACTTCGTTCCTATTTCGGAAGAACATTCACATCTTCAAGGTGATGATCATACTATTCCTCGTGAAGGTTTGAATTTAGATAATTGTGCTTTGACAAGGGAGCTAGTTAGGTTGAATAAGACTGTTGAGTCTCAAGCTAAAGCGCTTAGGAAGTTGAGACGTAGGTATATCTGGTTGAGGAATTTTATTAAACCCTATATTCAAGGTTTCAATTTATGGGTTAAAGAGGAAAACAAACGCCGTAAACAACTTCGAAAGGAATTCAAACGAAAGAAGGTTCCTAAATCATCTTCTCATCAACTGGGGAGGAATTTAGAAAAGAAAAATTTGAAAGAAGATGTTACAAAGAAGAAAGAATCTGAAATCTACCGCAGTAAAAAGATTATTTCCGATTCGAGGAAGTGCAAGTTCAAAGTACGATGATATTCAAAAGTACTTGATCAAGGTATCGATGTTCAAGGTACCGATGATCAAGGTACTTGAACATCAAAGTACCGATTTTCATGATACATCTAGGCAAGAAGTAATAACTCAAGGGTATTGAATTTTGAAGAAGAAGTCGTCCTTCTACATTTGTTATAGAAGAAGAAGAGGAATTCACATTCATACCTATTCATTCCGCTAGTGATGATGAAGTAATTGCTACAATATTAGATTTATCACAACCAAGAGGAGGAGTTACTATTAGAGATGTACAAGAAGAAGAACAACCAAGAGCTTCTCAACCACCAATTGATCCTAAAGACAAAGGGAAAGGTATTCCGTTTGAAACAAAGAAAAAGAAACTCACTTTGGCAGAACTTAGAGCAATTGAAGTTGCTAGGAATGAAGCCGCAGCTAGAAAAGTTCAAGAAGAGTTAGATGCTAAAGATAGAAAAGAACAGGAAGCTCAAGAAGCTCTGAATAGAGAAGCAGCTCAAAAGGTGCAAGATGAATTAGATGTTGAAACTATCAACCTTTAAAGATCCCCTACACCTGTAGATTTATGCCAAGAAGACCTAATTTAGCTAAGGACGGAATGCTATGATGGCTTATCCAAAAGTCAAGGGTATAAAGGATTACAGAAGTTTAATTATCTTGAGATGAAAAGATTATATGATGTTGCTAGGGAGGATTATAAGAAGAATGTTGCGTGCATCAAAGATTTTAGGGAAGAAACTACTGACTGAATCAAAGAAGAAGAGTTTAAAAGAAAAAGAAAAGAAGTTACAGATGTTAGTTTTCAGCCAAAGAAAGAAAAGGTTAAATTAAGATCTGAGACTAGAGATGAATTGAAGAATTATCTCAGAGTGGTAGATTTTGATTATTCAAAAGAAGATAATGACATGAAGATGAATAGATCAAAGATCAATGTTTTTAAAGTTGTAAAATCCAAGAATGGAGATTACATGATTTTTCATAAAGAAGATGAAAGCTTCAAAGTTTTCAAAAGGCTATGGGATTTCATCAGCATATTATAGATAGATTAGACTTATTCTACTTATATCATGTTGTGAAGGCTTACTTTGAAAATAATCCATTGGAAGGGATTGGTTTGGTTTTACATGGTGATCTCATAACTATATGGGAAACTGATGAAGAGAGCACTGATGATATCTGGAAGAATCAAGAAAGTGGGAAATAGTTTGTCGGAGATTCTTTGAAGAATCTGAAGTTCATGTTTTGGAGCTGGAAAATGGAACAATGATACACATGTTTGCATAAAGAAGATATCCTCTCACAGTTGAGCTCATGAGAAGAATGCTAGAGCATGGATTGGAAGTGGAAGAGGATAATGAAACTGCTTGCATGGTTATCAACTTGTTTATAAACCGGACTACCATTGCTGAGGATGATCTATAACTGGTATAACTTTTATTTGAATAAATACTTTTTGATATATCAGTACTTTTATTCAAAGTACTGCTGACGAGACAAGATTTTCATCAAAGTACATGTTCTTTGAACTAAACCGCTTAAATAAATTTTAGAAGAAACCTTGTTGCTAAGTAATAAATATTTTGAAATAAAGTTTTAGTAAATGGTTTTTGTGATGATAACATCAATAGGTTATCAATCCACCATGGTTACAAAAGGATTGACTATCCATGAGCAAACGGCTCAGGTAAAGATATATCAAATCCGTTTTTAGTTGACAACTTGCTAATAAGTTGGATGGTATTCAACTCACCTTATCGCTAATGTGAAGAGTTGGCAAGCCCACAAGAAAATGGCTTGTGGTAAAGGCTGTGGAAAAACCATTATTGGTAATTAGTTCACCATTAGATAGAAGAACTAACTAGTCCGTAAAGTGCGGCTTTTGGTAAAGACAAATCAAATCTGTTGATGGCTGGTGGTTTGCTAAAAATCATATGGTTATCAATGTACCATGGTCTTACACACCAAAACATTTGGCTACTCCAGAGATAATGGCTTTGATGGAGCTTCTTTGGATCTTTCTTGTCAGCCAGAAAGAGAACAATTCTAAAGAGATACTTTGACAAGAACAGATGTTACAGAGATAAAAGCTTAAAGACTAAGAAACAATCCGCTTTAAAAGATGAAGCTATTTAAAGATATATTCACAAAGGAACTTGAAGTCAAGCAAGTAGAATTCAAGTTAGGGAGGATTGTTGGGATATGAAAGTCTTGAAGATATCAAAGTAATCTTGAAGATATCAAAGTCGTAAGTTGCAAAGTACATCGAAGAAGTTAAAGACTCAAAGTACTGTTAAAGACAAAGTCAAAGTACTGCAATATGAAGTCAAAGTACTGCAAGAACAAAAGAATTGTTATATTCGTTTATGGAAAGAATTGTATTCTATGTTTAGATTACTTGTCATACAAGGTTAACAATTGTAAACCGACTAGGATATCCTTGAGCCTATAAAAGGACTCCTAGATTGGCATTAGAGATATGACTTACGATTTTAGAATTAGAGTTTTAGAAAAAGTTCGATTATCTTAGAGTTGTATTAGAGTATCTGCATAATAAGCAGATTTAGAGTTTATAATAAAGGTTATTCTTCTTAGCTTTGTTAAGTAAATTCCGCGTACTTAATAAAGATTACTCAGTGTTTCTTTGTTAATAACTTAGGATTTATCCGAGGTTATTAAACCTTAACAAGCTAGTTAAGATAGTTTGATTAAAGTATATCGATCCAACAAAGTTCCTTTGACCCCGAACGACGCCTGTAGCGTTATCAAGTTTTTGGCGCCGCTGCCGGGGAATAGAATAGCTAGTTAGTAGTCCACCTCGTTTAGGTTTCTTTGCTTGATTCCTATCAAGTAAATTTTTCTCATTTTTAGCTTCCTCGTAGCCTATCCCCCTTCTTCGTGACCTTTGTTCGTAATCACATCACTTTTCATCATGGAAGGTGATAACCACCCACCATTCATCAACCCACCACCAAATGACCCGGCCAAGAGGCCGTTTTCTTGGTGAATACCGGTGACCAAGCCACCTAGGCTATAGAACACCATTGAGCTTCCCGGACCAAGCCCAAACTACGGCCAAGATCCGACACCATCCGGTTGGTGCAAAACGGATGTGCATTCCATGGACTTCGCTCAAGATCCAAATCAAGATCTAAGGGATTTCTTTAAAATTGTCGATTCCATCGACCTTGATGCTACTTTCGGGGAGACCACGCTACCGCATCTCTTCTAATTTTCTCTACGAGACCAAGCTAGTAATTGGCTTGAGCGACTTCCCGCCGGCTCCATCTCTAGTTGGGATGATCTCACCTCTTGTTTCCTTGCTCAATTTTCCCATCGGGAGAACCACTAAACTTAGGAATGACATCTTGATGTTCCAACAACATCAAGGTGAATCTTTACTGAAGCATGGACTCGACCAAGGACTTACTTCATAAAGTCCTCATCACGCATTGATCTTTGGCTCCAAGTCTAAATCTTTTATGATCATGTCAATTTCCCCACAAAGCGATCCATTGACCAAGCGGCTGGTGGAAAACTTAGTGATCTCACCGCGGAAGAATCATGGGGTATAATAGAGGACCTTGCCCTCTATGACAACGAAAGTTGGAATGACCCCCGTGAGTTGCCCAAAACCGTTAAGGCAATCTCCTTGCCTCCCATTGACTCACCATCTTCCGACCGTAGGATGATCGAACTTGAAGATAAAGTTAAATTCTTAATGAGTTCCTACAAAAACCCTAAGTCTTCATGTCATGTGAACAAAGTTTCTTCTTCGTGTGAGCCGTTTTGTGATCCTCATAACACGCGCACTTGCACCCGATCCCCCAAACATGCTTCCGTTGACTACGATCCTCAGATAATGGAACGGAGGAAGATTCCCTACAATACCCGGACCTAGGAATTTTAATGAAACCCGAGAAGCATGGAAGGGCAAACCCGACTTTTATTGGGGACAAACCAAAGAATTCACTTCCAATGATTTCTCATTGCCCCCATCTCATGGCCCTTCCCAACAAAAACATTGAGGGATGTTGCAACACCTAGTCGCATCCCAAGTAGCCCAAATAGCTAAGCTCTCGGACCGCTTTAACCAACAACAAGAAGTCGAAATGGATAGAAGATAGATAACCTTTTGAAAGCCATGACCGATAGTGA
Source organism: Chrysanthemum makinoi (assembly GCA_910596185.1). NCBI lineage: Eukaryota > Viridiplantae > Streptophyta > Magnoliopsida > Asterales > Asteraceae > Chrysanthemum > Chrysanthemum makinoi. The sequence goes on along the minus strand of OU343216.1, from coordinate 110,924,082 downwards.
TAGGAAGGTTAATGCTATCTCAACCCCCGAGCCTTCCGGTGTAGAGATTAAGGACCCAAGTAAGTTAGCTAAGCACGTTCAATTCATCAACACCATCACCTTAGTACAACCCAATGGAACAAATGACTAACAGACCATACACTTGAGGTTAGTAAACCACCGAATTTAATGAAACAACCGAGGAAATAGATGAAGTAGATAATGATTATTTCAATAAGTTTCCTACGGAAGAAGAACTATCTCACCACCCTCACTTAGTGCGTGACCTCCGTCACATGTATGTTAGGAAAATCCCTAGAATCAAGTTTGGGAACCCTTGGAATCTTAACATACCATGTTGCATAGACACCTTTTAAGTGGCAAAGGCCTACATTGATCGCAAGTCCCCAATCAACATAATGACTAGCACCTACTACAATTGGGTAGTGAAGAAGCCTATTCCAACTAGGCAAGACCCCGATAATCCTAGGGATAGGTGCAATTTTCTTGGTAGAGTTAAGGAATTGCAAGTTTATGTAGGTAGTTTCACGTTTCCTACGGACTTCATAATTGTGGATGATATTATACGGCCATAGATCCTAGCTTGTCCCACGCTATTCTAGGAAAACCTTTCATAGAAAGCACCGGGATGACCTATGATCCCTCGTTAGGAATAGTGCGATTCAAGGATGAGACCGATGACATAGCTTACCAAATGTCGTTTAAGATTGAGAAGTTTTCATCACTCTCTAATGATGAAAAGGAACTTAAACTATCGGTCTATTATAGGAATAAGGAGGATAAAGAAAAAGGAGTAGACTATGTTATGGCTAAGATTTGCGGATTCTATAAGGATTGCTTGAACCTAGGACCGAATATAGAACCGAAGTGGGGGGAGAGGATCTGCGAACTCTTAGAGAAGTGTGTCATAGGGCACTTCTACAACATGGAATCTCCCAATAGAGACCGTCATGAGGAAGAAGGTGACTACGAGAGAGTCACGTGGGGAACGCGACTCGAGTCTAGCTACAAGACTCTTAAATAAAGAAAAGCGCCTTAGGGAGGCAACCCATGCTTAATTGTTTGCTTGTTAGTGTCATATATCTTTTGTTGATTATTTATTCTCATGTTTAAATTTGTAAAAATGCTTTATTTTGTTTTTAACCTCGTCTTAATGGCATATAAAGGTATTTTACATAAAGGATAAGTGTAGGGAGGATTACACACGTTTTCAAAAGAAACGTAAACATGAGAATAACAATTAATTAAAAGATATATATGTGTGTTTGTTCGAGTCAAATGCTTGTCTCGAGTCATAATGGATGTTTTGCAGAAATTTTTCCAGATTCTAAAGATGTAAATTTTCTGCAATTTTTTTTCCGTAAAATCGTGACGACCGCTTTTGTTCGATAACCCGACGGCATCGGTTGCAACTGTGACGCGGCCGAAGGAGTAAAACAACAGATTACTTTTTCTCGTTGAGCTACTTATAAATTTTGGAATTTTCCGGTCTTAATTTTCCGTAAATTTCAGAAACATCCATTCCACAAGGATTATATCCTAGTTTAGTAGAGTCTTATATATATTATTACCACCGATTTTACGCTGAGTTTCGTTTGTTTTCTTGAATGTGCGGGTTTTATTTATCAAGAAGAAGAAACAAAGATTGAAGGAGCTTTTCACGCATACATTATTCTTGGAAAGGATTTAACCACCACTTTACACGGATCCTACCGAGGAGCTAATCGGGAGTACTAGTTTTTTCGCTTTTAATTACCTTCAATTATCATAACTTTGATACTTTCGGGGAACATTGGGGACAATGTTCATTTTAAGTGTAGGGAGGGAAAACAAAACGGGAACTTTGAAACTATGCTTATCCTTGATTATTTCTTTGTCCAATTGTATTTGTGTAATAAACCATGAGAAAATGTCGGTTAGGTAATTTTGGCACCAAATTTTAATTTTTCATGACATATAGGATTGGGCCATTAGTCTTAACAAAAGCGTCTCACGGATAGGAAGTTGCATGACTAGCACAAAACCCTTTACCACCTAAATTCCACCCAAAATGTGAGGATCGCCCTTAGATTAGTAGGAATTAAAGCATTCATCTTTAATGCTTAGAGTGTGAACCGGTAGTATATTAGATTCTAGAACTTGTTTTGTGATGCATTCCGAGATCGCTAGTAAGACTACACTTGTGTAGTTAGGAATAACTAAATGATAAGAGGCATTAGGATAACCCTTGTTTGATACCCGTAATATAATTACTTCTTCCACATCTATTGAGTAATTCCCCCACACCCTTTGCGTTGTACTCATCTTTAGTACACGATACCTCTAGTTAACCCCTCAGAGCCTATCCTTTTCATGGTTCTCGTGATGTTTCGGTTTTTCCGGAATATCAATGAAGAGAATTGTTTACACCCCACCCCCAAATATACACCCAAATCGCCTTAGCCTACCTTGTATGCACTCACTTTTAGTGCATTATTGTTATCACCATAAACCCTTAGTTCAATTATCTAGTTGCTTGCATGAGTTGCTAAGTCGAGTCATATCCTTTGTACACAGTTTTGGGATGATTGGGACTCATGGGAAAAAGTTAAAGTTTATAAAATGACTAGAAGGGAACGTTAAATACCCTTATTTAAATGGTACGCACCCCAAGTGTTTTGATCTTTTCAATTCGGGTCAAATTAGTGTTAGAGTAATAAAAAGTCAAGTGTAGGGATGTGCCTATAAATCCCTATCATTTTAATGTTACCGTAGAGGATGGTAGAGTAAAAGTGTATGAAAAAAAAATCGAAAAATAATAGAAAAAGAGAAAAAAAGAAAAAAATATATATATATATATGGGCTACCATCCTACATCTATCTTTAAATTTATGTTTGTTTATTTCAGTTATCTAGAGTTTAGGTGTCGAAGTCTTGGCTTAGCAATGTCATTCTTCGTATGCTTGTAACATAAAGATTTTTGACATGCCACCACTAAATAGCCTATCCCACCAAACCCTTTGTTTCCCTACCGTAAGCCTAACATTACAACCCTTTAAAAGACCTCTTTGATAGTATTTCCTAGGTACTTACGCCAAAGCGATGGAGGTTTGATCTATTCTCAAGCCTATGGTAATCTATGTACTAGGACCGGTTAATGAGTGTTTATCTTCCATTTCCAACTTGTTATATTTTATATACTCCTGAGAGAGATGTGAGTATCCAAACACCCCTTGTGAGGTGCTAGTATGTAATTTCCATGCTTGTTATGACTTTTTTATGCGGGCTTATATGTGTTGTGGACCTTTTTAAACAAATGCTTCATGACCCCTAACTTATAAATTAATTGACTTAAAGCACATTTGCTTGAGGACAAGCAAATACCAAGTGTAGGGATATTTGATAAGGTTTTAAAATGTACCTTTTGAGGGTCATTTAAGCCCTTATTTGATCACTTTTGTATCCGTTATTACTTAATATCGTTCCTTTCACTTTTTAGGTCTCTTGAAGGCAAATTGCTGTAATGGCACTTATTTGGACCTAAAAGGCACGGATAAACGAAGAAAATGGCCAAAGTCAAGAAATCGAGACACTCAAGCTGCTAAAGTACAAGACGCGCCATCGCTTTCCTAATCGCGACGCCATCGGCATTTTGTGACGGGACAGAAGTCAAATTTCTTATTTTCAAGTAGCGGTGTCAAGCTTTAAAGAGTAGGCCGTCGCAACTCGCACGGCCTAGATTTGATCCAGACGGGCCATAAGCTAAAGAGGATGGCTTTACAAGCACAAGGTGGCGCCGCCGCAAGACTAGCGTTGGCCAAGACGAAACCCTAATGATTTACCGACCTGGCCACAAATTCATAAGGTGACGCCGCATTATTGTAGTCTTATATATAGAATCCGAATTTTGATTTTAGAAGTAGTCTTTGGGTAAAAACTAAACGAACCAAAGAACTGTCTTGTCAGATATTTTAGGGTTCAAAACCCTATCTTACATCAAGATAAGTGTTTTACTTCATTAATACAATTATGTCTTTGATTATTTGTGTGTATGCTTGCATGTTCTCCATGTCCGCTAATTTACTTGTGTGTTTGCTTAGGGAATATGAAACTTAATTATTGAATATTGATTGGTTGTCTCTATTTAATTGTTAATGATCTACTAATGATAGGTTATTACGTTGTGTAATTAATGCTTGATTAATCTTTGTGAACCTTATACTATGACACCTAGAGTAGTTGTAGGCTAAATCATACAAAGAGTGCCTTAGAGTTAGAGTGTATAAATCCTAGAATTTGTAGGCAGACCATTTGGTAAGTTTAAAGAGTGGGGATAGCATACCCTGACTTTAGACACACAAGCGATTAAGAATAAGAATTGACAATTCAACCATCAATGGAGATAATTAAGGAGTAATAAAATCTAAGTAAACATCTTTAAGCTATCATCACGAACACACAATAATTAGACATAGACTACCATCACCTTAGATTAGACAATTAGATAAGTAAGTATCATTGAAATACCAACCCCCAAATTCAAACCTAAAGTTGTACCTTTCCATTTCTAAAAAACATAAAAAGAGATAAAAATAATCTTCCTCAAAATTGCTAACGTAGTAACTTCTCATAGCATTCTATTTTCCTAGAGAAACGATATCAGCCTTGTTGACACCTAATACTATACTTCAACGATTAGGTTCACTGCCTAGGGTGTTATAAAACTTGCTCGAAGAAAAGGAAGTTCCTTTGACCCCGAACGACGCGTGTAGCGTTATCAACATAATATTGTTTTTCGTCAAAATTTTCTATGGCACCATTAAAATTTGCAGATGAGCACAACCTAGTGGCCTACCTACAAAAGTCAAGCGGAGAGTGGCCTATTTTTCATCGTTGTGGACTTTCTCAATACTACCCATATAAGGTATGCTTTGCTTTTAAAACCACAATCTATATCTCTCAAATCAAGCGACTTTGGACTTCTCGCTTTAAGTCCATAACACTGAGAATAAGGATACACATGAAACAATGGATTCTCTAAGAGCCCGCGTGGATGGGGTAACTATTGATATTCTTGAGGCATCCTTGAGGAGATTTCTCCAATTGGATGATCTCAATATCATCACATTACCTATTTTAAATACATGATACTTTATCATTCATGGGTATGATACCCGATAAAAAGCTACTCAAAAAAGGTGGTTTTGTCCCCATGGAGATTTTAGTATACTCTTTTACATTGTCTCAGTCCAAAGATAACATCTTATGAGCAATTTAGTTCAACCATGGCTTATCCTTTGGTTTGTTAGCCCCGATAAGATTTTAAGCGGTCAAACTATATTTTACAAGTATGGTAGCAATGTAAAGAGTTCAACAAAATTTTTAATGTATCAAGGTTTGTGCAAGATGCTAAATGAGTTTCATTTGCAACCCCATACTACTATTTATGAAATCAGTTGCCTAAAGCCTAAAGTTTTTCAAAACATGAACAAAGATAGCAACATGATTTTTACACCACTTTACCTGTGCTTTAAAAGATTACAACGAACAAAACACCACAATCTACATTTCAAAAACATTGATTATACTCACGATTTCTCACACACCTATGAGAGGAAGAGCAAACAGATCAACTTCAACACATCATGTTTCGAACCTTTTGGTCTAGGAAAAGCATTAGTGGTTCTAGACTTCAACCTAGTCCCACTAGGGAGGAATCTGAGCCATTGCCCCATGATTCACCTCTCCCAACAGGTCACACAGTTGGAAGTGATGAGGGCAGTGGGCAACAATTAGAATTGATGGTTTTGTGTACAAAGTTAGTTGATAACGCTACTGCAGCGTCGTTCGGGGTCAAAGGAACTTCTTTTCTTGAGCAAGGATTTTATAACACCCTAAGTGAACCTAATCGTTGTAGTGTAGTAATTAGGGTAAGCGGGTATTGATATCTTCTCTGGGGGAAAGGAACTATGAGAATTTACTAAAACAGGTTGGGGTTGAGGAAGATTATTTTATCTTTTTATGTTTTTAGGAAATTGAAAGTCGAATCTCGGGGTTTTAGATTTGGGGTTGGTATTGCTACCGATTACTCTATTTATCTAATTATCTCCAAGGGTGTATGTAGTCTATGTCTTATTGTACTTGGCATGATAGTTTAAAGATGTGTTTACTTAGGTTTTACTACTCCTTAATATCTCTATGGTGGTTGAATTGTCGTCCTTATTCTTGTTTAGTTTTGTGTATACAAGTTGTAGGACATCGTTTCTCCCTAACTCTTTGACTTACCAAGGTCTCGTCTACAAAACCTACTAGGGATAATAAACTCTTATCAAGGCACTCTTTGGATGGTTTAGCTTACAACTACTCAAGGAGTTATATTCTAAGGTACAGATTTAATCAGCATTGTACACATGAATGACCTATCGCATTACTAGATCATTAATAAACTAAGATAAGAGACAACCAATCAATATTCAATAATTAAGTTTCATATTCCTAAGCAAACACACAAATAAATTAGCCGGACATGGAGAACATGCAAGCATACACAAATAATCAAAGACATAATTGTATTAATGAAGTAAAGAACTTATCTTGATGTAAGATAGGGTTTGGAACCTAAATCTTGTACAAGACCAGCAACTAGTTCGTTTAGGTTTTTACTCCAAAGACTACACACACCAATACTAAAAAATTTGGATTCTATATAAAAGATTACATATGTGACGTCGCTACTTATGTTTTGGCGATACCGTCGGTCCCGTCATTAGGGTTTTAGATCTTGGCCCGCGTTAGACTTACTGACGGCGTCACCTTGTGATTGTGGCTTGCGTCCTCCTTAACCGGCCTGTCACGGATTGAATCTAAATTTTATGCGAGTTGCGGCGGCTACTATAACTTGGCGTAAATTCGCGAAAAGAAGTTTTGGCTTCGTCAGTCACAAAATCCTGTGGCGTGGGATAAGCGATGGCGTCACCTTATGTTTCAATGACTTTGAGTGTATCACCGATTCTTGACTTTGGCCATTTCTTCATATATCCACTTGAAATTCCAAATAAAATTTGCCATTACAGCAATAGAATTTGCCTTCAAGAGACCTAAAAAGTGAAAAGGAATGATATTAAGTAATACTTGGATACAAAAGTGATCAATAAGGGCTTAAATGACCCTCAAATGTTTTAAAACCTTATCATTAGTCAAGCGGTTGGTCTCTCTGGGAAGGACTGGCACATGTCAAGCGACATGCCAAGGATATTAAACACGAGAGGAGATTACGGTTAGGAATTAGAAATTCCTAGTATTAAAGAGTCGGTCACCTCAAGTATATGTAATCGTTAGAATGCTCGTAGTCATAGTTATATTTAGTTAAGTAGTATTTTGTTAAGTAACACCGTGGAGGACGGACGGTCTTTACCCATTGTATGCCGATCCACGTACCGTTGTGTGGCGTTTTATTGTAAGACTATAAATACTCTCTACCTCCCAAGGTAGAGAGTTGGAGCTCATAATAATATTTTCACTTTCTCTCACTAAGTTCCCTAAACCTCTAACTTTCTCTCTCTAGAATTCCATTTATACATGCCTTTGTGTTATGGTTTAATGGGTATGTGAAATCCAATATCCTACAATTGGTATCAAGAGCCATGGTTAGATCATATCTTGCACATCTTTGGATTTCTAGTGGTTTTAGGTGGTTTTTGAGTTTGAAAAAGTTTAGTGGTTTGTGCATCATTTGGTTGATTTCTTGTGTTAAAGCTTGGATTTTGTTAGTACTTTTATGTTTAGAATCATCACAAGTGTTTAGGTTTTCATTTGGTAAGCTTGAATCATCTTGGTTGGGTTGTTTTGGATTGAAAAGTGATGTTTATGTGGTTTTTCTTGCTAGCGACTTGATATCACGGATCTTTCTTAGTAGCGACTTGCTTCACAATTTTGTAGCGAGTTCGCTTTTTGGAGCTAGCGACTTAGACCTAGCGATTAACAAGATACAAGTAGTGGACTCTCCACTACGGTAGCTTGACTTGGTGGTAGCGACTTGGTGCATAGCGAGTTGCTCTTTAGCGACTTGAAGTTTTAGCGACTTGGTAGCTTCTTTGTCCAAAATTTTGCTAGTGACTTGAGGCTTAGCGAGTTACTACTTAGCGACTTGCATTTGTCTAGCGACTTGGGACTTTAGCGACTTGGGGTGTAGCGAATTAGGTGTTAGCGACTTGGTGCATTATCTTCTAGCGACTTGGGTGATTGTTTACGGTTTTCTCTTGATTTAGTAAAATCCCGTGAAAGAATCTATTTCCGGTTTAATCATAGAGTTATAAAATCCCGTTTAATTTGTTAACATGTCTACCAACGCTTCCTACTATCATCTCCATCGCTTTGCCGAGGATGTTCAAGCAAATGGTTGAGATACTCGGCCACCCATGCTTGTGAATCCGACTACGATTCTTGGGCTCAACGAATCGATTATGCTTGCCTTGGAAAGGAATATGGTGTCAACATTCTCAAATCCATTGATGAAGGACCGTATCGAGTTGAGAGGACTAGAGATGTACTTGATATCCAAGATGGAACTCGATTTACGGAATGGATGCAGGACCAAAGATGTATGATGAGCTTGATGATAAGGAGAAAAGAGATTCGATGCTGATATCAGGGCTTCTAACATTGTTCTTCAAGGTCTTCCTAAAGACATCTACAAGCTGATCAATCACAACACCGATGCAAAGGCAGTTATGGGATAATGTCAAGATGCTTCTCTCGAGTTCGAATTAACTATGGAAGACTGAGAATCACAACTCTATGACGAATTTGAACACTTCAAGATGAAACCAGGTGAGAGTGTCTATGAGTACTATGTGAGATTTCATAAGTTGGTTAATGACATGAGGAACATCAGAATGACTATGCCTAACATTCATTTGAACTCAAAATTTGTGAACAACATGAATCCCGAATGGCACAAGTTTGTCACCTCTGTGAAGCTCACTAAAGGATTGAAGAATACAAACTATGAGCAACTCTATGCCTTCCTCCTTGAGAATGAGAGACATGCTATGTTTGAAAAAGGATTCTTAATCAATTCAAAACCAACCGGAGAGACAAGCTCGTCTAATGACTTCAACCGCTTCTACTCAAACATTGGAATCACAACCAAAGCATCACAAGTCATACCCATGGGAAATGGTAATCACAAACTCATTCCCCGATCCTATGTTCAAACAAGCCGATGCTTTGATGCACACGTGGTAACTTCATTAATCAACTAGCTCTTGACGTTAGTCAAAACATGAATTCTCTCCACAAACCAACAACGCCTTTAACCTCGAAACAGCATCTAACCCACACAATCAAGCTCTATTAAAGATGGGAAGGATCATGGTGCAACCAGTTCAGAAAGACAAGATGATCAAGGGAAGAGGTGGAGTCGGTAGAGGTATGTTGGTCGAATCGAGGAAGGAATGGTAATCAAGGTCAAGATAAGCCGATCAAATGTTATAACTGTGGTGGTGAGGGACACATTGCAAGGAACCGCACATCTCCAGCGTCCACGAATGCTTGATTACTTCAGAGATAAGATCTTTGCTTGTGCAAGCTCAAGAAAATGGTGCTGCTTTGGATGAAGAGGAATTGTTGTTTCTAGCTGAGGGCAATGCCAAGACCTATGATGCGATGTGGATGAGCGGCCTATTCGTGGGAGATAGGTCACAATCATCGAATGCCTTTCAAGTCGTGATTGTGATGCATACGACTCGATGTGGATGATGGACCTCTTTGCACACAATCTTTATGGCTAGAATTTCTCCAATGGTTTCTCCCAAGGTCTCCTCTTCACCACAAGTTGGCCCATCCAAAGACAAACTCATCTCAGAGGTACTAAAACTATACGATGATGATGATGTGCAAAAGATGCATGACAAAGTACTATCAACTGAAACTTTTGTATCAAATATTGAAAATATGGGTAATATCAATGTTGTCCCATATGATCAATATGTGAAACAAAGTGAAAGTGAAGTTGTACCAAGTGATGCATCTCTGCTGATCAACAATGACTATATTTTTGATGAATACACGCATGTGCCCCTCGATGATTCGTAATTTCGAACTAAATGCCTATAAAGAATGTGTTGCTATTTATGAACAACGTGCAAAATTTGAGTTGACCACTTCGTGGAAGGAAATGGATGACCAAATGCGTACAATCATTAGAAAAGTAATTTTAGAGAAGTATTAAAACAAGAGTTAAATTCCTTGCAAGAAAAGCTTTCTAAAACTGCTAAGCAAAAACAAGAACTTCAAGAAAATGTGAAAATGCTTAAGCAAGAATTTAATGCAAAGGAATCAAAACTCTTGAAAGATTTTTCTAATCTGAAAACTTTGAAAACAAACTTGAAAACAAGTTGTACATACAAGGGAACACCATTAGATTTGCTCACATGATCACTAAGCATAGGGTCCTAAGCGATAAGCATAGCATTCCCTTGTTAAGGAACCAAATCCAGAGGTCATTAAAAGGGCTAGAAATGCTCATAAGGTTCTTTATGATGGCAATGAAATCCTTAAACCTAGACGAAACCTAGTTGCGTTGAGTGCAGGGAAGATAAGAAATCATATGAAGTCACTAGGGAAAAGATGAACAAGAAATTAGATGATCCTAAATGTAGAGAGAGAAAATAAAGATCATACCCCATGATTACAAGAAGGAAAACTGGATTTCCTTGAACATGTTTAAACCTCGGACATTGTTGACTCCCGAACAAGTTTTAGGAAAATGGATTTAGATAAGCGTAAAGTCGAAAATATTGTTGAAACAAACCCTCCTCTTTGGAAAATGCCTAGAGCGACCGTGTATCCTCCTAATACACCAATGCATCTTGTTCCTAGAACAATTGCCACTAAAAGCAAGACCTTAATTAGCCAATATGTTATACTTCAACTATTTGTTGATTTTGAGAAAACTTGCAAGAAAAGGATCACACCCATTGGTATTACGGAAGGAGAAAGGGGTTTTGAGCAAATGAAAGAATGTTATTTAACCGAGGTCATGCCTTTCTTTAAACTTCTAAAAGATCACTTTGAGAGTCTTAAAAGGGGATAGAAACTGATATTAAGGGAATGGAAAAGGAATTTGATGCAATGATAGTTGAAGTTAGTGACTATGAGCGAGCACTAAAATATAATGAGATTGAGAGGAAGAACTTGCATACACTAAATGAGAACCTTATTTCTGAATGTATTGCTCAAGATGTGTTTTTCAACTCGCTACAAATTGTTCCATTAATGCTTCCAAATTTCATGAATTATCGGTTGCGCTGAAAGTCTCCCATGATCGTGTCATTGAGCTTGAAAAACCAAATTCTGAACTAAACGAGAAAATTGAACTGGATGATCACGACAATTTGGTTAAACATTTTTCTAAACTAGAAGTTGAGCATTTTAATTTACAACTAAAATATCAACATCTTAAAGAAAATGTCAAAACTTCAAATATCAAGACATCCTCGGATGCTCCAGAGTTTGATGCAGTTTTTCAAATTAACAAGCGTGATGAATGATTCAAGCTCTGCAACACGATCAGAATATTGAAAGCCCAAATCTCTCAATTAAAGGGTCAAACGAACAATATGACAGCTCCCAAATGCCTCCTCCTTTCTCAGAATTCTCAAACTTTTCATCTTCAAAACTTAGTTGATGCCTTACAAAAGGAAAAGGAGAGTTTTCTAGAAGAAAATGAAAAAGTTAAGCGACATTTTAAAGAGTTATATGATTCAATGAAAGTCACCCGTGACCAAAACAACGAAAAATAACGTCTTTACAAAAGGAAATTGAGAATCGAGAAGTCGGGAAATGGGAAAGCGCCACTTGTTTTCAATAAGAATGTTGTCTCAAAGTCACCCTTAGATCTGCAAATACACTGTGTGATTAAATATATTCCTCCTCATCTTAGGAATAATGAACATGTCTTTCATGACTATTGTGCTCACCTTAAGGATAGTCTAGAATGTCTCCGTGAGATTGTTGAAGAGGATTTCATTAACAAACCTCTTGATAGTGAAATTAGGTTTGCTTGCCTCCGGCCAAAGCGATCTCAAGAGTTGCTAGAATGTGTAATTGCAACATGTCCAAAATCCCTTAGGTGAAAAGGCAAGGCTGTGAAGCCTTGTTCTATGCCTAGTGCCAAGCAGGAAATCCGTTCTATGCCAGTCTTAAGAAAGGAAACACTAATGTGCCTTCAAGTAGTTCAGATTCGAGATATGTTAGTGCTAAGAAAGTGAACTTTAGTGTGCCTGCAAAAAAGCTCAAATCACAGTCTTAAGAAAGTATACACTAATGTGCCTTCTAGTACTTGAGATCCTTGCACATCAAGTTCAGGAATGCAAAAATTAGATCAACCAACTAATGTTCCCATTCCCTACAGAGTAATCAATGACAGTAAAGCAAGCAGGTCAAAGTCTCAAGACAATACAAGGAATGATAGGACCTTGCAAGCTAAGAATGTGCATTGGAAGAGAGTAGAAGACCAATCTAGGAACTTTAAGCTTGAGTTGAATAAAAGGAATCGTGTTGATTCTAGTATTAGCCTTAGGCGCTCTAATTAATTCATTCGATACTATTTGCAAACCTTGTAATGATGTGCTTGAATTCATTTGCTAATCATGAATGTGGTGTGAATGCTTTGTCTAATGCTGTCAAATGCCAGTTAAAATTGTTAATGCTAATAAGGCAAAAAGGCAAAAACGAAAGATTGTTAGAAAACAATGGAAACCCACAGGAAGAACTTTTATAAAGATAGGTTATTATTGGATACCTTTTGGCCATAAGAATAATCGGTTTTCCTCTCAAACTGCTAAGATTATGCCCACTAGAAAATGGATGCCTATTGGTAGAACTATTCCCTTAAGAAGTGAACATACTTTGAATAGGTCAAATCTGAGACACACAAAGATTGCATCTATTCCCAATGATTCCATTGCTTCTACTACGATATGGATGTTTCTATTTTTGATGTGGGTGTTCCAATCACTGTTACTAACCAAGTGGAACCCATTCTTGCATGGGGATCCCAATTATCGATCCATTCTTGTCTGTGTTCAACTGCAGATCGTTCAAATCGTTACGTGGTACTGGACTCGTCTTCCAAGCATATGACCGAGGACCGGTCGCGCTCATGAACTTCGTGAGCAAATTCATCGACGATTAGATTGGTAATGATCATTTTCGTGCAATTATGGGTTATGGTGATTATGTTGTTGGTGATAGTGTTATCTCTAGAGTATACTATGTGGAAGGTCTTGGTCATAATCGTGCTCTCTGTCGGTCAATTCGTGATTCGATCTAGAAGTAGCCTTCAGAAAACATACTTGTTTTGTTAGAGAACTTGATGGTAAGGAACTTTTAAGAGGAACTCGTGGTTCAAATCTTTACACCATCTCTATAGAAGATATGATGAAGTCTTCTCCAATTTGCTTGTTGTCAAAGGCTTCAAAACCAAAGTCATGGTTATGGCATCGTCGTCTCAATCACTTGAACTTCAGCACCATCAATGATCTCTCAAGAAAGGACTTAGTTGTAGGTTTACCTCGACTAAAGTATGAAAAGGATCATCTTTGTTCAAGATGTCAATTGGGAAAAAGCAAGAAGTATGCCCATAAACCCAAACCTACTAACTCATCAAGAAGTTCTTCATACAATTCATATGGATTTATGTGGACCAATGAGAGTGAGAATATCTTTGGGAAGAAATATGTGTTAGTTATAGTTGATGATTACTCTAGATTCACTTGGGTCAAGTTCTTAAGGACAAAGGATGAAACTCTTGATATCATCATCAAACTCATCAAACAACTGCAGGTTCGACTTAACAAAACCGCCGTAATTATCCGGACGGACAATGGAACTGAGTTTGTTAACAAACAACTTAGTGAATTCTATGAAAGCATTGGAATCACCCATCAAAGAAGTGTTCCACTAACTCCTCAACGAACGGTGTAGTTGAAAGACTAAATCGAACTCTTGTAGAAGCCGCTAGAACAATCTTTGATTTACTCAAAAGTTCCAATGTTTCTCGGGTCGAAGCTATTGCCACGCATGCTACACACAAAATCGTTCCACGATTCACCTTGTTCATGGAAAACACCATATGAACTTGTCCACAACAGAAAACCTAATCTCTCTTTCCTTCGTGTGTTTGGAGCATTGTGCTATCCAACTAATGAGGGTCAAGACTTAGGCAAACTTAGAGCTAAAGCGGACATTGGAGTATTTGTAGGGTATGCACCAAACAAAAAGGGATACCGAATCTACAACAAAAGAACCGGAAACATCATGGAAACAATTCCGTTACGTTTGATGGTCGACGGTCAAATGGCTCTGAACAATTCATTCACGGACCCAAGCACTTCAAATCAGTTCAATTGGTTCATCCCTTGTTCCAAACTCTTCTCAAGAAACTCCATATGTACCTCCATCGGAAGATGATTTAAAGAAATTGTTTGATCCTATGTTTGATGAACTTTATGATCCAAGTACTAATGAGGTGTTGATCCCTACAACAGAGGTTGCTCATATTCCAGTGAATGAAGTCAATCCCTCAGTCTCAATATCTTTAAGTCAAGAAGCACCTCTCTGATCCTTGATCTCATCAACAAATCATCATTCTTCAAATGTACATCATGGAACATTTTACGCATCAATGATGAAGTTAATCCCTTTGCTACTCATGAAGATGCTCCGTTTGAAAACATATTTGCTCTGAATCTTCATCGAAACCATCTTCTTGGAGACATCAACTCTGCTACTTCAGTCCCTCAACAACTACCACATGAACACCTGAGAAAATGGACTCACGATCATCCATTAGACAACATCATTGGAAATCCCTCTCGTCCGGTATCCACACGGAAACAACTTGCAACCGATGCCTTATGGTGCTTCTTCAACTCGTACTCTCTAAGGTCGAACCAAAAGATGTTAAAACCGCCATGAATGAAGATAACTGGTTCAATGCTATGCAAGATGAAATTCATGAGTTCGATCGACTAGATGTATGGGAGTTAGTACCGCCCAGATTGTGCTATGAACATTGCTCTAAAATGGATCTTCAAAGTGAAACTTGATGAGCATGGTGATGTGTTGAAGAACAAGGCTCGATTAGTTGCTAAAGGATACCGCCAAGAGGAGGGTATAGACTTTGAAGAATCTTTTGCTCCTGTTGCTCGAATCGAGGCAATTAGAATCTTTTGGCTAATCTTTGCAAGTAAGAACATGGTAGTCTATCAAATGGATGTAAAGGCGGCATTCACGAGCGAGATCTTAAAGAAGTCGTCACGGTAACTGAAGGATTTGTAAACCAAGAGCATCCTACTCACGTTTATCGTTTGAAGAAGGCCCTTTACGGTTTAAAGCAAGCTCCAGGGCATGGTATGATACACTGTCAAAGTTTCTTCTATCAACCGGATTTAGCAAAGGGCAGCTTGATCCAACATTGTTCACCGAAGTCGTGGCAAACATTTAATTCATGTTCAAATTTATGTTGATGATATTATATTTGCCTCGACCGACCCAATGGAATGTGATCGTTTTCTAATGAAATGAGTTCAAAATTTCAAATGTCAATGATGGGACAAATGTCATTTTTCTTGGGATTACAAATTTCACAAAGTCCGGAGGCATTTTCATAAATCAATCTAAATATGCAACTGAGATCTTAAAGAAATTTGGATTTGATTCAAGTGACCTGTTGACACTCCCATGATTGATCGAACCAAACTAGATGAGGACCACTCGGGGATCATGATTGACCAAACAAAATATCGTAGTATGATTGGATCCTCGATGTACCTCACGGCTAGTAGACCGCACATCTTGTTATTTGTTTGCATGTGTGCTAGATACCAGGCTAAGCCTACCAAAAAGCACATTGAAGCGGTTAAGCGGGTTTTTCGTATCTCCAAGGAACCATCAATATGGGACTTTGGTACCAAGACACCGGTATGTCACTAATGCCTATGCGATCTTGATCATGCGGTGTCAAGATACTCGTCGAAGTACATCCGGAGGTGCTCGATTTTTGGTGATAAGCTTGTGAGCTGGTCGTCAAAGAAGCAAATGAGTACTTCTATTTCCTCTACAGAGGTGAATACATAGCCATGTCATCTTGTTGTGCTCAAATCCTATGGATGAGATCTCAATTATCGACTATGGCTTTGAATTCAACAAAATCCCTCATCTTTGTGATAATAAAAGTGCCATTGCTCTCTCATGCAACAACCTTCAACACTCAAGAGCAAAGCATATCGACATTCGACATCATTTCATCAGGGAACAAGTGGAAAAGGTGTGGTGGAACTCTATTTTGTGAGGTCGAATATCGCTTAGCGTACATCTTCACCAAAGCTCTTCCAAGAGAACGCTTTGAGTTTATTCTTCCACGTCTTGGCTTGAAAAGTCTTCAACCGAGAAACACTCAAAGCGTCTTGAGGAGGAAGACGAGGAGTAAAGGTCTATCTTCATCTATCTCTTGTATATATCTATTCGAAAATCAAAATACAAAATTATAAAACCTTCAAAATCCATAAAAATCAAAAAAAATTCGAAAAATCTTCAAAAATATTGTCATTTTGTCATGCGTTTTCTCGGTTCGATAATATCTACGGTCTTTGTCTTGTCATTCAAAGAATGACACGGGACTTTAGATGTTGTTCGAATGTTAAAAAAAAAATCAAAAATAAAAAATTATTTTTGGGAGAAGAGAAACAATGGTTTATTGTCATTTCGTGCAGAACCCGCTTTTCAAAGGAAAGAACGAGAGCCATACTTTATCATGTTTTCAAAATTCCATGTTCTTTAAACATTTATCTGCTGAAAACTAACTGCTTTGAAAAATAACTTCGATCTCTATTTTTGATAATCATCCGGACTTATTTGTCAAAATATCAATCTCTCAATCAACAACCTATGTCATTGATTGAGGGGAGAATGATTTCAATTAAATTAAAAGGTTATTTGGCATTCAATTGTTTTCAAAAGATATTCATGCATGTTTTATCAATGGAGTTTAAAGTCTTAAAATCCGATCATTATCGCTTAAAGCGCTTTCATAATCAAGTCACAATTCTCCTTAAAAGCTTTCAAAATCAATTTAAATCTATAAGAGATCACAAATCTCAAATGATTTGATAATTGTGATCGGGGAGAATGTGTGATTTAAATTGGATTTAAACTGATAATTAGGTAAATGGTTTTATAAGGATGTACAAGCTCTCCTTCCCACATGTGACAAGCGATTTCAAATTTTCCATGCACATGTTGAGGGGGAGCATCTATCTTAAACCTATGATTTGAAGCGTGATAACTTATCTCAAGGTGCATGTTCCCTCTAGTATGTGCAAAACTCTTTTCAAATCTCGAGGCACATATTGAGGGGAGCAAAATCATGAAAACCTCATCCTTCCCAAAATGCTTTATCTACTTGATTCGATTAGGGAAGTGATGTTGATATTTTTTAAAATGGTAATCAAAGAAGTTAATTCTTTCTCTTGCCTCCGTGTGGAAAACTATTTCAAATACTTGATTCACATGTTGAGGGGAGTTCTTCTTCTAAAAATATCAAAAACAATTCGGGTACAAAATGCTTTGATAAAATATCATAAGTATCTGGATTGATTTTCAAATGGTTTTCAATTGGTTCCTATGGCGGATGAACAATACCAAAAAGACCGACCAACTTTACATTATGTATGGTGATATAAGGAGGATAAGGTTAGGTATGTGTTCCCATGATCCGCGAGAAGGAGGGATCTACGCAGGGACTATCCACTAGTTAGTGTAGAGTTCTTAGGTATGATGATAAAAGGAGAAAAATGAGATATGGGAAGAGTCTTGGACTAAGGCCGAGCTAGTCTTTGGAATAAACCCAACAAGGTTCTTGCTATGAAGTCTCGGTAAGCACCGAAGGGGTTGAAGAATGAAAAAGAATTGAATGAGAAAAGGGTGAAAACAAATAGCCCTCCATATATTCAACCTTAGAAGCGTAAACCGGGTTCAATTCAAATGCTCTGAGATGGTAACATCGGTATTGAAGACAAGACGTCATGGACCCGATGGCCTTTACTACACTTCAACTTCCCAAACCACTCAAGTTCCTCTTAAAAGGACTTGTTTCATTCTCACGAGGAACCGACATTATCTATCGACTTTCTCTTAGAGATTGTTGATATTGAAGGAGGAGACCCTCTCCCTAGTCTCCCATATAGGATCCAAATATGCACAAATTGAGTCTAGTGCCACGAGATCATCAATAAATCTCATTAGGACACTTTCAATGAAGACTCTCTGTTTCACACAATGTGAAAAGAGATATTATATCTTGAGTCCTACGCATTATCCTTGTGGTATTGCGAGAACATCTGAGTGATGTGTTTACATATTCACTGTGAAGATGGAAAGCCTTACGAGCCAACATCTAACAAGCTCTGGTAGGTGGCATGTGAGATCTATTATCTGAGTCAACCATGTGACAAGCTGAGCGAAAAACAATGGGGCGATTCATTCTTTTGAATCAATCACGGTTCAGGTTATGGATTGACGGATACCTTTGAAAAACCAGTCTTTGTGCTTTAAAACTCTTTTCATTAAGCACGTCGACCATGTACTAATTTTTCAAATCAAAAGGTGTTTTATGATTGATAATTGATTTTCATTAAAACCTTCGTTATATTGCAAAAACAATTTCTATTGAGCAATACACGATTGTTTTTCAAATCTCTTTTCATCAATCGGTGGACTTAAATTATTTGGTTCACTCACTCGTGTTGTCTTCTTTGAGGCGTTCGGTTTGAGAACGACTAGAGCATTCGAAACCCATCAAGGAAATTCTTCGTAATTATTCGATCAGGCGTACTTGTGCTCGATCAAGGGAACCGTGGGCGTGTACCTCAATTCAACGAAAGTGATCAAAGACACTTTCGTGCGATTTATTGCTAAGCTGTTGTATGCGAGTACACCGGCGTTTGCGATTGATCAGAATGAAGCGGCCAATCCATAGCCGCATGCTCACATAACACATTCATATCAAAAGATATCATGATTGGTGCATCAATGACTCTGATATTCTAACTCCATGCTTACCTTTCGCTGCTTTGCCAATATCATGAATCAACTAAAGCTTCCGCTACTCGATGAGAAGATATCATGATCCGAATGTGAGCATGTCGGTCGAAGTTACAATCATCACATAATACCAACACCACAATGGATGTATCAGATATTTTCTATTTGCTGATGATCTCAAAAGCTGGCTCAACATTATTATCCGTGGATCAAGATAAAGACCTCCACTTGGATTAACCAAACATGCAATGAGTGGAATCAATGACTCGAGCCGAGCACAAGTACTACATCAAGTATGCAAGATCAATTGTTAATGTAATATCTGATTGTATTCAATGTCATTTTAGTATATGTTGAGGTGACCTCCCTTAGGGGAGATTGTTAGGAATTAGAAATTCCAGGTATTAAAGAGTCGGTCACCTCAAGTATATGTAATCGTTAGAATGCTTGTAGTCATAGTTATATTTAGTTAAGTAGTATTTTGTTAAGTAACACCGTGGAGGACGGACGGGTCTTTACCCACTGTATGCCCGACGATCCACGACCCGTTGTGTGGCGTTTTATGTAAGACTATAAATACTCTCTACCTCCCAAGGTAGAGAGTTGGAGCTCATAATAATATCATTCACTTTCTCTCACTAAGTTCCCTAAACCTCTAACTTTCTCTCTCTAGAACTCACCTTTATACGCCCACTTAGAGTTATGATATGATGTGTATGTGAAATCCAATATCCTACACGTCATGATGGGCACACCACCTTTTCTTCAACTGTTTGCAAAATTACCAACTTCAATCTTCAAATGTGACCGAGGTGGCTTCCTCGATACTAAATCTATAAAGCTCATAACATAGTGCTTATAACATTGTACTTTACAATAACATAACAACTTTTTTTTTTCTTTTCGAACCACTTTTTTTTTTTCAACATAACAATAACAACATAATACCCCCCCACTTGAGATGAACAATGGGAATTAGGGAGTCTTCAATGATCTTGAGGGAATATGTCGCGTGATGAAAGCGTGATTTATGAACCTTTCCACTTGAACCTTGAACTTAGGCAAATGATGACTTCCCAATCACAAATAAAGACTACAGGGTAGGCTAAGGTGTATAGGTGTAACGAAACAATATATTGGGTTTAACAAAATGAATGGAATGGCTCAGATGGGTGTATCTAGGGGTATCTTGCACTAAAGGTGAGTGCAACAAAAGGGTTTCACATGGGGGTTGAGAAGTCGAGGTTACTAATCGATAGACACACAATGGTAGGCTATTTGGGTGATAATCCTATAATATTGCCTTCTAAAACTGAAAAGTCCAAATACATCGAGCTAACTCAACATACCTCGTCTATGGTCTCGAAATGATGCAAAGGCCAAGTTCTAAAGTTTACAAGCTGTTGGGAATTCTGGAAAGTAGGAATTCTGTTGATGTTACTGCTGACGAATCTGCTGAAGAAGACTGATCTTAATACAAAGATCCGGCTCAACTAGGGTATAATAACAATGATTGAATAGATGCACAGCGGATAATAATTAACACAATCAAAGTTACCAACAAGGTTTTTCTTATTAAAACAATGATCCTCTATGGATCTTTTCACTCTCTCTCAAAGAGATGTTTTCTGGAATGGTTTTCTCGAAGTTTCTAATGTTCAAGTCTACCTAATATACAAAAGACATGAGTTCCTTTTATACACAAGGAATCCTAAATAAAACAATAATATAAAATAAATGCATATCACTACCTAAAATAGCTCATGCAAATCCTAACAAACTAATAAATATCACGAATATCTAAATCCATGAGAAACCAACTATCGCTAATATTACTTGTGAAACTCTTCTTTAGCAGAATCCATGTCTTCTTATGAGAATCCATGTCTTCTTAATGATTAAATTCGTGATAACTTCAATGAATTCCTACTTTCGAATTCCCAACAATCCTCCCCTAAAGCTGGAATTTGACTTGGTTAAAGTTCGGTTTCTGATAATAGTACTTTAGCGGCTCGAACTTGAGGATTGTACTAGAACATCTATGACAAAGAATCAAAACAAGTACATCTCTATGATGACAAACTTTGAAACTCGGATCTTTGCGACAACAAATGACAAAAGATACATCAAAAGCAGTTAGTTTCATACTATTCTCATCACATCCAGGAGTGTTAACTCACGGAGAGAATGAATCATTGAAAATAATGGATTTGATGTCTCTACAATAACCATCACTACTTTGGAGTAGCCAAATGTTTCAGTTCGAAAACTATGGTACAGCGATAACCATCGATTTATTGGCAAACCGGCAACCATATAAGCGGATTTGATATGTCTTTACGGCCGTTTGCTCGGGACTAGTCAATTCTTGGATTCCAAAAAGGAATAAATCATGGTGAATTGATGACCATACAACCCTCAGCAATTAAGCATGGGTGGTTGCATACCCTATGATTTTGAGCAAACCATTACTGACTATCAGCGGAATTGAGATGTCTTTACCGAAAACCGTTTGCTTTTGGACTAGCCAACTCTTTGATGGAATGTCGTCATCATCATGGTGAGTTGATTACCATATATGGATTTCCATGAGAGCCTTTACCACAAAGCCATAATCACGTGGGCTAGTCAACTCTTGTGTCAGTAAGACATGGTGAGATGAAAACCATTAGTTGGGTGGTAATTAACCAACACCAAAACACGCAAGCAAGAAAGAGTAGCTGAACCTGCAGGCGAGGTTAGAGTTTTTTTTTTTTTTTTTTATCACTAAAAGAAATATACGATTTTTTTTTTTTTTTTAAGCGAAATATAAAATAAAGAAAAATAAATAAATAACAAAACATGGAAAATAAACCATCAAACATCGGTAGAAACCAAAGGCGGTTGTAGTGTCGTAGAAACACTAAGCCTCCTTAGAGGGCTATGAGGATCAACATCAAAAATGGTTAGAACAAATATACAACAATAAGCCTCCCACTTAGGCTTATGCCTCCTCAATCAATGCACGACAAAGATTATTGTTCTTGGGTACCCAAAATAAACCTTTCCTTTGAGTTTTCCAAGAATAACCTTTTGAGGGCTTAACAACATTTCCCACTCGTACTCCACCATGTGCCATATTCATATGAGATACATAAGGTGTATATGGTGAAAATAAGAACTAGTAGGTCTATAGGGCCTAAGTCTAGCATTAGCATTCCACAACCGGTAATAGGCGGTGAAGAATATCCTCCACGAGGAGGAACTGGAAAAGGCCTATTAAGACTTTCAGTGAAGCAGATGCATACACCTTTGGTTTACCCATTAGAAAGCTGGTTTACACCGCTCTCACATGCTGACTTTGGGAACAAATGGAGGAATACTAGCAACATTAGTCCATGTGGGTCTAGAGTCTTATGGCGGAGGAAACACCCATCCTTTTCTCATGATAATCCAGATCTTTAATAAGATGGAATTTACTACCACACACAAAACAAGATTTCTTCTTAAAAGACTTATTCTTAACACAACTTTGTTTATTACATTTAAACTTATCGAAATGAGAACTAGCAGGCAAAAATTGTGTTTAATAGAATAAATATGAGTGCTTTGTTTTCTGGGTTCGGCAATATTAACTCGGCATTAGATACTACTTTGGACATGGATGTGGTCTTGGGTGAGTGCCTAGGTAGTGGACTTTTCACTTGCTTGAATCACATGAGGCATAGTCGATGGACTTAAGGTCGATGACTTGTCCTTTGATGGGAACAAGAGGCGAGAGTCATTAGTTTTGCTACTAAGGCAATAAGTCACTTGACTTTTTGCCATATAAATGGTGTGATCCATCAAAGTCATCAATAAGGGAAAGGTCAATGAGGCATAGGTATTCCTCTAATAGATCCACGTCTGACATGTAGGTCACCTTCTTTGACATAATTAGCTAAACACAACGGTGTAGTATTCACACATCATGCTACTAGCTAATCCTACATACTTTCTAAAACCTAAACCTATCCAAGAATTAGGAGCTTGACTACCATATAGATGACTAGCTAACTTGTCACCAGAAACTAGCCATTCTTTA
Source organism: Chrysanthemum makinoi (assembly GCA_910596185.1). Lineage (NCBI taxonomy): Eukaryota > Viridiplantae > Streptophyta > Magnoliopsida > Asterales > Asteraceae > Chrysanthemum > Chrysanthemum makinoi. The sequence continues at coordinate 110,900,933 of OU343216.1, read as the reverse complement.
TGCCTAGCTAACAAGATATCAACTTATCTTGCACTTCTTGTTTTCTAGCTCTACTTTAGCTCTTTCTTTCGGAATATTTTAACTCATTTTTAGCACATTCGAGATCCCTTTCTAACACACTTATCTTCTCATCATAAGCTATTTGATTCTTCTGAAACCAAACCTTTTGTCTTTCTAGTGTTTTTAAAACTTTGTTTATAAGCTTCAACTTCTACAAAGCATTCATTATATTTAGGTTTCAAAATATCATATAAGCTTCTTTTAGTTCATTGTATTTTCGACAACCAAACACACAATTTTGTACTGAGAGATGCCCATGAATGCAAAGTGTGGAGGCAAGTTCTTGACATAACTTTGTAGCATCGGCTTCCTTGCTCATCTTCTTAGAATTCGGTCTTTCCACCATACCTTTCTTTGAGTGCATCCCATATAAGACTTGCATCATCCATATAACGAAAATCGCTACATGATCGTGAGAAATAGATTTAAGCAAGGTAGTTCGGCCTTTGACTCTCTTTATGCTGACAATGTGTTCATCTACTTGTCGTTGGAGGATGAAAAAAGAGATTTCCATCAGCGATCGCATCGAGTCCTTTTCAAGTTTGTTGCCATTTTGGATCACCTTCCAGATATTCATATCATTATTTATGATCCAGTGTTCCATCTTCTTAGCCCAGACCTCGTACTCATCATCCATCAAATAAGGAAACATACCATCATCCCTTTTATTATCAAATTCTGCCATTTTATGTGATAACAACAGTAAAGTTACAAGATAGCAGAAACCAAAATGAATACCAGTAGTAACCAACACAAAGAGAATTATCTGTTGTACCCACGTGATGACTTATTTAATAATACGAGGTAACAGCAAGAGTCAGTAGTTGCCCCACATAATTTAACCAATGACCACCTTCAAATTAACGAGACCACCAAAATAATGTGACCTTTTGAAATCAATATCTCGGACCCACTTGTGATCAGTAGAAACTGAATGTAATTCAGAAGAAACCAATGAAACTCTCACTTGAAGCCAATAAATGTGCCTTAACTTTTGACCTCAAAAACAATTTACACCTACCACTACTTAAATGAGTAATTCAGTCCCTCTTGAATGATAAAACGAGCCCCACGTTAACTTTAGGCAAAAACCACGAACCAATCAGAGTAACCAAATAAAATTAATTCTCACGTGACCTTCAATTCTAATGACCAATGGAATGAAGATTGACCAATCAATAATTGACTTTGATCCGTACCCTACCTAATTCAACCAATCACACAATGAGATTCCACTGTAACAAAAGTGCACCTTTACCACACTAAATCATATACCTTATGTGTGAATTAAAGCTCACGTGAAGCAGAAACACAAGTACTGCTGAACAATAAAAACGAGTGTATTAATTGCTGTCCCACAAATCACAATATTCCAATCAGCAACTAACCTTGACAAAACGTTAACTCCACTAGTAACTCAATATGACCAAATGATATACCTAGATCCCACGTGCTCTTGTCTCACTCACAAATAGTTGAAATTCAGTAATAAAATGAGACGAGTAGCATATAGGCCCACGTGAAATCTTCATGCCTTGACCACTTAGTTTATTCGTTTGACCATATGCAATGAATTGATCATAAACGATACAATAAATAACACCAATAACTGTGTCGCTACTTAATCACAATAAATATCAATCAGTACGAAAGATTAAAGCATACCATCCATGTGATTGATTAACGCCAAACTAGTAACACACTTTTTAAGCCTGCTGCTTCCCTTCTATTTCACAACTGTTGCTGTAGATGAATTAGGGCATAAACCCTAATTACAGAAAACCTTTATAAACCCTAGATCGAGAGCCACCCGCTCTGATACCACTTAATACAAAGATCCGGACTCAACTAGGGTATAATAACAATGATTGAATAGATGCACAGCGGATAATAATTAACACAATCAAAGTTACCAACAAGGTTTTCTTATTAAAACAATGATCCTCTATGGATCTTTTCACTCTCTGTCAAGAGATGTTTTCACTGGAATGGTTTTTCTCGAGGATTTCTAATGTTCAAGTCTACCTAATACAAAGACATCGAGTTCCTTTTATACACTAGGAACCCTAAATAAAACAATAATATAAAATAAATGCATATCACTACCTAAAATAATGTCATGCAAATCTAACAAACTAATAAATATCACGGAATATCTAAATCCGAGAAACCAACTATGCGCTAATATTACTTCATGAAACTCTTCTTATTGCCAGAATCCATGTCTTCTTTATTGACAGAATCCATGTCTTCTTGTGAGATTCGTCAGTAACATCAACAGAATTCCTACTTTCCAGAATTCCCAACACAAGCTACCGGAACACTCATAATTTGGTGGATTTGGGGTAAAATATTAGAAATGGATAAGGCTAATCTCACCATATAATATCAAGGGTTGTATGTGCTCGGCTAAGGTCTAATCTAGTTAGGTTAAGAAAAACATGTCAAAATTTTAAAAATGGCATAATTTTTCAAAATAAACTAGAAAAATGAGGGCAAAATAATGTTCAAGAGATAATTCTACTCCGTCCCCACTTTAATTGTACAAAGTCCCTTTTGTACTAAGCATTAAATAAAGGTGAAGAGAAAAGTAGAATTAGGCGAGAACTTCTAAAATTTGCTCGAAGCAGAAAGAAGGCCCTTGAAAAGCGTGCCTTAGTATACATCATGAACAAACTTCAATCCCTGAAATCACACTATGCAAACAAGCATAATTCTAAAAAGAAAAAAATGAAAAAATGAAAAACAAACCTAACTCACTTTCGTAGGAATCACGGTTGCATTTAGCATATGCAACAAGCCTTTTAAACCACTTGGTGTCCCAAGCGGACGAGTGAAGTCTCGTGAGGGTTTACAGGTAACACACCCACAAAGTTCATTTAAAATACTAATACAAGGTTATTGTGTTTTAAAATTAAAGAATTAAAGCAGAGGAAGGTTACGTCGTAACTCTTTGAGGGAGTTCTTGTAGTAACTTGGCAAAAACTTGACATAAAGTACAAGTAGCGAGTGGTTACAGGCATAACCAGAGATGGTATACATACGTAATTGGTACGCGTCCCCAATAATAATTCTCACGCAAAAGGTTGGTTCACAGCGTAATCATATAGATGAGTTCTGGCAGTAACTAGGATCGAATCGACAAGCTAGCACTTGCAATCTCTTCCTCGTTTCTGCAAAATGGTTAAAAAACACAAAACCCTACGAAATGGAAATAAAACAAAAGAAAGGGTTAGTTCGTCTCTAGAAGAGCACTTTTCTTTATTCTGAGTCTTTAAGTTAGACTTCGAGTCGCTGGGCTCTATGGGGGCCTTTGGACTTGCGGTTCTTTGATGTCTTTCATCAAGTTATGCCTCATCCAGGCGACATTCGTTGTAGTTCGGAGGTATTCATTAGTTTCAATTTTCCGATTTTGCAAAATCTTTCCTCCGGTCCCAAGTGGTAGCGAGTGAACTCGTATTTTTTAGAGCAAATAATTGGTGGCGGTCTTTTGTAGGGAATCCCAAGGAGTTTGCACCTCCTTTTCTCATAAGCTTAGGTAAAAGCCGGGAGATTGATGAAATTCCTCATTACCTTGAAGCTCGAGGTAATCTAAAATCCCCTCAATGTCATCGTCATCAGAGTTGGTACCTTTAAACCATTCTTCATCGAGCAGATCCTCCACAAGCACACGCTTGCATTCTTCCTTTTCATTTCTTACCAACTCCTTGCCATCTTCAATCGTTATTTCACTCGTGTTGTTAAGACTTTCGTTGTTTGAATTTTCTCTACCCATGTACTCCTTCCAAATCTTCTCTTTGGTTAACGTATCTGCATGTCCATACTTAATCTTCACCCAAATATCGAATCCCAGGTTGTCCAACCAAGGCAAACTTGTTCTTTCCTCATCGTTGGTTGAGGACCAAAAGAATTCGTCTTTTCCCATTCTATTTGAGCTGATTCCCCCGTTACACATATCATCATAAGGGTTGCATGGCTGAAAATCTCCCAGGAGATTTTATTCTTTCACACCACCGATGGCTAGTATTTCTTTGTTGTGAGTTTCACTTAAATGCTTTTCCATGCTAGTTAGATGTCGTTATTAGCCACTTCCTTTTTACGTTATGATCCTCAGTAATCAATTTTTAGCTTCTTTAGAAGATTCGGGTTAATCTTGGCATCCCCGAATTGTATTGCGTACCAGTTATCAAATGTCAAGTCACCAAACTTTATACAATGTCTTTCACGCTCGTGAGGGCATGTCCACTCTTCCTCTTTTCACTATCCCGCCGTTTGCAATACTCGCGGAAGGATTGCATGTAGGCCATGCTGGCGTGGATTCATTGTCGGTTATGATTATCGAGTACACTAGTGAGTGATAGCGGCTCCTCTTCATCTTGAGGAGAGTTTCCCGATCTTTCATCAATGGGTATATATGCGAAAGCCATGAATTTGTTATTCTTGACCCTATCCTTATTGCTATCTCCGCCATAAACCTCATTTCTCGGTCACACGAGGCCCATAGATCATACCAATCTCCCTTAGATTCTGAGTATCATTTTGTACGGTGATATTTCCTCTTAGATCTGGCCGGGGCAGGGGCACAAGTTAATGTCGTGGGACCATTAGTTAATCTCGGATGTTCTGATTAGATCCACTTGCCGAATTTATGCGCCCACATATCGGTTCGCCATAGAGATTCTTGGTTATGATGTAACTTTCGTTAGAGTCGTTTTATCAATATTCTTCATAACCAGATTATATTTTACAAAAACCTAAGATTGGCAAGTAATCTCATAAAAGGCCGATTACTGGCGTAATTGAAATCTGTCGGCGAGATTAACCCTGAATCCGTATCATTGGCTGAACCTTGAGTTATTATCGACAAAATCACTTTACATTCCATAGCGGTTTTCGATCCTTGAGTTTATTGTTTTCATCCTTACTTTTCTTTGAGCTTTTCCACCATAGATTCTATGTTTTTAGGGTTGTATGCGTGCTTGGAAGGTTTACGTAGTGTTTTTCTGGAATTCTTTAACCACTCATCTTGCTCCTTTTTGTCTTTGGGCTACGAACTCTCCGAGGAACTTGTTAATTGTTTCAAGATGGGCTTTCTTCTCCATAAGGCCCACGGTTGTAATTTCCGCGATACGTTCCTATTTAGATTATCTCCCAGTAAAAGCGGTCGATTTTCTCATACTTGGCTTCTTCAATTATATTTTCTTCATCGTATTGAGGACAATTCTTTGTGAGTTGTCCTCCTCCACGCTTTCACAACCCACTTGGATGGCATGAAGCGGTTTCTCGACCTTTAGCATATCTCAACTATGATTTTCAATTTTACTAGCGATTCTTTGCATTCCGCATCAAAACTTCCGCCTTGGTTTCTTTTACTTCCTCCGTCGTGCCATTTTGAGAATGATCAGGCCATTTTTGAATGGCTTCAATTACAAGAGTAGGAGTCATGTTGAGATAGGTCCTTGATAGTCCGATCCTCGCCTTGTAATTACGTTGATCCCCTTGTAGAAGATGTTGACTTTTTCTTCAGTTGTTCAGATCATGTGTTGGGCATTTGTAAAGGAGATCGTTGTATCTATCCCAAGCTTGATACAATGTTTCATCGCCTTCTTGTTTAAAATTATGGATCTCCAAAAGCTGGTTAGAAATCTTTGATGGCGGATAATATCTCTGAATAAAGTGCTTCTTAAGTAGAGCCCAAGTATTAATTGCCCCGTGGGCAATCTTTTGATCCATCTTCGGCTCGGTAAGAGTCATGGGGAATACCATTAGCATACTTGACATCATGAGACGCGGGAATGTTGAAAAGGCTAGCGATGTATAGGACATTTTCAAGCGTGCTCATATGCATCTTAGATCTGTTTCACGAAAAGGGTTAGCAAAAAGCTCCTCATAAATTGGTCTTTGATTTGAAGCGAACATAAACCTTCCAATTGCGGTCTTGAGACCCCCTCCCGCTCTTGTCAGCATGATATTCCTCAAGAGTGAGGTCATCGATGTTAACAACTTCCATGGTACTGGCTTCGAAATATGATGCGTGAGAATAATAGAAAAGTTTAAAAGCGAAATGAAAGACTTAATATTAATCCTAATATAACCTCGGCGGTGGCCCCAAAAACTTGATCACGAGTTTTCACTGACCGGTTTTAATATTTATAAAGTCTCATTATACCTATGGTCTACCCTAATGCACTAACGAGGCGGTCGTACACGTCCGGCGTGTAGTGTAGTATTCGGTAAAGCCGAGGTTGTCCCAAGAGCTATGTGTATTGGATTATTACTAAGTCTAGGTGTCACAGTATTTAATAATAGTTTCGATAAGGAATTAATTAATTAACTTACTAAAGCAGAAAACAGCAAATTAAGGTAAAGGATAAATCAATAGAGGAGAGTGGTGCTAACCTAGTTAATCCTCCTAACTAGTTATGTCTACGTCTACTTACTTCCAATTACCGAGTGGTGGGGTCAAGTCATTAAGTACCGCTACATGCTAGATTTATAATAGTGAGTGCCCGTTAGCAACTAAACACTCACCCCTAATTCATAAGTTCATCCAAGCGGTAGGTGATTCGGTTGGTCAAATCGCACAAGTAGAAAGGGTCGATGAGTTGGTCATATCTTACCCTTCCCTCTCGATCCAGCTCACCTAGAAATTCGGTTGGTCATATCTCCAAGGCAATTGGCCTCTACCGCCATTCAAAACTACCGAAACAAGGGTAGCTACAATAAACTATGCATGCATACACTTAGAAATAATTATGCAGAAGTAATGTAAACATAGACAAAACAATTAAGGAATCATAACTAGGCCAGCACCAAAAGGTGCTTAGCCGCTCATAGTAACCATACAAATCAATTCAATATTCAAAGGTACGAAATACATGAATCAAAAGTAAAGAAAAGATAAAATGCTAATGCTTATCGCAGGGGAGTGATTTCTCCCTTGGAGACAACGCCGTATGTGATCGGTCCCAAACGGTCAACCCAAATTAACCAGGAGAGTGGTCAACAAGAGTCAATCACTTGAGAACGCAATGCAATTAAGTCCAGAGGAGTTTAGTGTTTCCCAGAATTCGTTAAGTCCCAACGAAGTGTGAAAAGCGTAATACAAGCGAATCATTGATGAAGTGATATTGAGCAGGAAAGGGGTTATGATTGATTTTACACTAAGGAAATTAAATCTAATAAAGACTTTGAAGTCATTTTAATTCTATATTTAAAATCGTTTAACGATTAAAACCTAAAAGCGTAAAACTTAAACTAAAACAAGCGTAAGCGTGTAAAATAAAAATGTGAAATCAGAAAACTAAAAGACTCATGAAAATGAAAATTACTTTTAACAATTCTAATAATAAAAGAAAATTTTAAGAAAAAGAAAATTATTTTTAAAACTATTTATCTAATTATTATTAATTAAAAACTATTTTTAACTATTTAATAATACCCTAAAATATAAGAAAATATGAAATAAAGCTACTAGAAAAGTGAAATTATGACTTATAAAAGTCTAAAATATTATAAAACTTATTTTAAAACATAAAATATATTTATTACATTTTTTATCTATTTATTATTAATTAATTACTATTTAATGATTATTTAAACTATTTTAAATTATAATAAATACTAAATGAACTCTAATAAATATGAAACTTTTTCTATAAATACTATATGATAGCAGAATACTAGGAAAATATAAAAGTTAGATAAGCCCACTAATAAGCTGCGAATTGGGCAAATAGCGAGTTTAAATAAGCACTTGAAATAAGCAATAAGCTATCCAAAAGCTACCATAAAAGCTACTACAACCTAAATCTAACCTAAAATGAGCTAATGCAACTGATTGGGACCTAAAAGCACAAACTACGAGAAAAAAACTTCGAGACCGTTTTCAACTCTCAACATGCCAAAGCGGCCGCTTAATCACCTACTTTGAGCTTACATTAAGCCGACTAGAAAAATTCCTAAAAATAAACTAAAATGGCCAAGATGTCCACAACCAACCAAAGAGCTTAAGTCCTAAATTTCAGCAAAGATTGACTCAGAATTGTAGTGAATTAAAAATCCACAAAGTTTGGTTAAGCGACTTGACACTTTTTTGAAATCACAATAGGCAACTTAGCAAACACCCTTAAGGTTCTTTTTTTTAAGCACAATTAAGCAATGATAAGCAAAGTTCAGATTGAATAAGCTAACATGCATTTGTAAGGAACTAAATAAGCTAATGAGCGAAGCTAGGGGAAGATAAGCGGGTTATAGGGAAATCCTAAGTTAAAATGGGAAATGAGCATACAATGGGCTAAATAAGCACTAAAAGGCATTAAATAAGCTAACAACTACTACTCCTAATCTAAACTATCTAAAAAGCAACTAATGTAACTAAAATAAGCAAAGGAAGACATAAAATAAGCTGATAAGCTCAAAAGAAAACTAAGTCTGCTGATGTGATACAGTCTGAGGCGAGGAATCAACCAAGAAGCGGTTCAAGGCCAACACGATTAAGCTATCAATAAGCGGTACCTAAAAAATTATAAAAAATACTATCAGCTAGATAACCAACTAAATAATATGCATACCAAATTTCAGATTACAAGGCCTAATAATGAGCAAATTAAAAATCAAAAAGTGAAGCCACTTGGACATGATGGCTCGGCTGAATGCTAACGAGAAAAAAAATGGTCAAATGGGGCTAAGAACGTTTAGCTCCTAAAAAGCTGTCAATAAGCTAGAAAAAATTCACAAAAATGTGCATTAGATAGATGAGCAACCCAAGATTTAGCATACCAAATTTCAGACAATGAGGACTTGTAATGAAGAAATTAAAAATCAAAACCAAAGGCTATTTGAGAGATTTTTAGCAAATCCGAATTTTTTGAAAATGGGTGAAAATGAGTTTTTTTGACCTATGAAAGTCTAATACCAGATGTTACAAAGTTTCATTAGCCTATTAAGAGCTAATATGAAGTAAAGGTTACAACCTAATGCACTTAAATAAGAATCTAGCCTAACTACTAAAAAAAACAGTTTTAACTAAAACTTGTTTGAAAACTAATAGAAAGCCTTTTAAACTAACTTGAAAATGATACAACTTTGATTAAATATCACTAATAATAAGAAAACAAAATTTGCTGATCTAATCAGAATTTTGGTAAAACAAGTTTTAGACTAAAAGTTGGATTATGCTAAAAAGTTGGATTATGCAAACACCCTTAAGGTTTGGATTATGCAAAATAAAGGTGCTTTCTGAATGTAAGCTACATGTATTGGTTCCCTAAGACTAAACAACTTATAATGATGCTAATAAAGCAATCAATGCTAAATAAGCACTATTAGTTTATTCTAATATTAAGCTAATTTTTTTGGCTTTTATATGATTTTTGGAAGAATTAAATAAAAGCACTTATACTACATTAAATTAAAATCATATACCTCTACTTAAACCAACTAAACTGATAAAATCCAAATAAGCGATAATTAAGCTCGGGAAGCAATAAAGTTGACTTTTGTTGACTATTTTTGACTTTTAAAGCGGCGAGTTTCTGAGAACATGAGAATCTTCCAACTCTCTTGATTAATCAAGAACAAACTTAAACAAGCATTAAAACAATCTTAACAACTTCAAACCGAAATTTACCAAGAATGGATTTTGGCGGGAAAAACTAAAAGCAGTGAAGAAAACTAGAAATTAATTAAGGAAGCTTATGAATTAAGACTCAAAATAACTTGTAGATTACATTAAACATAAGTCCCAGAAATCTTTAACATTAAAAAATTAAAACGATTACAATAAAAATAAGAAAAGGTCTAAAAACAGTGACAACTTGTATCTCTGAGTCTTCTTTTTCTTTTATAGTCCTCACTAGGCTCTTCTCTTTCATTCTTGGCCATTGATGTGGTCAATTCGATCTTGGCCCTTGATTTCTCATTTTGGCGCCAAATTGATGCTACAGGGTCTGTGTGATTTGTGACAGGAGATGGTAGGCATTAAATGCAAGTTGGAGGGTTGTGTTTGGAGGGGGAACAAGGCGTGGAGTAGAGTTGGTGATGGAAGGTGGAGTGTGGCAGTGAAAGTGCAGGCAAGTGGTGTGGGAGGTGGAAGTGCAAGGGTCTGGTGCTTTGTTTTGGCTTTTGGGCTTATTTTTGGTTTTTGGGTTTGGGGTTAAAAAGGGTCCGGTTGGTTATTAGCTTAGTAACACAAGGACCATTCTTGCAATTCATCCAAACTAGAGGGTGGCCGAACTTTTCCAAAAATTATTATAAGGACCATAGATGACAAACTTTATTAACCAAGGACCATAAATAATATTTTCCATTTTTGAAAATCCTGGGGACTTGTTTTGCCATTTTGAAAGTTGGGGGTAAGAAGCCAATTATGCAAACTTTGTTAGTTTTTAGAGCATTTTTACTCATTTTGCATTTAAAACATATAAAACACAATTTTGGGGTATTTTCAAGATTATTTTGATGCATTTCGAGTGTTTTAAATGTTTTGCTTGATTCAGTTGACCAAAATGATGAGTATTTACACACTCATCAATCCCCGCTACTAAACTATTGCTAGTCCCTAGCAATCTTTTGAGAAAAACTTAATGGATTTGAATCTCTTTACAAAAGCCATTACTTAAGATGGCAAAATGTTTCAGTTCAAGTAAGAACTATGGTACAGCATAACCATATGATTTTGAGCAAACCACCCGACTTCCAATGATTTGATTGTCTTTACGAGCCGTTTGCCACGGACTAGCCAACTCTTAGATAAAATATCTTTGGTGAGTCGATTACCAATTATGGCTTTTCCACTGCCTTTACCACAAGCCATAACCTTGCGGGCTAGCCAAATATTTACTAATTAAAGATATGGTGAAATTTGACACCATACAATTTTGGACAAATTGCAAGCCGTCAACGGATTTGAGATATCTTTACCAAGAGCCGTTTGCTCCTGGATTAGCCAATCCTTTTATTTATTAGACATGGTGGACTGATAACCATAAGCAAAGTAAGTGCAAAACACTTACTCAAAAAAAAAAATTTTGGCCAAAAATGGGGGAATTGGGTGGTATAATTACATGATAAAATTCGTGAGAATTCCCCAGCACTAGAAATGAATATTGCCCTCAATATTCAAAGGGCCAAGCGGTTATGCTTGAAACTTAGAACGTAAAAGGGAAATACTACGGCCATTATTTGAATTTTTTTTTTTTTTTTTTTTTTTTAAGAAAACTTATATACAACGTGAGGGGGCAACTCCCCACACTAATTGGGTGGTAGAAAATAGAAAGAAGTTCGAAATACTGGTGAAAACCCATATAGTGTGCCTCTTGTTTTTTTTGATTCAAGAGTCGCTAGCTTGACTCGATCCGTATTAATTGGTTCATGGGGAAGCAAAGTGGAAAAACAATCTCCATCGGACTTTCATTCAAGATGTTTGGACAAACATTTGAAGCACGCGTGAAAGTTCCACACCCGATGAGATAAATTCCGGCTCAAGATAATGGTACATGGAAATCCGGATCAAAGATAATGTCTTCATTCAGAAGGAGTGAAGAACGAGGGAAGCTCCACGGGATAAGTGAAAAAGAGAAAGAAAGTCATGATAAAAATCTTGACTAACTCATCATCACCCATAGGAGAATTCATAATAGCATGAATCTCATCATTTAAGCTCAATTGGTCTAGACATATCCCTGGTGTGTCTAGATCAAAGTGGAAGTTATCATACTCGGCGGAGATATGATATGAGTGAGTTCACCAGCGAACTCCTCGTGAAGAGAATCAATCACAAGATGTAAATCTGTGAATTCTTGTTCCATTGTAGACTCATCACTATCCTCAATGCGAGTATCAAAGAGTGGATTCTCGAGAAATTAAAGTGAATTGAGTGAATTCAAATAGGATTAGTGAGAGTTGTTTTGAACGCTTCGGAAGCAGTGATCAACATTCTCTATTGAATTTGTTGGGATAAGAAGTGAGTGAACGATTATTAGAAGGGATACTTTCAATCTCTCCTAGGTCGGCTTCGAAATCAAAGAGATCATCATCACTTTCTGATGAAAGTGGATTGATGTGAGCGAGTTCATCGGTGAACTCCTCAAGAAGAGATCGATTTGTGGGAGTGATGCCTCAACATACTTGATGTTTCCATAAGAAGCACAATGCGTCGCTAAAATGGAGAAAGTTTCAAAATGATCTAGAGAATACTCAAGAGGGAAGAGAATCACACATATGCTCGAAGTTCCCATGTGACTCTCGGGATTGGGACAAGGTTCTCAACACTAGACTTTATGAATTAAATGCGATTCCTTTTCAAGAACGGTGTCAAGATGCTTATCCCCATGTTTTAGAGAGTGAGTGGGAGCTTGGTGTGATACTTAGCAGTTGTTTGAGAATGAATCTCAACTTCTGGGATATCAACTGATGAACTTGATGAATCTTTATAGAATTGAAGGATATCAAGTGTATCCTCATCATCACTGTCATCGAGGAATAAAGCGAAATTGAGAGCTAGATCTGGCTGCTTTTTCTTTTGCAATTGATTCCCTAATAGATTTTTCAAGCGCAATTTGGGAATTTATTTTTTTAGCGACTTTGCTCTTCATTAGCAATTCTTCCATGAATTTCTCATGTGAATTTTGAATGACGGGACATTGTGGGAGTGGAGATTTGTCAAAACGGGAAGGTTGACATTGATAATCATCATGAGGACCCCACAATATACTACAAAGAAAAGCTGGGAGCATTTCGAAATGTTGTTTTACTCAACTCCTCGGTTCTTTTCACTAACTCGAAGCTCTAGATAAGTGTCTTGTTGGGTTTCTTTGAGGAGTTTGAGTCATTTGGCAACCTTGTGGAGGTTGGTCGTGATATGGATAGTAAATAATTGTTACAAGGAAATGGATTCCTTGTTTGACAATCGGAGCTGAAATGGGGACCTCCAGAGTTCTCACAAAAATGATTGTTGTGATTTGGTGAATAACATGGATATTGATCATTTCCAAAGTTGAGTGTTATCGAGATTTGTTCATAGAAAACGCGTGTCTCGATGCGACACTCAAATCCTTAGTGAGGACCTCCACAAAATTCACACAAGTATGTCAGATCTCATGATGTGGTAGGTGATGAAATAAATTAGTTAGTGTCATGGTAAGAATAGGATCTTGGTTATAGGCGGACCCATTTCACGACTCTACCATGCTAAAACAGAGACAATTATCATCATTATGAGGGCCACCACACCATTGACAACCAAAATGGTGTGGATAAGACATAGAAAGAATCAAAGGGTTCGGAGGGTTGGGATGAAGAATCAAAGATGTGAGAGAGGGTAAAGATGGATATTTTTGATTTTGGATAAACATTTTGTAAATATAAGAAAGAAATCTTTTTGGGTTTTGTGTTAGATTGAAAGCTGATTTTAAAATGTTTTCGAGGACCGTTTTGTTTTTATATGGTAATAATAAGAAAATATGAACAAGGATGGTAAATATACAATGGATGTATATTCAACAACTGATGCTTCAAATTAGTAGTCTTACCTGACACACACTCACATTTGATATAAAATTTGATCGGTCCCAAACGGTCAACCCAAATTAACCAGGAGAGTGGTCAACAAGAGTCAATCACTTGAGAACACAATGCAATTAAGTCGAGGAGGAGTTTAGTGTTTCCTGTCGTTAAGTCCCAGCGAGGTGTGAACAACATGTAATACAACGAATCTGTGATCAGTGATATTGGAAGGAAAGGGGTTATGATTGATTACACTAAGGAAATTAAATATAATAAAGACTTTGAAGTCATTTTAATTCTATATTTAAAATCGTTTAACGATTAAAACCTAAAAGCGTAAAACTTAAACTAAAACAAACGTAAGCGTGTAAAATAAAAATGTGAAATCGAGAAAAACTAAAGACTCAAGAAAATGAAAATTACTTTTTAACAATTCTAATAATAAAAATTTTTAAGAAAAAGAAAACTATTTTTAAAACTATTTATCTAATTATTATTAATTAAAAACTATTTTTAACTATTTAATAATACCTTAAAATATAAGAAAATATGAAATAAAGCTAGAAAAGTGAAATTATGACTTAGAAAAATCTAAAATATTATAAAACTTATTTTAAAACTGAAAATATATTTATTACATTTTTTATCTATTTATTATTAATTAATTACTATTTAATGATTATTTAAACTATTTTAAATTATAATAAATACTAAATGAACTCTAATAAATATGAAACTTTTTCTATAAATACTATATGATAGCAGAATACTAGGAAAAATATAAAAAGTTAGATAAGCCCACTAATAAAATTTGATTGGGCAAATAAGCAGTTTGAATAAGCACTTGAAATAAGCAATAAGCTATCCAAAAGCTACCATAAGCTACTACAACCTAAATCTAACCTAAAATGAGCTAATGCAACTGATTGGGACCTAAAAGCACAAGCTCTGAGAAAAAAAACTCGAGACAGTTTCAACTCTCAACATGCCAAACGGCCCTTAATCACCTACTTTGAACTTACATTAAGCCATAGAAAAATCCTAAAAATAAACTAAAATAGCCAAGATGTCCACAACCAACCAAAGAGCTTAAGTCCTAAATTTCACCAAGATTGACTCGAGAATTGAGTGAATTAAATTCCACAAAGTTTGGTTAAAAACTGACTTGACACTTTTTTTGAAATCACAATAGGCAACTAACCAAACACCTTTTACAGGTTCTTTTTTTAAGCACAATTAAGCAATGATAAGCAAAGTTCAGATTGAATAAGCTAACATGCATTTGTAAGGAACTAAATAAGCTAATGAACAGAAGCTAGGGGAGAAGATAAGCAGTTATAGGGAAATCCTAAGTTAAAATGGGAAATGAGCATACAATGGGCTAAATAAGCACTAAAAAGCATTAAATAAGCTAACAACTACTACTCCTAATCTAAACTATCTAAAAAGCAACTAATGTAACTAAAATAAGCAAGTAAGACAGAAAAATAGTGATAAGCTCAAAAAGAAAACTAAGTCTGTGATGTGAGAGCAGGAGATGTCGACCAAAGGCGATTTCAAGGCGATTAAGCTATCAATAAGCAGTACCTAAAAATTATAAAAAATACTATCAGCTAGATAACCAACTAAATAATATGCATACCAAATTTCAGATTACAAGGCCTAATAATGAGCAAATTAAAAATCAAAAAGTGAAGCCACTTGGACATGATGGGCTGGCTGTAGCGAGGAAGCGAAAAATGGTCAAATGGGGAAACATTTTGGCTCCTAAAAAGCTGTCAATAAGCTAGAAAAAATTCACAAAAATGTGCATTAGATAGATGAGCAACCCAAGATTTAGCATACCAAATTTCAGACAATGAGGACTTGTAATGAAGAAATTAAAAATCAAAACCAAAGGCTATTTGAGAGATTTTTAGCAAATCCGAATTTTTGAAAATGGGTGAAAATGAGTTTTTTTGACCTATGAAAGTCTAATACCAGATGTTACAAAGTTTCATTAGCCTATTAAGAGCTAATATGAAGTAAAGGTTACAACCTAATGCACTTAAATAAGAATCTAGCCTAACTACTAAAAAAAAACAGTTTTAACTAAAACTTGTTTGAAAACTAATAGAAAGCCTTTTAAACTAACTTGAAAATGATACAACCTGATTAAATATCACTAATAATAAGAAAACAAAGCTGATCTAATCTAGAATTTTGGTAAAAACAAGTTTTAGACTAAAAAGTTGGATTATGCCAAACACCCTTTAAGGTTTGGATTATGCAAAATAAAGGTGCTCTGGCCAATGTAAGCTACATGTATTGGTTCCCTAAGACTAAACAACTTATAATGATGCTAATAAAAGCAAATCAATGCTAAATAAGCACTATTAGTTTATTCTAATATTAAGCTAATTTTTTTGGCTTTTTATATGATTTTTGGAGAGAATTAAATAAAGCGACTTATACTACATTAAATTAAAAGCATATACCTCTACTTAAACCAACTAAACTGATAAAATCCAAATAAGCAGAATTAAGCTCGAGCAGTAAAGTTGACTTTTGTTGACTATTTTGACTTTTAAACGAGCTGCAACATGAGAATCTTCCAACTCTTTGATTAATCAAGAACAAACTTAAACAAGATTAAAACAATCTTAACAACTTCCCGGAAATTTACCAAGAATGGATTTTGGCGGAAAACTAAAAGCAGTGAAAACTAGAAATTAATTGAGGAAGCTTATGAATTAAGACTCAAAAAGGAAATAACTTGTAGATTACATTAAACATAAGTCCCAGAAATCTTTAACATTAAAAATTAAAGCGATTACAATAAAAAATAAGAAAAGGTCTAAAAACGGTGACAACTTGTATCTCCGAGTCTTCTTTTTCTTTATAGTCCTCACTAGGCTCTTATAACTTTCATTCTTGGCCATTGATGTGGTCAATTCGATCTTAATACTTGATTTCTCATTTTGGTGCCAAATTGATGCTCTGGTCTGGTGTGATTTGTGAGGAGATGGTAGGCATTAAATGCAAGTTGGAGGGTTGTGTTTGGAGGGGGGAACAAAGGCGTGGAGTAGAGTTGGTGATGGAAGGTTAGTGTGTGTGAAAGTGCGGGCAAGTGGTGTGGGAGGTGGAAGTGCAAGGGTGCTGATGCTTTGTTTTGGCTTTTGGGCTTATTTTTGGTTTTGGGTTTGGGGTTTAAAAAAAGGGTCCGGTTGGTTATTAGCTTAGTAACACAAGGACCATTCTTGCAATTCATCAAACTAGAGGAATTTGGCCCGAACTTTTCAAAATTATTATAAGGACAATAGATGACAAACTTTATTAACCAAGGACCATAAATAATATTTTCCATTTTGAAAATCCGGGGACTTGTTTTGCCATTTTGAAAGTTGGGGGTAAGCGCCAATTATGCAAACTTTGTTCGTTTTTAAACTACCGTTTTTACTCATTTTGCATTTAAAACATATAAAACACATTTTTGGGGTATTTTCAATATTTTGATGCATTTAGAGTGTTTTAAATGTTTTAGGTACTTGATTCAGTTGACCAAAAAATGATGAGTATTTACACACTCATCAATCCCCACACTAAACTATTGCTAGTCCCTAGCAATCTTTTTGAGAAAACTTAATGGATTTGAATCTCTTTACCAAAAGCCATTACTACTGGAGTAGCCAAATGTTTCAGTTCAAGTAAGAACTATGGTACACTGATAACCATATGATTTTGAGCAAACCACCAACTTCCAACGGATTTGATTTGTCTTTACCGAAGCCGTTTATACGCTTGACTAGCCAACTCTTAGATAAAATATCTTTGGTGAGTCGATTACCAATTATGGCTTTTCCACTGCCTTTACCACAAGCCATAACCTTGCGGGCTAGCCAAATCTTTACTAATTAAAGATATGGTGAGCTGAACACCATACAATTTTGGGCAAATTGCAAGCCGTCAACGGATTTGAGATAACTTTACCAAGAGCCGTTTGCTCCTGGATTAGCCAATCCTTTTGTTTATTAGACATGGTGGACTGATAACCGTAAGCTAAGTAAGTGCAAAACACTTACTCAAAAAAATTTTGGCCAAAATGGGGAATTGGATGGTATAATTACATGATAAAATTAGTGAGAATTCCCCACACTAGAAAATGAATATTGCCCTCAATATTCAAAGGACCGATTATGCAGGAAACTTAAGAAGTAAAAGGGAAATACTACGGCCATTATTTGAATAATTTTTTTTTTTTTTTTAGAAAACTTATATACAACGTGAGGGGGGCAACTCCCACACTAGGGTGGTAGAAAATAGAAAGAAAATAATGTGGTGAAAACCCATATAGTGTGCTACTGTTTTGATTCCGAGTAAGCTAGCTTGACTCGATCCGTGATAATTGGTTCATGGGGTAGCAAAGTGGAAGAAACAATCTCCATCGGACTTTCATTCAAGATGTTTGGACAAACATTTGAAGCAAATGGAAAGTTCCACACCGATGAGATAAATTCCTCAAGATAATGGTACATAAATGGGGATCAAAGATAATGTCTTCATTCGAGAAGGAGTGAAGAAACGAGGCTCCACGGATAGGTGAAGAAGGGAAAGAAAGTCATGATAAACATCATGACTAACTCATCATCACCCACAGGAGAATTCATAATAGCATGAATCTCATCATTTAAGCTCAATTGGTCTAGACATATCCCGGGTGTGTCTAGATCAAAGTGGAAGTTATCATACTCCGGCGGAGATATGATATGAGTGAGTTCACCGGCGAACTCCTTGTGAAGAGAATCAATCACAAGATGTAAATTTGTGAATTCTTGTTCCACTGTAGACTCATCACTATCCTCAATCTGAGTATCAAAGAGTGGATTCTCAGAAATTAAAGTGAATTCAGAGTCGAATTCAAATAGAGGATTAGTGAGAGTTGTTTTGAATGCTTCAGGAACAGAGTGATCAACATTCTCTATTGGAGCTAAGAGGGATCCGCATAGGCTAATCCTAGGGATCCGTCTATCAGGAGCTGAGAAAGGATAGCAATGATGCTTGTAAGGTCTTATGCCTATTTCTTCTTGTGTGTTTCAGTTCATCTAAGTGTCTTAAATGAAGAGGTGCTTTAATACTTAAGAGTAATGAGTGTTGTAGCAAATGATTGCCTTTTATGGAAGAAGTTGGAACTTTCATGAGTACCAGTGAATGAACTAAGATGACACTAAAGATTTTGAGGGTGTCAAATGGAGCTAAATGATCCTAGTGATCAGATAGTGATTTAGGAAAATGTCTTGAAGAAGATCCTAAAGGTTTAAGATGGAAAAACTAGAATTTGATCAATTTCGACCAATTTTGACGTAAGAATGATTATGATCAATTTTGCTATAAAAGATTTCCAACGTTTAGATATGAGGAGTCATGTAAAAAATGATATGTGAGCTTGAGAGCGGAAGAGTAATGGATTAAAGTGAAATGATGGATCTACAAGCGTCTTTGAGTTTGATCTAGGTGAGTTATGTGTGAGTAAGAAGGATCTACTTAACTTGATAAGGACTTAATTTGCCTTAAGACATTATGTCTAGATTAGTGTGAGGTGTTCTAAGGATATGTTTGAAATACAATGTTTGTAATTGCATTTTCTGTTTGCCGGATCCCACGGTTCCCTAAGATTAGGGATCCGTCTAGCACAACTTTTGGGATCCGTCTATCACGCTAAGCGGACCTTTACTAAAGGTATGCAATGATCTTGACAATGCATTATATCCCAAGGTTAGTTTAAAGGTGTTCTAACACTAAGATATCAAATGTAAGATGTTTTATTTCATGAAGGAAATTGCATTACATTGATAAAGCCGAGTACAAAGGATTGATCCTATTAGAAAGAAGACTAAGTTCCTTGAGTGTTTTCGCTAGAGGGATCATCAAATGGTTGATGAGTGTTGGTGGAATCAAGAATGAAGAAAGTCTTCATGAGAGATATGTTTAGCGGTTCCATCATCTTGTTCACAAGCACATACAACGGACTTTGAAATTGAGGATGAAAGTGCATGACGTTGTGATAGAGGAGCGTCAAGAACATTCCATAAGGGATGAGTTTATTCTTGGAGCTTTGAAGATTTACAATTCACCTTGCAAAGAAATAGGCGAGATTGTATGGTTGTTGTGTTAGCAAACAGTACAACATGTGAGCAGAACAAGCGGGAAGGATTTCTCGATTTCCCCTAAGACTCCAAACATTCTCACGCATGAGGATGAGTGCAAGAGGCTTGTACTCTTCTCGGATGTCCGTGTGAAGATAATGTTTGGATCGAGTCTTTAATATGGTCGAGGTTTGCATATTATGCGATTTAAATCTTCGAGGAGAGGTATGTGTGAACAATATGGACTATTTTCTTCATGATAGTTGAAGAGAGAATCAAGAGATCAATCTTGGTGAAGGCATTGTCCATGATTTGAAATCCGGAGGATGTGAGCAAAATGCCCAAGGGTTAAAACAAACGTTTGGTTTTTGATATAAAACCAAAGAGATAGAGAGCGATCCTCGTTACGAATGAGTTCAACTTGGCGGAATAATTCCATATGAACCTTGGACATATCTTCTCGTTGATTTCAAGAAGACATTCTAGTCCTATGGCTCGGAAGGAGGTATTGATACCTTCTTAATTGTAAGAAATATCTACAATCGTCCTTCGTGGAAGTAGCAGTTTTTGAGATTATTGAACCCACGGACATGATTGCGGGTGTGTGTTGTTTCAAGGGAGATGTTCGGAGTGTAGGCGCTAGTGAGTGAAAAATCAAACTCATATTCATGCGTCATAGTTGAACCTATAGAAACGATGAGTTAATAGAAAGTGATGTTTTGTGGTCATCCAAATCTTAACGTTTTTACTAGATTTTTTATTAACAATGGTTTTTAGCAACAATGATACTTAACACACCTAAGGTTTTGACATTCTAGTGGAATATTATTTTTGGAGAAGCGGTTTTATTTGCATGAAAAACATTGTCCGATATGCGGTTCCACGGTTCCTTTTTAAAAGGGATCCGGCTAGTGTATCTTCGGGATCGTAGATCAGATTCTGAAACGATTTTATGATGAAAAATATAGGTTTTTAGATCTCATAGTTTTATGCCAAGACATGTGTTTAAGCCTACATTTTCTTTTAGCATTCATACATGACTTAATGTATCCGCGAGAGAATGAAATAAAAATAAAAAGAAATGATAAACACATTATGATAATAACCTAGATAAACTAGACTATTAGTAATATTTCATTTCAATGCTAAGAATGATACAAAGGATTGGGTATATAACCCTAATATAGATTAACAAAACAAAGTAATTGTCTCCGTTATGAGAACTTAGGTCATAGGAACCAGAAGCGATGAGTGTTAAGGCGATGAGCCTGTGATGTTAAACCATGTTGAAGGCGATCCTTCTTGGTTTGGTTGAGATGAAATGTAGAGGAAGATGAAGTTTTGAATGAGAGGAAATTTTTGAAATTAGAAGATTTGAAAAAGTGGGGATTTGATAGAGTGGTCGGTGGATGGTTTATTTATGGGGAAGGAGAATTTTTGAGATTTGTGTTTTGTTTTATTATTAGAAAGATATGAGTTTTGGATTAAGTGAGATAAAACAAAAGTTTTCTAAACCACGACTTTAGGCGAAGGTGACATTATGTGAAGAAGCTCCCTAATGAAGCTACATGTAATACATGTATATGCACAAAAGATAATCAAATAAATACCTAGGTAATCATACTTATTTGTTAAGCTAATGTCATTTAGAGATAAAGGGAAAGTCATACCTCAAATGCACTTAGGAATGTCTTTACAAATGACACATCAAATGTCAGAAGACAATTCGACTCCTTTGTGCTCAAGATACCTTCTTGGGAAGGTATTCTTGTTTATAGCGATTCTTATGGCTTGGTATGTTATGAGCGTTGACTAATCAACATGACAAAGAGGATTAGTGCAATTAAGTGAAAAATAAATAACAAGAAAAATGTTGTTATCTAATCAACATCCAACAAAAGAGTTTTTAAAAGTCATGGTGTTTATTTTTCTGAAAAAACCTTCTTTGTAGTTTTCAATTAACCATGGATCTTATCAAGTTTTTAAAGTACAATATACTTCAAGAAACTTGGTATGAAACTCGATGCCAATGTGAAAACTAGAAGGGGGGGTTGAATAGTTTTACCAATTAAAACTTCCTTTTAAATATTTAGATCGACTTATGTCAATCTATTTGATGTGTGTGTTGGATGTTGATAAACAAACATATAAAAGTATGTAATGAAAAGATAAGAGTAAGAAGCACAAAACCACAACGCGAGTATTTATAGTGGTTCGGCTACAAGGACACCTTCCTTGCCCTACTCCACTCCCGAGTCACCTACTAGAGTTAAGTAATCACTACACCAACTCCTTATGGTGGAGAAGCCTTCATAACATCGCCTACCCTTTTTTCGGTGCTAGGCTAACCACCGGGTTCTTTCACTCCAAGGTGAACCACACCTATCACAACTTCGCCTACCCTTTATTAGGTACTAGGCTAAGCACCTAGTTCTTTCACCCAAGGTGACACACCTACACAACATCGTCTACCCTTTATTAGGTACTAGGCTAAGCACCTAGTTCCATTGCAATGGAGGAACTACTACAACACTACACCAACGACTAATCCCAAAGGAGACCAACTCCTTATTACAACATCATCAAGGATATCAATATCCTTGGATCTAGTACTAATCTATCTTGTAAATTGAAACACACCATATCGAATGTACATCTAAGGCACCTTTCACTAATGCCTTTAACTAGATCTTCAAGACACTTTTCACTAATGTCTTGTGTCTTGACTTCTAAGCACCCTTCACTAATGCTTCTGTCTTGACAAGCACCCATACAAGTGCTTATGATACAGACGATAGATACCCTTCACTAATATCTTCGTCTTGACACTTGAGACATCTTTCAAAATGTCTTCAACACTTCTTAGGAAAGAAAAGAATCATCAACAAGAAGACTTCAAGAGTCTTGATGATGAGGAAGCATGGCAACTCATGGACTTGAGCTTGCTCGACTTCAAAGGTGGTGATCTGGCCTTTAAGAGGAACCTAGAAGATCACACAAAAACAAAACTACAAACATAGATCTCTTGGATCGGAGGTTAGTGAGTTTTTAACTCAGGGAGAAAGTGTGTTAGAAAGGGGTGAGCAACAATGAAGAAATGGCTCACTATTTATAGAGGAAAATTCTCTTGTTCCCGGATCCCATCCCTCCCACAAGGGATCCGTCTAGCGTAAAGCTAGGGATCCGTGGGACACTCCTCTTTACCCATGGGTATTTTGGTTATGGGTCATGGGTCATGGGTTGATCCATGAGTCTTTAGCTAGATACAATGTATCTCTTAAGTGCAATGCACTTAGTCACATGGGTATGGTTCAAAACCATGGGTTGTGGATATTATCCATATATGATATAAGCATGATGTCATGCAATGGGTTATGGGTCAAGCTCCATGGGTCATGGACTTTGGGTTGTACCCAACTACATTCAATGTATTTGGTCAATGGGTTGTGATACTTAAGTTTCTACCCATTTATATTACCCATTATACTACATACTAGTTATGTGTATATTTTACCCAAATATGTAAACACTAGTTGTTGTACATATGTAATATTAAATCATAAAATCACTTATACTTGTTTTAGTGTTTTATGTGAAAATATGAATATGTTAGAAACTATTAGTTCAAACCATTTGCGTATTTTATTTGTTTCGTTAAAATGATTTTACGTTTGTTATCGACAAAACATTAGAAGATCGTAAAATATAAATAAACGTTTTTACGGCTTATTTGTATTAACAATATCTCCCTTTTTGTTGATGACAAAACATAAAATTATTTTAAGGAAAAGCTAAAATTCGTAAAATTTGAATTTGTAGTTTTTACTTTCTTCTCCCCCTTTTTGTCGAAACAAAAAGAGCTTCAAAAGAAAACTAACACATTGTTTTAAGAAAAACATGTGAAAATAAGTAAAAAGTAGAGAGCAAGTAACGGGAAAGGATCTCGTCTTAACTCCCCCTTGACGAGTCCATCCCTATATGAGGGCGTCAAGAAAATAAAACTAAGTTAGTTCATTTGCAACTAAGTTTGCAAAAGATTTCGTCTAAGTGACGAATGTGCTCCCCCTTGATGATTGCAATTATGCAAAAGGATGTCATGAAATGTAAACCTAAGATTGCAAGTAATTTTGCAATGTATTGCTTTGACACAAAGCTCCCCTAGCTTTAGGGTGTCAAAGTCTTCATGCGTAAATTGAATAACTACAAAACAAATGTTAGAAAACAAGTATAATGCACAATTTCCTGCAAATATGATCCAAGTTAGTAAAAAAATAGTTCACTGTATCACGGATCCCACGGTTCCCTCCTAGTAGGGATCCGTCTAGGCAAATGTAAGGGATCCGTCTGGCTGATGATCAATTTCAGAAATGGTGATATAACAAGTTATGTTAATATCAAAGTGAGATATGTATTATACAAATAATCATATACTCAGAAAAATAGCAAGTAGCATGTAATTTCATTTAATAAAACTAGAGTTATGATATACATGACTCTAAAAACTAAGAAAATAAACGATACATGACTAGGAATTTCTAGACTAACAAACGCTTGATACTAGGACACCACTAAAATTCTCTAGCTCAAGTATGTTTAGGTTTAATCTCGTGAAGCGTTAGGAGGTGATGATAGAACATGATACGTTGGTCTTCTCGTACTTCATGTATCAAACTTTCAACATGTTGACAATGATAACAATCTTTGTCATGGCTAGGTAGTGGTGGTGGAAGAAATGAAATTGCTTGATGTAAAGGATCAAGTGAAGTGGGTTGGAGGAGCCTCAAACGATGGCGGAGGATTGGTGGAGGCACATTTGAGAATGGCTCGACCAAGAATGATGGTAGAGAAGTGTCAACTTCCATATGGTCGGGTGGTTGACTTTGATAATTTCTCATAATCCAAATGGGATTATTTGATGGAACAGCGAAAAGAGGGTCGGAGCTAGTGTTGACTCAACACCTTTATTTTGTACCATTATTCCTCCTAATGAGGAGAATGTTTTGAGGAGGAGGATGAGATGACCTAGGAGGCAAATCCTCTAAATTGTAGAGGTGTGGTGATGATAGTGGAGATGTAAAAGAGATAGCTCTAGGAACCAATGGTGATGGTTTAGTGGAGATGATATTGTTTGCCCTAGGAGGTATGGTGGTGTTTGGCATAGGTAGTTTTGTGGGTACTATCCTTTTAGGAATTGGTTTGATTGGTTGAGAATCAATCCTTGCATTTGTGGACTTGACCGGAGATGATTCGGTTGAAGAGATTTTATGTTAACACGATCCCTTTTCTTGGGTGGTTCTTTGGTGGAAAAGTTGCTACTTGGGTTTTCTCATGATGAGATGATTCAAAAAGGTTTGTGAATATTTAAGTGCTGAAAGTGAGGATGAAGATGATGACTTTAGGAGTCCTAACAATGTGGTTTATAAAGCAAGGAATTTGGCAAGTGCATTCAAGACTTAAGCCACTAAAATTCATTGGAATGTGATGATTAACATGCACAAGTCAACTTGAGTTTATGCTGATCTAGGAACTAATTTAAGATGAGATGGAGTGTTTGAATTAGCAAGATGAGCTTGAAATGATTGTTTTAGCTAGAGTTGACATAACTGTCATCACGGATCCCACGGTTCCCTCCATGAGGGATCGTAGAGCTAATCCTAGGGATCCGTCTATCTCGAGCTAGAAAGGATAGCAATGATGTTTCTAAGGTCTAATGCCTATTTCATCTTGAGTGTTTAGTTCTCTAAGTGTCTTAAATGAAGAGGTGCTTAATACTTGAGGTAATGAGTGATGTAGCTAATGATTGCCTTTTATGGAAGAAGTTGGAACTTTCATGAGTACCAATGAATGAACAAGGATGACACTAAAGATTTTGAGAGTGTCAAATGGAGCTAAATGATCCTAGAGATCAGATAGTGACTTAGGATAATGTTTTGGAAGAAGATCCTAAAGGTTTTAAGATGGAAAAGCTAGAATTTGATCAACTTTGACCAATTTTGACGTAAGGATGATTATGATCAATTTTGCTATAAAATATTTCCAACGTTTAGATATGAGGAGTCATGTGAAAAATGATGTGTGAGCTTGAGAGCAGAAGAGTAATGGATTAAAGTGAAACGATGGATCTACAAGCGTCTTTGAGTTTGATCTAGGTGAGTTATGTGTGAGTAGGAAGGATCTACTTAACTTGATAAGGACTTAATTTGCCTTAAGACATTATGTCTAGCTTAGTGTGAGGTGTTCTAAGGATATGTTTGAAGGTGTTCTAAGGATATGTTTGAAATACAATGTTTGTAATTGCATTTTGTTTCTTGGGATCCACGGTTCCCTAAGATTAGGGATCCGTCGCAGCTTTTGGGATCTACTATATCGCTAGCAGGACCTTTACTAAAGGTATGCAATGATCTTGACAATGCATTATATTCCAAGGTTAGTTTAAAAGGTTCTAACACTAAGATATCAAATGTAAGATGTTTTATTTCATGAAGGAAATTGGATTACATTGATAAAGCACGAGTACAAAAGGATTGATCCTATTTGAAAAGACTAAGTTCCTTGAGTGTTTTTAGCTAGAGGGATCATCAAATGGTTGATGAGTGTTGGTGGAATCAAGAATGAAGAAAGTCTTCATGAGAGATATGTTTAGCGGTTCCATCATCTTGTTCACAAGTACATACAACGGACTTTGAAATTGAGGATGAAAGTGCATGACGTTATGATAGAGGCGCGTCAAGAACATTCCATAAGGGATGAGTTTATTCTTGGAGCCTTGAAGATTTACAATTCGCTTTGCAAAGAAGTAGGCGAGATTGTATGGTTGTTGTGTTAGCAAACAATACAACATGTGAGCACAACAAGCGGGAAGGATTTCTCGATTTCCCCTAAGACTCCAAACATTTTCCGTAGGATGAGTGCAAGGGGCTTGTACTCTTCTCGGATGTACCGTGTGAAGATAATGTTTGGATCGGAGTAATATGGTCGAGGTTTGCATATTATGCGATTTAAATCTTCGGGAGAGGGTATGTGTGAACAATATGGACTATTTTCTTCACGAAAGTTGAAGAGAGAGATCAAGAGACCAATCTTGGTGAAGGCACATTGTCCATGATTTGGAATCGGTGTGAGCAAAATGCCCAGGGTTAAAACAAACTTTTGGTTTTGATATAAAACCAAAGAGATGAGAAGCGATCCTCGTTACCAACGAGTTCAACTTGATGGAAGAATTCCATTATGAACCTTGGACATATCTTCTCGTTGATTTCAAGAAGACATTCTAGTCCTATGGCTCGGAAGGAGGTATTGATACCTTCTTTGAATTGTAGAGAGTCTATCGTCCTTCGTGGAAGTAGTGGCGGTTTTGAGATTATTGAACCCACGGACATGATTGCCAGGTGTGTTGGGCTCAAGAGAGATGTTACAGATGTAGGCGCTAGTGAGTGAAAAATCAAACTCATATTCATGCGTCATAGTTGAACCTATAGAAATGATGAGTTAATAGAAAGTGATGTTTGTGGTCAACCAAATCTTAGCGTTTTTACTAGATTTTTATTAACAATGGTTTTTAACAACAATGATACTTAACTCACTTAAGGTTTTGACATTCTAGTGGAATATTATTTTAGAAGAAGTTTTTATTTGCATGAAAAGCTGTTGTCCGATAGGCGATTCCCACGGTTCCCTTTTAAAAGGGATCCGACTAGTATATCTTCGGGATCGTAGATCTGGAGTTCTGAAAACAGATTTTATGATGAAAATCATAGGTTTTTAGATCTCATAGTTTTATACCAAGATATGTGTTTTAGCCTACATTTTCTTTTAGCATGCATACATGACTTCTAATGTATCACGAGAGAATGAAATAAAAATAAAAAGAAATGATAAACACATTATGATAATAACCTAGATAAACTAGACTATTAGTAATATTTCATTTCAATGCTAAGAATGATACAAAGGATTGGGTATATAACCCCAATGTAGATTAACAAAACAAAGTAATTGTCTCCGTATGAGAACTTCGTCATAGGGAACACAAGAGCGATGAGTGTTAAGGCGATGAGCACGAGCTGATGTAAACCATGTTGAATATGATCCTTCTTGGTTTGGTTGAGATGAAATGGAGAGGAAGATGAAGTTTTGAATGAGAGGAAATTTTTGAAATTGGAAGATTTGAAAAAGTGGGGATTTGATAGAGTGGTGTGAGATGGTTTATTTATGGGGAAGGAGAATTTTTGAGATTTGTGTTTTGTTTTATTATTAGAAAGATATGATTTTTGGATTAAGTGAAATAAAACAAAAGTTTTATAAACCACGACTTTAGGCGAGAGGTAACACGTATGTGAGGAAAAGCTTCCTAATGAAGCTACATGTAATACATGTATATGCACAAAAGATAATCAAATAAATACCTAGGTAATCATACTTATTTATTAAGCTAATGTCATTTAGAGATAAGGGGAAATTCATACCTCAAATGCACTTAGGAATGTCTTTACAAATGACACAGCAAATGTCAGAAGACAATTCCAGCTCTTTTGTGCTCAAGATACCTTCTTAGGGAAGGTATTCTTGTTACCAAGCGATTCTTATGGCTTGGTATGTATGAGCTTTGACTAATCAATATGACAAAGAAGATTAGTGCAATTAAATGAAAAATAAATGATAAGAAAAATGTTGTTATCTAATCAACATCCAAACAAAAAGTTTTAAAAGACATGGTGTTTGTTTTTATGAAAAACCTTCTTTGTAGTTTTCAATTAACCATGGATCGTATCAAGTTTTTAAGTACAATATACTTCAAGAAACTTTATGGCTCGATGCCAATTGTGGAAAACTAGAAGGGGTTGAATAGTTTTACCAATTTAAAACTTCCTTTTAAATATTTAGATCGACTTATGTCAATCTATTTGGATGTGTGTGTTGGATGTTGATAAACAAACATATAAAAGTATGTAATGAAAAGATAAGAGTAAGAAGCACAAAACCACAACACGAGTATTTATAGTGGTTGGGCTACAAGGACATCTTCCTTGCCCTACTCCACTCCCGAGTCACCTACTGAGAGTTAAGTAATCACACACCAACTCCATGGCGGAGAAGCCTTCTAGCGTCGCCTACCCTTTTTCGGTGCTAGGCTAACCCCAGGGTTCTTTCACTCAAGGTGAACCACACCCATCACGCGTCGCCTACCCTTTATGGTTACTAGGCTAAGCACCGGGTTCTTTCACTCCAAGGTGAACCACACCTACACAACGTCGCCTACCCTTTATGAGGTACTAGGCTAAGCACCTAGTTTCATTGCAATGGAGGAACTACTACCCAACACTACACCAACGACTAATCCCAAAGGAAACCAACTCCTTATTGCAACATCATCAAGGATATCAATATCCTTGGATTTAGTACTAATCTATCTTGTACATGGAAACACACCATATCGAATGTACATCTAAGGCACCTTTCACTAATGCCTTTAACTAGATCTTCAAGACACCTTTCACTAATGTCTTATGTCTTGACTTCTAAGCACCCTTCACTAATGCTTCTAGTCTTGACTTCTAAGCACCCATCACAAGTGCTTATGATATGGACGATAGATACCCTTCACTAATATCTTCGTCTTGACACTTGAGACACCTTTCACAAATGTCTTCAACACTTCTTAGGAAAAGAAAACAATCATCAACAAGAAGACTTCGGTAGTCTTGATGATGAGGAAGCATGGCAACTCATGGACTTGAGCTTGCTCGACTTCAAAGGTGGTGATCTTGCCTTTAAGAGGAACCTAGAAGATCACACAAAAACAAAACTACAAACATAGATCTCTTGGATCTGAGGTTAGTGAGTTTTTAACTCAGGGAGAAAGTGTGTTAGAAAGGGGTGAGCAACAATTAATAAATGGCTCACTATTTATAAAGGAAAAATTCTATTGTTCCCCGAATCCCACGGATCCCTCCCACAAGGGATCCGTCTTGTGTAAAGCTAAGGATCCGTGGGACGCTCCTCTTTACCCATGGGTATTTTGGTTATGGGTCATGGGTCATGGGTCATGGGTTGATCCAGGGGTCTTTAGCTAGATACAATGTATCTCTTGAGTGCAATGCACCTAGTCACATGGGTATGGGTCAAAACCATGGGTTATGGATATTATCCATATATGATATAAGCATGATGTCATGCAATGGGTTATGGGTCAAGCTCCATGGGTCATGGACTTTGGGTTGTACCCAACTCCATTCAATGTATTTGGTCAATGGGTTGTGATACTTAAGTTTCTACCCATTTATATTACCCCATATACTACATACTAGTTATGTGTATATTTTACCTAAATATGTAAACACTAGTTGTTGTACATATGTAATATTTAAGTCATAAAATCACTTATACTTGTTTTAGTGTTTTATGTGAAAATGTGAATATGTTAGAAACTATAATTCAAACCATTTACGTATTTTATTTGTTTCATTAAAATGATTTTACGTTTGTTATCGACAAAACATTATAAGATCGTAAAATATAAATAAACGTTTTTACGGATTATTTGTATTAACAGCGTATGTCGATGAAGGCATTCTATTGTTATCAATTACACGGTAGGCATGGTTTTTACAACCTTTTGCAGTGGTGGGGAAACTATTTCAGCAATATGTAGTTGCATATTGCTGAAACAAGTGATGGACTTGTAGGTCTAACGGTCAAACATTAGGATTATTTAGCCGGGGTTGTTTATTTGATGCGATTTAACGTGGTGATAGCGATGGTCAGGAGCGTGGTTCAAGAATTATCTTGCCATCTTTCGATTCTGGGGGCCTCGCTATATGTATAGCCACTACTTGGACTCTCTAGCAATTTTTAGGGTGCATAGCAGCCTTTTTATTAACATTTACATGCAACACTAGGTGGCGAGAGATCAAGAATACATGGGCGCGCTTTCCCAACCTTCCGGCGTCCGATAGGCCGATTTTATCGACGTGTGTTTGAGCGGAAGATCCACTCTCGATTAAGTATATTCGAGACTTTCATCCTTTTTGGTCCAATAAAAGCGGGTATGTTGTTACCCTACGTTAAGTTTATTTTTAACATGGCATAGTAAACTTTCATTTATGACTTTCTTTATTACTGTTTCCCTTTTGTTTTGATCTTGTATCTGATTGGAGTTTGAGAAGCGAGAATTTGCCACATTGCCACATATTGTTGTGGACATCGCGACGATCTGAAACTATGAATCCCGATGATGTCGACATATATATTAGCGTGGAGTTGCCACATCAAGAAGATGACCCAGAAGGGTTTAGAGTCGGAATGGAGTTTATGATGCATGGTCCATCTTGGGGGCTTTCGGTATTTGTGTGTGTATCTTGATAGGACCATGTGCAATAAAATGTTCCCCAAGGAATATTGTGATGCAACATTCTTCGACACGTCAGGCTATGCACATTACAGGTGTAGAGATACTCATATACAAATCACGGTAGCCACATGGTGTTAGGCGGACAACGCATATGTTGTGTGCCGTCTGATGACAACTACGTATGAGATTCTCTGGCGCATATAAATGTAGAATAACGTGGTTGGACCATGCTTATAAAATATTTATTCAAATACATCCCAAAAGGCAGAATGAGAATAATCGCCAAAGGGTGTCTAGAGAAATAGGAGAAGGCTTGTCAGTGACCACACTCTTTAGCTTCAACTTCATCTAGCACCCTAGGCGGCGTATAGATGAAATAAAAGAATTTTGTGGGCGTAGCGTTATATTGGATCGCATGAGGCTTCTTTGGCGCATCTTGGTTTTGATATTCATAGCGAGAGGAACCCGATGTTCAAATTTTAAATTTGTCCCTTAGAACATCAGGCATATTTCTTCGGGGCATCTCAAAGCATGTGATCCATACTCAACAATCCAAGTGCGGAAGGGCGGCGTTATAGAATGGTTAGCATTTAGCGGCGTATACCATTGGTAGGCATCTAAGCGTATCTGATTTCTGTTGAGTTAAGTGTGGCTTAAGCGAGATAAAGAGTGGTCTCTAGGTGCAACAATAAGCGCTGCGATAGGGCGGTTAGGCGTATGTGCACCCAAACTACTTGATGACCTTTTTATCAACACATGTTGCTTTTGTCATCAAAAAGTACATGGAGTCCTTTGGCTATTAGGACTATTGCGGTTATATGCATAACACAAGCGAGAGAGAGGCTTGTGAGGCTTTGGGATTATACAGTGGATGATAGGGAATGGATAACCCATGATGCAGGAGAGTTGTGCAATGGCTACTTGACTCAATTGCGTGCACTCTTTGCTCAAATATTAGTATTCACATACGTTACAAGTCAGATTACCCTTTGGCGAATGTTTGGAGGCGGATGCGGCGGCGTTCCACACCTTACTATCGGAAGCGTAAATATCGTCCCATATTAAGTTAATGACCGGAGTTGGGAAGGTGAAAGGTGATACGTATGAACTTCTAGCGGCCTTATCCATGGAAAGTCTCTAGGGATTATGGGCTGCAAACCCTCCGCCCGGCCTTTCAGAGCCTTTTAGAAACTCTTGCGAGTCATGGAAAGCGTGTTACAAGAGGATGAAATAGCGGTAGCAGCGGCAAGGATTTTGAACGATTATCAACTGCGGTACACAACTTGATCAACAAAGGCGATGTTTGTCTATGGACATGGCGGTACAAAGTAAAAAACTTTTTAGTGGAAGACTATGATCACAACACTTAGAAGCTGAGAGGAAGGATCGTGTTGGCGGTTGGCTCATCGGTAGCTTCACTATTATTATTACCATCACGGAAAATTTGCGCCTTCGTGATTTAAAATACGGTAGCACAAACCAGCGAGTCGGTGTCTTGATAAAAATCGCAACTAAAGCTGTTATGCAAAAACCGGCGGGTAGTCATATGGGCGAGAAAGCATGAGCGAAAAAGGTGTTATGAAGCTCTAGATAGAAACTGCTAGCAGCGACAGCGCAGGCAAAGCGCCATCGCTTTTGGGGATATGCGGTAATGTTGGTGGCGATTTCCGACAAGCGTTGCCTTGCGGTTAAGAGGGGCTTCTAGAGAGGCAATCATTGGTGCATCTATAGTTGAATCAAGGTTATGGCGAATTTTGAGGGTGTTTTTGTTGGAAAATATGCGTTTGCAAAGGCGTATGACGGTGAGCAAGCTAGAATGCCAAAACTTTTGAGAATGGTTGCTAAATATTGGCGATGGTATTGCTAGCAGAAGATATTGAGGACCACGAGAATACCTCATGG
Organism: Chrysanthemum makinoi; assembly: GCA_910596185.1. Taxonomy (NCBI): domain Eukaryota; kingdom Viridiplantae; phylum Streptophyta; class Magnoliopsida; order Asterales; family Asteraceae; genus Chrysanthemum; species Chrysanthemum makinoi. The sequence goes on along the minus strand of OU343216.1, from coordinate 110,867,993 downwards.
GTTGGATTCGGACATTCATTGTTTTGAAATGGGGATCAAGCGCTAAATGATTTGATAGAATTTATATCACGATAGCGAGTCATTCACGGACACCAACAGGTCAAGACATTTTCAAGACAAAGCAATTGTTTGCCCAAAAATGAGGCTGGCGATGTCATTAATGCGCAAATAATGCAGCGGAATGGCGGGACACGAGAGTTTTATTTAGCGCCGACAATGCAATACCAATAGGAAGTGATGGTCTTTTGCAACATAATGTTGTACCGAGGACTACTTACATTCTATGAAGTTTCAGGGATCCCCCACCCCACACTCTTTAGAAGGTCGAGGATATGCATTACCAGGTAATGCTAATGCGTGTCGAATCTACTTGAGGAGGGTTGTGCAATGGGGCCTTGAATGATTGTTACTGATTACTAACAAGAGTGATAGAATCTAAAATCATACTTAGGCACTAGGATAGGAGAAAAAGTTTTCATACCACAGTTTTGTTAATAGTCAAGGATGACAGATGCGTTTGTCTTCAAGCGTAAAAACAATTTCCTATTAAGTTGTGCTTTCACGCCATGTGATAAATAAAAGTCATGGTGTTTAAGCTTTTCAAGATAGGGATCTATTCTTGGGATCCCATATTAGGGCATGGTGGGTTGTCATTGGCACTCTCGAGCCCTCATAGAAGAGGTTTGAAAATATTATCGAACTCATCCAAACCAACAGCCGAACACAACCAAAAACATAGTATACAAAGACTTTCTAAAAAGATAATAGCATAATAGGTCTAGCAAAATTTTTTTTTTTGCCACTATGTAAATATATGAGATATCATGGATAACAGGCAACACTTCCATTTTTTTATATCAGGATTTTCAATAGTATTAGCCTTTTTAGTGCGTTATCCATAATTGTGCATCGTGCATGCTTCATTGGTTGCATATGCTAATCATTAATTAGTTACACAGGATTTGAAACTAAATGTTACCCTTTGTCACATGGCTCTCTGCCAACTCTTTGGCCAACAATAGGCATGGGCGATAAAGGGAAAAGGAGAGCTAATAGAGACAAGTCTGAAGAAGATGTACCACATGGTACAAGCGCTACCTGCAGTTTTGAATTTATATACTATTAGCATCCGATGGCAAATTACATCTATTAGCATACACTTTCTCAGCATTGCAATTTAACTATGCATTCTATTGCAGTCTTGTGGGTGACGAAGGGAAATAAGAGTTAGCTCAAGCAAGCCCAGATGAAAGTTCTACTACAGAGGCTACCCCAATGCTAGATGTAAAAGAAAAAGGTCTGCTCATTACAAAAAAGCCGGATGTTGTTGATATTACAGATATCAAAGCACAAGACTTGAAAAAAGAGCTACATGTAAGAGTATATCGCAAATGGGCATCTAGAAGCGTGCGGAGCCAACCCAAGCCCGGACTATGCACGATTTTGCTAGACAAACACGTAAGTACTCATCTGCGATAAAAGAAACATACATAAGCAACACGGACAAAACATTTGCTAATATACTATGCATCTGGGGAAACCATCGGGCAAATGTTGATATACGGGACATCAAGCGAGTTTGACTTTACTCTCGAAAATAAGCGGATACTACAAGATTCCGCGAGGTTTAGTGCTACTAATTGCTTAAAATACTTGAAGTTGCACCTTTGAAGATAATGATTTTCCACTTCACCACTTTAATTTCCACGTGACCTAGCGAGCTTGCAACTAGAGTGGATGCGGGGATGTGATCTAATGGTAATATAGCAAAGCTATACCTAACAATAACTAGGATGCCATAAAGCTGTTGCCACATCTTTGCGAGACTACATTGGGATCATCGTGAGTGTTGGACCAATAAGGTTTTAGGTCCCTCTTGGAAATAAATTATTCTTGGAAGAATATTGCTATCCAAAATCTGAAGTATGTATTTATTTATAACAAACCAACATATACATATTTCCATTTTGATAGCGGTACAACTTACTTTATTCTGATTGGAAATAACATCACCTTAAGCTTGTGAAACAGTAAGCGAAAAATTTGAAGCAGTTGGCCTCGGAGTTAAAACATCCAATAGTCCCTAGCGTAAGCTCTTGCCTGGTCAAAAGCTTTGCGGGTAGTGAGTTAATCCGCTACAGTAGAAAAGCTATTATTTCAACTGAAATACATGGCATTTGAAATGTAGCGGCGTAAGTACTACTTCTAAAACATATAATAGTTGGCTTATTTATGCACACGCAATGCTATTTGTTAATACAAATAAACCGTAAAAAAGTTTATTAATATTTTGTGATCTCTTTGTGTTTTGTTGATAACAAATATAATGTTATCTTAAGTACAATTATAAGGATACATGTTATTTTTGTAAAAGCATTTACATATAGCCATTTAATACAAAATGTTGTAATTAATCATTTTGTTTTAATAGTTTTATTAGGATGGGTAAAAATCACAACCCATTGATCATATCCATAACCCATTGACCCATACCCATTTGACTATATACAATGTATTCATTAGATACATTGAATCTAAAAGAAAAACCATGGACAACCCATAACCCATGATAAACAAAAACCTTGGGCAAAGAGGAGTGTCCCGCAGTCCTATGATTACACTAGGCGGATCCCAGTGGGAGGATCCGTGGGATCTGGGGAACAGTGGCAGAATTTGCCTATAAATAGAGAGCCATTTCTTCATTCTAACTTACCCCTCTTCTTACTAATTCTCTCATACACTCTCATTCTCTTAAACAAAATATCACTTGATCTAGAGAGTTGTTCTTCTTTCTTTCTATTGTGATTCTCATATAGGTACTTCTCTAAAAGAGATCACGAGCATTCTACAAGTCATCAAGCAAAGGGTCCTTGATTGATTTGTTCCTCATAAGATTTACATTGCTTGAAGATCTTGTATTTGATATTTCACATATTTTTTTGTGTAATAATTACGTGTTAGTTTGAAGTCCCCAGAGTGTTCACGGACTCATTATTTAACTGTACAAGAAAAGGTGTAAGCAACGTTGTGAAGGCTTCTCCGCCAAGTTGAAGGAGTTTGTTGACATAGTGCTTGAACTCTCAAGTAGGTGACTCGGGGAGTGGAGTAGGGCAAGGAAGGTGTCCTTGTAGCCAAACCACTATAAATCGGTTGTGCCATTTCTATCCCTTTGATTTACTTTATTTACTTGCTTTATCATTAGATCTTTACTTTCTCTATATCCATACGATCTCACATATTATCGAATCTAAAGTTTTTGAAACTAACTTAAAATCGGAAAAACTATTCAACCCCCCTTCTAGTTTTCCACAATTGGTATCAAAGCATATTCACCTTATCCATACATGTCTAACTTGAATGGAATGTTTAACACTAATGGACCCATGAACAAATGGGGACCAAACTTTTGAGTTAATTGTTTCTTAGGTGTGCTTAAAGGTTAACCTAGACCGAATGAATGGGTCAAGGATAGCGGGTGCACGAGGCACGTGACCGGCAATAAAGATCTATTCTCCACATATGAATCCTTCAATGGAGGTAATGTGGTGTTTGGAAATAGCAAAAGTAAAATCATCGGTAAAGGTACGATTTCTAACAAATCTCTAACCATTAACGATGTGTGTCACGTAGAAAACCTAAACTTTAACCTCTTAAGTATAGGACAAATATGTGATAAAAAGTGCAATGTACTTTTACCAAAACCGGTAGTAAGATATTAAAAAATGGCATAACCATAGGAAGAGGAATTAGGAAACATGGAGTCTATGTCATTAAAATTGGTAATGAACCTAAAGACAAACTTTGTCTTACCTCTATGGATGATACTTCATCCTTATGGCATCGAAGATTAGGTCATGCCAATATGCGACTTCTTCAATCGCTATCATCCAAAGATCTAGTAAGAGATCTACCTAAGATAAAATATGAACATCACTTTTGTGATGCTTGTAATGTAGGAAAACAAGTTCATTCTAGTCATAAAACTAAAAACATGGTGTCTACAACTAAGTGTCTAGAATTACTACATACGGATTTATTTGGTCCATCCGCTATCCAAAGTTATGGAGGCAACTACTACACTTTGGTCATAGTGGATGATTACTCTAGGTATACATGGACAAGATTCTTAAAACAAAACGAAACCTTTAATTATTTTGAAATATTAAGCAAGAAAATCCAAAGACAACTAGGAAGTCCTATAGTGTCTATTAGAGCGGATCATGGTAGGGAATTCGATAATGAAGTGCAATTTGGAGCTTTTTGTGACGCTAATGGTATTACTCACAACTTCTCGGCTCAGCGCACTCCACAATCGAATGGGGTAGTTGAAAGAAAGAATAGAACCTACAAAGAAGTGAGCACCATGCTTAATGAGCAATCCATACCTCGAAAGTTTTGGTGCAATGCCGTTGATACTTCAACGTACATACTCAATCGAGTCTTAATTAGACCAATCTTAGGTAAAACTCCATATGAGTTACTCTGAGGCAAAAAGCCTACGTTAGATCACTTTAGAGTCTTTGGTAGCAAATGTTTTATTATTAACACTAAAGATTACCTTACAAAATTTGATCCTAAATCAACCAAAGGTATCTTTCTAGGTTACTCTCCAAATAGCAAAGCTTACGTCATATTAAACAAAAAAACAATGAAGGTAGAAGAGTCATTAAATATAAAATTTGATGAAAGTCCACCCAAACCCTCTCCACCTCTTGTCGATGAGAGATTGTAGAAAGTAAAGCTATAGTAATAAAGAAAAAGATAAATGAAGAAGAAGAACCCTTAAATGATGAAGTCATAAACATTAAAGAGTCCAAAGATCACCCCGTAGATAAGGTCATGGGAAAGCTCAACGAAAGAACATTAAGGTCTCAAGTTCAAAACCAAAGTAGCTTATTTTGTTTTTATTTCAACCATAGAACCTAAGAATACACAAGAAGCCATAAAAGATGAAAGTTGGGTAATGGCTATGCAAGAAGAATTAAATCAATTTGTTTCTAATGATGTTTGGACACTTGTCCCTCCACCTAGTAATCAAACCATAATAGGAACCAAATGGGTTTATAAAAACAAATTAGATGCAAACGGAGTAGTGTCTAGAAACAAGGCTAGACTCGTTACCCAAGGGTATAACCAACAAGAAGGAATAGACTTTGATGAGACCTATGCCCCCGTGGCTAGATTAGAGTCTATAAGAATACTTCTTGCGTATGCTTGTGCTAATGATCTAAAGCTTTATCAAATGGATGTCAAAAGTGCTTTTCTAAATGGTTTCATTAATGAAGAAGTATATGTAGCTCAACCTCCGGGCTTCATCGATTTTGAAAAACCCAAACACGTTTATAAATTAAAGAAAGCCCTTTACGGTCTTAAACAAGCTCCAAAAGCTTGGTATGATAGACTCAAGTCATTTTAATTAAACACAACTATACCATGGGGTTAGTTGACAACACACTTTTACTAAGAAAAGAGAGTCACATATAATCATAGTTCAAATATATGTAGATGATATTATATTCGGATCCACTTGTCAAGACATGTGTGATGATTTCTCTAAAATCATGCATGACGAGTTCGAGATGAGTATGATGGGAGAACTTAGTTTCTTTCTTGGTCTACAAATCAAACAAGTAGAAGATGGTATCTTCTTTAATCAATCTAAATACATAAAGGAGATGTTAAAGAAATTCGGATTAGAAGAGTCAAAACCAATTAGGACACCAATGTCATCCGACACCAAACTCACTAAAGATGAAGACAGAGAATCCGTCGATAATACTAAATATCGTGGCATGATTGGTAGATTTCTCTACCTCACGGCTAGTAGGCCGGATATCATGTTTAGTGTTTGCTTATGTGCTAGGTTTCAAGAAGACCCTAAAACATCACACCTAGAAGCCGTAAAAAGAATATTTAGATATATTAAGGGTACAACACAATTAGGATTATGGTATCCTAAGGGCACGGGAGTAGAAACAATTGTATATGCAGATTCACCATGCGGTGATTATATTGATAGAAAAGCAAGTGGGTATGTACTTTTTGTGGGATGTTGTTTAACATCTTGGTTTTCTAAGAAACAAACGGCATTAGCAATATCAACAACCGAAGCCGAATACGTCTCCTGACAAAGCATGCCAACAAGCACTATGGATGAAACAAGCGTTACTTGACTACGACATTCATCTAAGTGACATAGCCATTCTATGTGACAACAAAGGTGCCATCGATTTAAGCAAGAATCCGGTATTGCATTCTCGCATAAAGCATATAGAGATTCGTCATCACTTCTTAAGAGACAATGTTCAAAAGGGGAACATCTCTATTGAAAGGTAGCATCGAAGACAACATAGCCGACGTCCTCACCAAACCGTTGAAGCGGGAACAATTCAACCTACTTCGCCTTGGTCTTGGTCTCATGGAACAAACGTCAGTAATTTACTTTTAACTCTACAAGGTATGTAAACACTAGCCTTCTTCTTTAAAGTCTAGGATCTCTATTTCAGCACAACTCACACAATACGAATTTTCAAAACCAAGATAAGTTTTCTTTTAATTATAACTCATAGTTTCTCTTATTTTCTTTCAAAAATAAGTACAAGTTTCAAACACATAAATACATACACATCCTCTTTTCAAAGGATAAAACAATTTTTATTCACAAATGGAAACCTCTTTTTGAAACGTTTTCTAAAAATGATACCTCTTCCCGTATCAATTTCACAAAAGCAATTTCTCACGTCTAGGACAAATCGCTCTTTCATTATTAATACAAAGTAAAAACCCGTTTTCATTGCATCTCATGTCTTTTGAATGCTAAAGGAGATACATAACTAATATGTATTTTCGGGTACATTCATTTAAGCAACAATGAATTAGGAGGAGCACTTTCGGGTTATCTCACATAATAGTATGCTTTTCCACTTCTAGTTTATTTTTCCTTTTTCTTAGGAGTCGAGATAACCGCAACTCCAAATAGTTTGCATATAGGCACACACTAGGCAAAAATGTTTCCAAAAGGAAAATTTTGTCTTGCCGGATCACCGCACCACGGATCCCAGCCTTATCTTGGACGGATCCCTCAAGGAAGGATCCGTGGGATCCGTGAGAATATTTGTTTTACCTTCTATTTTTCTCACTTTGGATGAAAACTCCAACATTTGTTTTATTTTTTTGGAGTATGCTCTTTAATGCTTGTGTTCTCATGATCACATGCCTTAAATTCATATCTAATCATTAGATTTTAATCCACATTTTGGGTCAAGCATTCATTACAATGCATTGTTTTTCTATATATAGAACTCCCAAAATGCTTGCATAATCCATCTCATCTTCACAAACAAACAACACCATGTCATCCACAAACCTCTTTAACTTAATGATCACCTAGTACAAACAATCATCTTCATGATACCCAAACCTTTGTACTACCACCTTCCAAAATACCATAATCAAACTCTAGGATATCCGCACGGATTAGCATCCGATCTTGTTGCTTAACAAAACCATCATCAAATGGCTCATCACCATCAAATAACTCACCACAAGATGCTTCCATTATAGCACCTCCTCATCACCAACAAGTACACCAACTTCATCACCTAAAGTCACTCTTTTGGAACTCCTTAAGACTCCAACAAGATCTCAACAACCAAACAAAAAGAAATAGCCTTTTTGACACCTCAACTTCTCCAAACACAATATTCAATGATCTTGAAACATCACCACCCTTAGCTCCCATTAAACTACAAGAACATCTAGGTTCTTTTCCACCACCACTTCAAACATTCCGATTTGATCCATATTTTCCTATTTTTCCACCACATATTCCGCAACTCACAAATCAAAACAACCCGGAAAACTTCCGCATTCATTACCCACATCATTTACATTGTGAACATTGCCAATCCACTAGGGAAATTGCAATAGAAGTTAGGGAAGAAATGCGATTCATACTCAACCTCATCCTTGATCGCATCAATACCATTACTCATCAAAACCTCCATCCATAACCTTATGCAAGCATGGAAGGAATCATTATTACTATTTTCTATTTTTAGTACTTTTTCTTTTGAGTCATTTTCAAGAACAAGTCTTGTTCTTATTTTTACATGCTTGTATGTGGCATAAATACCACTACACTTTGTTGTTTTATTACAAGGCCTTGTTTACATACCTTGGCTCTCAATGTTGATTCTCGTCAATCACAGGATTATTTAAGCATGTTACTAACCTTTCTCTTTGTAGGATTTTTATTTTCTTCTTGACGCCCCAAACTAGGGGAGCTACCATCAAGGGGAGTAAGCGTACGTGGACTAATTTTCCACACTTTTATTTCTTCGATGGGTTAACTTTTGTTTCGACAAAAAGGGGGAGAAGAAGTAAAACTTAGGGCTTTCAAAACATACATCTATTCTTAAGTTTTACTCATCATAACATTATGTTTTGTCATCAACAAAAGGGGAGAGATTGTTAATACAAATAAACCGTAAAAACGTTTATTAATATTTTACGATCTCTTTGTGTTTTATTGATAACAAATATAATGTTATCTTAAGTACAATTATAAGGATACATGTTATTTTTGTAAAGCATTTACATATAGCCATTTAATACAAAAATGTTGTAATTAATCGTTTGTTGTAATAGTTTATTAGGATGGGTAAAAACCACAACCCATGGATCATATCCAAAACCCATTAACCCATAACCATTTGACTAGATACAATGTATTCATTAGATACATTGAATCTAAAGGAAAACCCATGGACCAACCCATAACCCATGACCCATAACCAAAAACCCATGGGCAAAGAGGAGCGTCCTCACGATCCTAGGATTACACTAGACAAATCCCAAGTGGGAGGGATCCGTGGATCCGGAACAGGTGGAGAATTTGCCTATAAATAGAGAGCCATTTCTTCATTCTAACTCACCCTCTTCTTACTAATTATCTT
>OU343216.1:110831486-110858936 GCA_910596185.1 Chrysanthemum makinoi | reverse complement strand
GTAGTAGCATCAAGGTCAATGGAATCGACAATTTTGAGGAAATCCTGGTCTTTGATTAGGATCTTGGAGCGAAGTCCATGGAATACATCCGTTTTGCACCAACGGATGGTGTCTAATGGGATCCTGAGGGCGTAGTTTGGGCTTAATCGGGAAGCTCAATGGTGTTCCTATAGCCTAGGTGGCTTGGTCTCGAGTATTCACCAAATGCGGGCTCTTGGCGGAGTCAATTGGTTGGTGGGTTGATGAATGGTGGTGGTTATCACCTTCCATGATGAAAATGATAAGGTTCTGAACAAAGGTCACGAAGAAGGGGATGGACTAAGAAGCTAAAAATGAGAAAAAAATTTACTTGATAGGAATCAAGCAAAAGAACCTAAACGAGGTGGACTCCTAACTAGCTATTCTATTCCCGGCAGTATACAAAAAAACTGATAGCGCTACCACGCGTCGTTAGTCCAAAGGAAACTTCCTTTTCTTCGAGCAAGTTTTATAACACCCTAGGAAGTGAACCTAATCGTTGTAGTGTAGTAATTAGGGTAAACCACGGGTATTGATATCGTTCTATAGGGGAATAGGAATGCTAGTTAAAAGTTACTACGCTAAGGTTGGGGTTGAGGAAGATTATTTTTTATCTTTTTATGTTTTTTGGAAATGGAAAGGTACGAATCTCGGGGTTTGGATTTGGGGGTTTTGGTATTGCTACCGTTACTCTACTTATCTAATTATCTAGTCTAAGGGTGTATGTTAGTCTATGTCTAATTATTGTGTGCTCGTATGATAGTTTAAAGATGTGTTTACTTAGGTTTTACTACTCCTTAATTATCTCCTATTGGTGGTTGAATTGCCACATCCTTATTCTTAGTTAGTTGTGTGTGTCTAAGGTTGTAGGGTATGCTTATGTTCCTAACTCTTTGAACTTACAAAGAAAGGGGTCTAGTCACCTACAAAACCCTTAGGGATAATAAACTCTTACCCTAAGGCACTCTTTGGATGGTTTAGCTTACAACTACTCAAGGAGTTATATTCTAAGGTTAACAAAGATTTAATCAAGCATTAAATACACAACGAATGACCTATCGCATTACTAGATCATTAATCAACTAAGATAAGAGACAACCAATCAATAATCAATTATTAAGTTTCATATTATTCCTAAGCAAACACACAAGTAAATTAGCGGACATGGAGAACATGCAAGCATACACACAAATAATCAAAGACATAATTGTATTAATGAAGTAAGTACTTATCTTGATGTAAGATAGGGTTTGGAACCCTAAAATCGTACAAGACCTTGGATTTCGGTTCCTATAGGTTTTTACTCCAAAAGACTACACACAAATAGAAAAATTCAGTTCTATATATAAGATTACATATGCGGCCAGTCTGCCGCATGTTTTGTGACGCCATTAAATTATGCGCCATTAGGGTTTCATCTTGGCCACGTTAGACTTTAAACTGCACGGCATCACCTTGTGCTTGTGGCGCGCGTCCTCTTGACCTTCGAAGAGTTCCTGGATTGCATCTAGATGCGTGCAGTAGCGACGGCCTACTCGCACCTGAATTTGGGCGTCGTCAGCAGAAAGAAGAAAAATAAGACTTTTGGGTTTACGTCGAGTCAAAATCCTCGACGGCATCGCAGAATAAGCGATGCGCCGTCACCTTATGTTTTCAGCAGGCTGGAGTGTCGATTCTTGACTTTGGCCATTTCTTAGTATATTAGCCTTTTGGTAAATAAATGTGCCATTACACAATTTGCCTTCCAAAGAGAGACCTAAAAAGTGAAAAGGAGCGATATTAAGTAATATGGATACAAAAGAGTGATCAAATAATAAGGGCTTAAATGACCCCTAAAAAAGGTACATTTTAAAACCTTATCAATCTACAAGACACCTTTCACTAATGTCTTGTGTCTTCACTTCTAAGCACCTTTCACTAATGCTTCTTTGTCTTGAATTCTAAGCACCTTTCACTAATGCTTCTTTGTCTTGACTTCTAAGCACCTACCACAAGTGCTTATCCTATAGACGATAGATACCCACTAATATCTTCGTCTTGACACTTGAGACATCTTTCACTAATGTCTTCACACTACACACTTCTTTGAAGAAAGAAAGGGATCATCAACAAGAAGAATTCATAGCCTTGATGATGAGGAAGCATGGCAACTCATGGACTTGAGCTTGCTTGATTTCAAAGGTGGTGATCTTGCCTTTAAGAGGAACCTAAAAGATCACACAAAACAAAAGACAAACTACATATAGATCTCTTGGATCAGAGGTTAGATAGATCTAAAACTTGGAGAGTATATGTGAAGTGGTAAGCTAAAGGAAATGAAAGGCTCACTATTTATAGAGGAATTCTCTCTTGTTCCCCGGATCCCACGGATCCCTTCCAAGGGATCCGGCTAGCACAAGCTAGGGATCCGTGGAGCATCCCTCTTATATGGGTAATTTTGGTTATGGGTCATGGGTTATGGGTTGATCCATGGTTTTCTATCTAGATACAATGAACTTGGTTAAGTGGTATATATAAAACCATGGGTTATGGGTCAATACCATTTGCTAGTTTTACCATTTAGTATAACATGTTTTTACCCATTTTTAGTATTTACATGTTTTAACCCATTTTAGTATACTTAGTTTAAGTATGTGTTAACTTAATATGTAAACATTAGTTGTTGTACATATATATCTAAATCATAAAATCACTTATACTTGTTTTAGTATTTTATGTGAAAACGTAAATGTGTTAGAAAACTATTAACTCAAACTATTTTCGTATTCTATTTGTTTCGTTAAAATGATTTTACGTTTGTTATCGACAAAACATTAGAAGATAATAAAATATAAATAAAACATTTTCGGCTTATTTGTATTAACAATCTCCCCCTTATTGTTGATGACAAAACATAAAATTATTTTAAGGAAAAGCTAAAATTCGTAAAAGTTTGAATTTGTAGTTTTACTTTCTTCTCCCCTTTTTTGTCGAAACAAAAAGTGTTTGAAGAAAAGCAACACATCGTTTTTTAAGAAAAACATGTGAAAAGAAATAAGAAATAAAAAGAAATAGAGAGCAAGTAACGGGAAAGGATCTCGTCTTTACTCCCCATTGACGAGTCCATCCCTATGTAAAGTCAAGTAAGTGATACTAATCTAGTTTGTTTTACAAATAAGTTTGCAAAAGATTTTGTCTAAGAGGCGAATGTGCTCCCCTTGATGATTGCAATTTTGCAAGGGATGTCATGAAATGTAAACCTAGTATTGCAAGTAATTTGCAATGTATTGCTTTGACTTAAAAGCTCCCTAGCTTTGGGATGTCAAAGTCTTCATGTGTAAATTGAATAACTACAAAACCAAGGTTAGAAAGCAAGTATAATTCACAATTTCCTGCAAATGTGGTCCAATTTAGTAGAAAGAAAGCTTTCTGTCTCATGGATCCTTGGTTCCCTCCTAGTAGGGATCCGTCTAGGCAATTCTGAGGGATCCGTATTAGCTGATTAATTTCAGAAAAGGTGATATAACAAGTAATGTTATCACAAAAATGAATACAAGGTAATAACAAGTAGCATGTAGTTTCATTTAATAAAACTATAGTTATGATATACATGACTCTAAAAACTAAGAAAATAAAAAATACATGACTAGGAATTTCTAAACCAACTATAAGCGATGCTAGGACACCACTAAACTCTTCTAGCTCAAGTTTTGTTTAGGTTTGATCTCGTCGAAACGTTCGAGGAGATGATAAAACATGAAACGTTGGTCTTCTCGTACTTCATGTATCAAACTTTCAACATGTTGACAATGATATCAATCTTTGTCATGGCTAGGTAGTGATGGTGGAAGAAATGAAATGAAACTGATTGAGAAGGATCAAGTGAAGCGCCATGGAGCTTCAAGCGATGGAGGGATTGGTGGAGGTGCATTTGAGAATGGCTCGACCAAGAATGATGGTGGTGGTAGAGAAGTGTCAACTTCCATATGGTTCGGTGGTTGACTTTGATGATTTCTCATAATCCAAATGGGATTATATGATGGAAACGGCGAAAAGGAAGCCGGAGAAAATGTTGACTCAACACCTTGATTTTGAACCATTATTCCTCTTAATGAGGAGAATGTTGTCGGCGGAAGCGGATGAGACGGCCTATGAGGCAAGTCCTCTAAGTTGTAGAGGTGTGGTGATGATTGTGGGGATGTAAATGAAATAGCTCTAGGAACCAATGGTGATGGTTTTGTGGAGATGATATTGTTTGGCCTAGGAGGTATGGTGGTGTTTGGCATAGGTAGTTTTGTGGGTACTATCCTTTTAGGAATTGGTTTGATTGGATTATGAAGAATCCTATCATTTGTTGGCTTGACCAGAGATGATTCGGTTGAGGTTTAGTGTGTATAACACGAGCCTTTTTCATGGGTGGTTATTTGGTGGATAGGTTACTACTTGGGGTTTTTCTCATGATTAGATGATTTCAAGAGGTTGCAAGGGCTGAAAGTTAAGATGAGAGTGATGACTATGGAGGTCCTAACAAGGTGGTTTATAAACTAAGAGATTTGGCAAGTGCATTTAAGCTTTAAGCCACTAGTGTGGAAAACTAGAAGGGGGGGGGTTGAATAGTTTTACCAATTAAAACTTCATTTTAATCTATTTAGATCGACTTATGTCAATCTATTTGGATGTGTGTGTTGGATGTTGATAAACAAACATATAAAGATAAGAGTAAGAAGCACAAAACCACAGCAAGGTATTTATAGTGGTTCGCTACAAGGTCACCTTCCTTGCCCTACTCCACTCCCCTGAGTCACCTACTCGAGTTAAGTAATCAATACACCAATCTCCTTGGCGGAGGCCTTCACAGCGTCGCCTTCTCTTTTTCGGTACTAGGCTAACCATTGGGTTCTTTCACTCCAAGGTGAACCACACCTATACAACGTCGCCTACCCTTTATAAGGTACTAGGCTAAGTACCTAGTTCTTTCACTCCAAGGTGAACTATACCTTCACAACGTCGCCTACCCTTTATTAGGTACTAGGCTAAGCACCTAGTTCCATTGCAATGGAGGAACTACTACCACACTACACCAACGACTAATCCCAAAGGAGATCTACTCCTTTACAACATCTTCAAGGATATCAATATCCTTGGATCTAATACTAGTCTATCTTGTACATCTAAACACACCATATCGAATGTACATCTAAGGCACCTTTCACTAATGCCTTTGACTAGATCTACAAGACACCTTTCACTAATGTCTTGTGTCTTCACTTCTAAGCACCTTTCACTAATGCTTCTTTGTCTTGACTTCTAAGCACCTTTCATTAATGCTTCTTTGTCTTGACTTCTAAGCACCTACCACAAGTGCTTATGCTATAGGCGATAGATACCTTCACTAATATCTTCGTCTTGACACTTGAGACATCTTTCACTAATGTCTTCAACACTATACTTCTTTGAGGAAAGATAGGAATCATCAACAAGAAGACTTGTTAGCCTTGATGATGAGGAAGCATGGCAACTCATGGACTTGAGCTTGCTCGACTTCAAAGAAGGTGATCTTGCCTTTAAGAGGAACCTGGAAGATCACACAAAAACAAAACTACAAACATAGATCTCTTGGATCTAAGGTTAGTGAGATTTAACTCGGGGGGAAAGTGTGTTAGAAAGGGGTGATCAATAATGAAGAAGTGGCTCACTATTTATTGAGGGAAAAATCCTATTTCCCCGGATCCCACGGATCCCTTCCACTTGGGATCCGGCTAGCACAAAGCTAGGGATCCGTGGGACGCTCCTCTTACCCATGGGTATTTTGGTTATGGGTCATGGGTCATGGGTTGAACCATGGATCTTTGGCTAGATACAATGTATCTTTAAGTGCAATACACTTAGTCACTTGGGTATGGGTTGATCCATGGGTTATGGGTATTATCCATATGTGATATAAGCATGATGTCATGCAATGGGTTATGGGTCAAGATCCATGGGTTATGGGCTTTGGGTTGTACCCAACTACATTCAATGTATTTGCCCAATGGGTTGTAATACTTAAGTTTCTACCCATTTATATTACCCAATATACTACATACTAGTTATGTGTATATTTTATCCAAATATGTAAACACTAGTTGTTGTACATATGTATTCCTAGATCATAAAATCACTTATACTTGTTTTAGTGTTTTATGTGAAAATGTGAATATGTTAGAAACTATTAGTTCAAACCATTTACGTATTTTATTTGTTTCGTTAAAATGATTTTACGTTTGTTATCGACAAAACATTAGAAGATCGTAAAATATAAATAAACGTTTTTACGGCTTATTTGTATTAACAACTAGGATTCATTGGAATGTGATGATTGACATGCACAAGAGTCAACTTCAGAGGTTGCACTGATCTAGGAACTCATTTAAGATGAGATTGAGTGTTTGAGTTAGGAAGATGAGTTGAAATGATTTATTTAGCAAGATTTGACCTATACTGTCATCGGATCCCGGTTCCTCCTCAGAGGGATCCGTCTAGGCTAATCCTAGGGATCCGGCTCTCAACAACTATGAAAGAGTGGAAATGATGTTTCTAAGATCTAAGACCTATATCATCTTGAGTGTTTCAATCCTCCTAAGTGTTTTAAATGAAGGGGTGCTTGAGTACTTGAAGGTAATGAATGATGTAGCTAATGATTGTCATTTATGGAAGGATTTGAAACTTTCAAGAGTACCAATGGACGAGTAAGGATGACACTAAAGATTTAGAGTGTCAATTGAAGCTAAATTATCCTAGAGATCAGGTTGTGTTTTAGGATAGTGTTTGGGAAAATATCCTAGAAGCTTTGAGATGGGAAAACTAGATTTGGATAAACTTTGATCAATTTTTGAGGTGAGGATGATTTATGATCAATTTTGCCATAATCGAAAGATTTCTAAGACTAGATGTGAGAGATCAAGTAGAAAATGAAGTGTGAGTTTAAGAGCGGAAGAGTAATGGATTAAAAACGAAACGGTAGATCTACAAGCGTTTTAGAGTGTGACCTAGGTGAGTTATGTATGAATAGGAAAGATTAACCTATCTTGATAAGGACTTAATTTGCCTTAAGACACTATGTTTAACTTAGTGTGAGGTGTTCTAAGAATGTGTTTGAAATACAATGCTTGCAATTGCTATTTTCGTTCGCCAGATCCCACGGTTCCCTAAGTGTAGGGATCCGTTTAGCACAATCTTTGGGATTCGCTTATCTGCTCAGCAGAACCTTTACTAAAGGTATGCAATGATCTTGACTATGCATTATATCTCAAGGATAATCTAAAAAGAGTTCTAATATCAAGATATCAAATGTAAGATGTTTTATTTCATGAAAGAAATTGGATTACATTGATAAAGCACGAGTACAAGAGAATTGGTCCTAATTTGGAATACTACTAGGTTCCTTGAGTGTTTTCGCTAGAAGGATCATTATGTGATTGATGAGTGTTGGAATCAAGAATGAAGAAAGTCTTCATGAGAGCTATGTTTAGCGGTTCCATCATCTTGTTCACAAGTGCATTACAGCGGACTTTGAAATTGAGGATGGAAGTGCATAACATTATGATAAAGGCATGTCAAGAACATTCCATAAGGGATGAGTTTATTCTTGGAGCCTTTGAAGATTTGCAATTAAGCCTTCGAGAAGTAAGCGAGATTGTATGGTTGTTGTGTTAGCAATTTTACACATGTGAGCACAACAAGCAGGAAGAATTTCTCGATTTCCCTAAGACTCCAAACATTTTCCGTAGGTTGGAGTGCAAGAGGCTTTGCTCTTCTCGGATATCCCTTGTAAAAATAATGTTTTGATCGGAGTAATATGGTCGAGGTTTGCATATTATGCGATTTAAATCTTTTGGTATGTATGAACAATATGGAGTATTTTCTTCACGAAAGTTGAAGAGAGAATCAAGAGACCAATCTTGATTGAAAGCCGCGTTGTCCATGATTTGGAATGGAGGATGTAAGCAAAATACCCAAGGGTTAGAGTGAACTTTTTGGTTTTGATATAAAACCAAAGGGATGAAGAGCGATCCTCGATTACGAGCGAGTTGACTTGACGGAAGAATTCCATTATGAACCTTGGATATATCTTCTCATTGATTTCAAGAAGACATTCTAGCCCTATGGCTCGGAAGGAGGTATTGATACCTTCTTCGAATTGTAGAGAGGTGTCTACATTTCGAATTGTAAAGACATTCTAGCCCTATGGCTCGGAAAGAGTGTCATAAATGAAAGCGACTATGCCATGTTAAAAATAAACGAATGTAGGGTAACATACCTGCTTTTATTGGACCAAAAGGACGAAAGTCTCGAATATATATCGAGAGAGTGGATCTTCCGTTCAAACACCGCGGTCGATAAAAATCGGGCCTATCGGACTGAAGGTTGGGAAAAGGCAGCCATGTATTCTTGTATCTCGGGCCACCTAGTGTTGCATGTAAATGTTACGAAAAAGGCTGGGTTGCTATGCACCCTACAAATTGCTAGAGCGTCTAAGTAGTGGCTATACATATAGCGAGGCCCCCCTGTAACTGAGGATGGCAAGATAATTCTTGAACCGACGTCTGAACCATCAGCATCACCACGTTAAATCGCATCAAACAACCCCGTCAAATAATCGCCTCTATTGTTTGACTGGTTAGACCTTATGAAGTCCATCATTTCTTGCTCTATACTGCAATATGCGGTAACTACATATTGCTGAAATAGTTTCCCACCACGGCTCAAAAGGTTGTAAAAACCATGCCTATCGTGTAATTGATAACAATAGAATGCCTTCATCGACATACGCTGTTAATACAAATAAGCCGTAAAAACGTTTATTTATATTTTACAATCTTCTAATGTTTTGTCGATAACAAACGTAAAATCATTTTAATGAAACAAATAAAATACGTAAATGGTTTGAATTATAGTTTCTAACATATTCACATTTTCACATAAAACACTAAAACAAGTATAAGTGATTTTATGACTTAAATATTACATATGTACAACAACTAGTGTTTACATATTTAGGTAAAATATACACATAACTAGTATGTAGTATATGGGGTAATATAAATGGGTAGAAACTTAAGTATCACAACCCATTGACCAAATACATTGAATGGAGTTGGGTACAACCCAAATTCCATGACCATGGAGCTTGACCCATAACCCATTGCATGACATCATGCTTATATCATATATGGATAATATCCATAACCCATGGTTTTGACACATACCCATGTGACTAGGTGCATTGCACTCAAGAGATACATTGTATCTAGCTAAATACCCATGGATTAACCCATGACCCATGACTCATAACCAAAATACCCATGGGTAAAGAGGAGCGTCCCACGGATCCCTAGCTTTACGCAAGCCGGATCCCTTGTGGGAGGATCCGTGGATCCGAACAATAAATTTTTCCTTTATAAATAGTGAGCCATTTATTCATTGTTGCTCACCCCTTTCTAACACACTTTCTCCCTGAGTTAAAAACTCACTAACCTCATATCCAAGAGATCTATGTTTGTAGTTTTGTTTTTGTGTGATCTTCTAGGTTCTTCTTAAAGGCGATATCACCACCTTTGAAGTCGAGCAAGCTTAAGTCCATGAGTTGCCATGCTTCCTCATCATCAAGACTACTAAAGTCTTCTTGTTGATGATTGTTTTTCTTTCCTAAGAAGTGTTGAAGACATTTGTGAAAGGTGTCTCAAGTGTCAAGACGAAGATATTAGTGAAGGGTATCTTTCGTTCATATCATAAGCACTGTGGTGGGTGTTAGAGAAGTCAAGACTAAAGCATTAGTGAAGGGTGCTTAGAAGTCGACATAAGACATTAGTGAAGGTGTCTTAGATCTAGTTAAAGGCATTAGTGAAGGTGCTTAGATGTACATTCGATATGGTTTGTTTCAATGTACAAGATAGATTAGTACTAGATCCAAGGATATTGATATCCTTGATGATGTTGCAATAAGGAGTTGGTCTCCTTTGGGATTAGTCGTTGGTGTAGTGTTGGGTAGTAGTTCCTTCATTGCAATGGTGGAACTAGTAGCTAACCCTGTAAAGGGTAGCGGCGTTAGGTGGAAGTTGCCTTGGTGTGAGAAGGTGCTGGCCTAACTAATAAAGGGTAGCGGCGTTGTGATGGGTGTGGTTCACGCTTGGAGTGGAACCGGTGGTTAGCGCAGGGAAAAGGAGGCAAGCGACGTTGTGGAGTTGAGGCCAGTAGTGATTACGAACTCGGTAGGTAACTTCAGTGGAAGGGCAGGAAGGTGTCCTTGTAGCGAACCACTCTAAGCGTTGTGGTTTTGTTTCTTATCTCTTCATTACATACTACTATATGTTTGTTTATCAACATCCACACACACATCCAAATAGATTGACATAAATCTAAATATTTAAAAAGTTTTAAATGGTAAAATTATTCAACCCCTTCTAGTTTTCCACAATTGGCATCCGAGCTTCGTTACCAAGTTTCTTGAAGTATATTGTACTTTAAAAACTTGATACGATCCATGGTTAATTGAAAACTACAAAGAATGTTTTTTCATAAAAATAAACACCATGTCTTTTAAAACTCTTTGTTTGGATGTTGATTAGATAACAACATTTTTCATGTTATTTATTTTTCACTTAATTGCACTAATCTTCTTTGTTATGTTGATTAGTCAAAGCTCATAACATACCAAGCCATAGGAATCGCTTGGTAACAAGAATACCTTCCCTAAGAAGGTATCTTGAGCACAAAAGAGCTGGAATTGTCTTCTGACATTTGATGTGTCATTTGTAAAGACATTCCTAAGTGCATTTGAGGAATAAATTTCCCCTTATCTCTAAATGACATTAGCTTAATAAATAAGTATGATTACCTAGGTATTTATTTGATTATCTTTTGTGCATATACATGTATTACATGTAGCTTCATTAGGAAGCTTCTTCTCACATATGTGTCACTCTCTCGTCTAAAGTCGTGGTTTATAAAACTTTTGTTTTATCTCACTTAATCCAAAAATCATATCTTTCTAATAATAAAACAAAACACAAATCTCAAAAATTCCTCCTTCCCCATAAATAAACCATCTGCCGACCACTCTATCAAATCCCCACTTTTTCAAATCTTCTAATTTCAAAAATTTCCTCTTATTCAAAACTTCATCTTCCTCTACATTTCATCTCAACCGAAACCAAGAAGGATCATATTCAACATGGTTTACATCGCCCTCGTGCTCATCGTCTTAACACTCATCGCTCTTGTGTTCCCTATGACGAAGTTCTCATACGGAGACAATTACTTTGTTTTGTTAATCTACATTGGGGTTATATACCCAATCCTTTGTATCATTCTTAGCATTGAAATGAAATATTACTAATAGTCTAGTTTATCTAGGATATTATCATAATGTGTTTATCATTTTTTTTATTTTTATTTCATTCTCTCGTGATACATTAGAAGTCATGTATGCATGCGAAAAGAAAATGTAGGCTTAAACACATGTCTTGGCATAAAACTATGAGATCTAAAAACCTATATTTTTCATCATAAAATCTGTTTCTGTAACTCAGAGATCCACGGATCGGAAGATACACTAGCCGGATCCCTTTTAAAAGAACGTACATCCGGACAACGGAGTTTTCATGCAAATAAAACCACTTTCTTCCAAAATAATATTCCACTAGAATGTCAAAACCTTAGGTGTGTTAAAGTATCATTGTTGTTAAAACCATTGTTAATAAAAGATCTAGTAAAAACATTAAGATTTGGTTGAATACAAACGTCACTCTTCTATTAACTCATCGTTTCTATAGGTTCAACTATGACCATGAATATGAGTTTGATTTTTCACTCACTAGCGTCTACACTCCGAACATCTCCCTTGAGCCCAACACACACCTGGCAATCATGTCCGTGGGTTCAATAATCTCAAAAGCGTCACTTCCACGGCGTATTGTAGATACCTCTTTACAATTGAAGAAGGTATCAATACCTCCTTCCGAGCCATAGGACTAGAATGTCTTCTTGAAATCAACGAGGAGATATGTCCAAGGTTCATAATGGAATTCTTCCGTCAAGTTGAACTCGTTAGTAACGAGGATCGCTCTCTATCTCTTTGGTTTTATATCAAAAACCAAAAGTTTGTTTTAAACCCTTGGGCATTTTGCTCACATCCTCCGGATTCCAAATCATGGACAATGTGCCTTCACCGAAGATTGATATCTTGATTCTCTCTTCAACTTTCATGAAGAAAATAGTCCATATTGTTCACACATACCCTCTCCGGAAGATTTAAATCGCATAATATGCAAACCTCGACCATATTACTTCGATCCAAACATTATCTTCACACGGGACATCCGAGAAGAGTACAAGCCTCTTGCACTCATCCTGCGTGAGAATATTTGGAGTCTTAGGGGAAATAAATCCTTCGCTTGTTGTGCTCACATGTTTATGCTTTGTTTGCTAACACAACAACCATACAATCTCGCCTATTTCTTTGCAAGGCGAATTGTAAATCTTCAAAGCTCCAAGAATAAACTCATCCCTTATGGAATGTTCTTGACGTGCCTCTATCACAACGTCATGCACTTTCATCCTCAATTTCAAAGTCCGTTGTATGTGCTTGTGAACAAGATGATGGAACCGCTAAACATATCTCTCATGAAGACTTTCTTCATTCTTGATTCCACCAACACTCATCAACCATTTGATGATCCCTCTAGCG
The DNA here is from genome assembly GCA_910596185.1 of Chrysanthemum makinoi. Lineage (NCBI taxonomy): Eukaryota > Viridiplantae > Streptophyta > Magnoliopsida > Asterales > Asteraceae > Chrysanthemum > Chrysanthemum makinoi. The sequence continues at coordinate 110,846,212 of OU343216.1, read as the reverse complement.
AAAACACTCAAGGAACTTAGTCTTCTTTCTAATAGGATCAATCCTTTTGTACTCGTGCTTTATCAATGTAATGTAATTTCCTTCATGAAATAAAACATCTTACATTTTATATCTTAGTGTTAGAACCTTTTAAACTAACCTTGGAATATAATGCATTGTCAAGATCATTGCAAACCTTTGGTAAAGGTCCTGCTTAGCAGATAGTAGGATCCTAAAAGTTGTGCTAGACGGATCCCTAATCTTAGGGAACCGTGGGATCCGGCAAACAAAAAATGCAATTACAAACATTGTATTTCTAACATATCCTTAGAACACCTCACACTAAGCTAGACATAATGTCTTAAGGCAAATTAAGTCCTTATCAAGTTAAGTAGATCCTTCCTACTCACACATAACTCACCTAGATCAAACTCAAAGACGCTTGTAGATCCATCGTTTCATTTTAATTCATTACTCTTCCGCTCTCAAGCTCACACATCATTTTTCACATGACTCCTCATATCTAAACGTTGGAAATATTTTATAGCAAAATTGATCATAATCATTCTTACGTCAAAATTGGTCGAAATTGATCAAATTCTAGTTTTTTCATCTTAAACCTTTAGGATCTTCTTCAAGACATTTTCCTAAATCACTATCTGATCACTAGGATCATTTAGCTCCATTTGAAACCCTCAAAATCTTTAGTGTCATCTTAGTTCATTCACTGGTACTCATGAAAGTTCCAACTTCTTCCATAAAAGGCAATCATTTGCTACAACACTCATTACTCTTAAGTATTCAAGCACCTCTTCATTTAAGACACTTAGATGAACTGAAACACACAAGAAGAAATAGGCATAAGACCTTACAAGCATCATTGCTATCCTTTCTTAGCCGATGAAGCGGATCCCTAGGATTAGCCTAGGCGGATCCCTCATTGGAGGGAACCGTGGGATCCGTATGACAGGTTCATGTCAACTCTAGCTAAAACAATCATTTCAAGCTCATCTTGCTAATTCAAACACTCCATCTCATCTTAAATGAGTTCCTAGATAAGTACAACTCTGAAGTTGACCCTTGTGCATGTTAATCATCACATTCTAATAGATTTTAGTGGCTCAAGTCTTGAATGCACTTGCCAAATCCATTGCTTTATAAACCACATTGTTAGGACTCCTAAAGTCATCATCTTCATCCTCACTTTCAGCACTTAAATATTCACAAACCTTTTTGAATCATCTCATCATGAGAAAAACTCCAAGTAGCAACTTTTCCACCAAAGAACCACCCAAGAAAAGGGATCGTGTTAACACGAAATCTCTTCAACCGAATCATCTTCGGTCAAGTCCACAAATGCAAGGATTGATCCTCAACCAATCAAACCAATTCCTAGAAGGATAGTACCCACAAAACTACCTATGCCAAACACCACCATACCTCCTAGGGCAAACAATATCATCTCCACTAAACCATCACCATTAATTCCTAGAGCTATCTCTTTTACATCTCCACTATCATCACCACACCTCTACAATTTAGAGGATTTTCCTCCTAGGCCGTCTCATCCTCCTCCGCCGAAAACATTCTCCTCGTTAGGAGGAATAATTGTACACAATCAAAGTGTTGAGTCAACACTAGCTCCGACCCTCTTTTCGCTGTCAACATCAAATAATCCCATTTGGATTATGAGAAATTATCAAAGTCAACCACCCGATCATATGGAAGTTGACACTTCTCTATCATCATTCTTGGTCGAGCCATTCTCAAATGCGCCTCCACCAATCCCTCCGTCGTGTGAGGCTCTCCAACCCACTTCACTTGATCCTTTACATCAAGCAATCTCTTTTCTTCCACCACCACTACCTAGTCATGACAAAGATTGTTATCATTTTCAACATGTTGAAAGTTTGTTACATGAAGTACGAGAAGACCAACGTTTCATGTTCTGTCACCTCCTCGAACGTTTCGACGAGATTAAACCTAAACATACTTGAGCTAAAGAATTTTAGTGGTGTCCTAGTATCAAGCGTTAGTTAGTCTAGAAATTCCTAGTCATGTATCGTTTATTTTCTTAGTTTTTAGAGTCATGTATATCATAACTCTGGTTTTATTAAATGAAATTACATGCTACATGCTACTTGCTATTTTTCTGAGTATATGATTATTTGTATAATACATATCTCACTTTGATATTCACATAACTTGTTATATCACCATTGCTGAAATTGATCATCAGCCAGACGGATCCCTTACATTTGCCTAGACGGATCCCTACTAGGATGGAACCGTGGGATCTGGGATACAGTGAACTATTTTTTTACTAACTTGGATCATATTTGCAGGAAATTGTGCATTATACTTGTTTTCTAACCTTTTTTTGTAGTTATTCAATTTACGCATGAATACTTTGACACCCTAAAGCTAGGGGAGCTTTGTGTCAAAGCAATACATTGCAAAATTACTTGCAATCTTGGGTTTACATTTCATGACATCCTTTTGCATAATTGCAATCATCAAGGGGGAGCATATTCGTCACTTAGACGAAATCTTTTGCAAACTTAGTTGCAAATGAACTAACTTAGTTTTATTTTCTTGACGCCCTCACATAGGGATGGACTCGTCAAGGGGGAGTTAAGACGAGATCTTTTCCCGTTACTTGCTCTCTACTTTTTACATATTTTCACATGTTTTTCTTAAAACTATGTGTTAGTTTTCTTTTGAAGCTCTTTTTGTTTCGACAAAAAGGGGGAGAAGAAAGTAAAAACTACAAATTCAAATTTTACGAATTTTAGCTTTTCCTTAAATAATTTTATGTTTTGTCATCAACAAAAAAGGGGAGATTGTTAATACAAATAAGCCGTAAAAATATTTATTTATATTTTACGATCTTCTAATGTTTTGTCGATAACAAACGTAAAATCATTTTAACGAAACAAATAAAATACGTAAATGGTTTGAACTAATAGTTTCTAACATATTCACATTTTCACATAAAACACTAAAACAAGTATAAGTGATTTTATGACTTAAATATTACATATGTACAACAACTAGTGTTTACATATTTGGGTAAAATATACACATAACTAGTATGTAGTATATGTGGTAATATAAATGGGTAGAAACTTAAGTATCACAACCCATTGACCAAATACATTGAATGGAGTTGGGTACAACCCAAAGTCCATGACCCATGGAGCTTGACCCATAACCCATTGCATGACATCATGCTTATATCATATATGGATAATATCCATAACCCATGGTTTTGACCCATACCCATGTGACTAGGTGCATTGCACTCAAGAGATACATTGTATCTAGCTAAAGACCCATGGATCAACCCATGACCCATAACCAAAATACCCATGGGTAAAGAGGAGCGTCCCACGGATCCCTAGCTTTACGCTAGCCGGATCCCTTGTGGGAGGGATCCGTGGGATCTGGGGAACAGTAGAATTTTTCCTCTATAAATAGTGAGCCATTTCTTCATTGTTGCTCACCCCTTTCTAACACACTTTCTCCCTGAGTTGAAAACTCACTAACCTCAGATCCAAGAGATCTATGTTTTTAGTTTTGTTTTTGTGTTATCTTCTAGGTTCCTCTTAAAGTCGAGATCACCACCTTGGAAGTCGAGCAAGCTCAAGTCCATGAGTTGCCATGCTTCCTCATCATCAAGACTACTGAAGTCTTCTTGTTGATGATTTTTTTTCTTTTTCTAAGAAGTGTTGAAGACATTTTTGAAAGGTGTCTCAAGTGTCAAGACGAAGATATTAGTGAAGGGTATCTATCGTCCATATCATAAGCACTTGTGATGGGTGCTTAGAAGTCAAGACTAGAAGCATTAGTGAAGGGTGCTTATAAGTCAAGACACAAGACATTAGTGAAAGGTGTCTTGAAGATCTAGTTAAAGGCATTAGTGAAAGGTGCCTTAGATGTACATTCGATATGGTGTGTTTCAATATACAAGATAGATTAGTACTAGATCCAAGGATATTGATATCCTTAATGATGTTGTAATAAGGAGTTGGTCTCCTTTGGGATTAGTCGTTGGTGTAGTGTTGGGTAGTAGTTCCTCCATTGCAATGGAACTAGGTGCTTAGCCTAGTACCTAATAAAGGGTAGGCGACGTTGTGTAGGTGTGGTTCACCTTGGTGTGAAAGAACTAGGTGCTTAGCCTAGTACCTAATAAAGGGTAGGCGAAGTTGTGATAGGTGTGGTTCACCTTGGAGTGAAAAGAACCAGTGGTTAGCCTAGCACCGAAAAAAGGGTAGGCGACATTATGAAGGCTTCTCCGCCATAAGGAGTTGGTGTAGTGATTACGAACTCTCGAGTAGGTGACTCGGGGAGTGGAGTAGGGCAAGGAAGGTGTCCTTGTAGCCGAACCACTATAAATACTCGCGTTGTGGTTTTGTGCTTCTTACTCTTATCTTTTCATTACATACTTTTATATGTTTGTTTATCAACATCCAACACACACATCCAAATAGATTGATATAAATCGATCTAAATATTTAAAAGGAAGTTTTAAATCGGTAAAACTATTCAACCCTTGGCATCAGAGCTTCGTTACCAAGTTTCTTGAAGTATATTGTACTTTAAAAACTTGATACGATCCATGGTTAATTGAAAACTACAAAGAAGGTTTTTTCATAAAAATAAACACCATGTCTTTTAAAACTCTTTGTTTGGATGTTGATTAGATAACAACATTTTTCTTGTTATTTATTTTTCACTTAATTGCACTAATCCTCTTTGTCATGTTGATTAGTCAACGCTCATAACATACCAAGCCATAAGAATCGCTTGGTAACAAGAATACCTTCCCTAAGAAGGTATCTTGAGCACAAAGGAGCTGGAATTGTCTTCTGACATTTGATGTGTCATTTGTAAAAACATTCCTAAGTGCATTTGAGGTATGACTTTCCCCTTATCTCTAAATGACATTAGCTTAACAAATAAGTATGATTACCTAGGTATTTATTTGATTATCTTTTGTGCATATACATGTATTACATGTAGCTTCATTAGGGAGCTTCTTCTCACATACGTGTCACTCTCTCGTCTAAAGTCGTGGTTTAGAAAACTTTTGTTTTATCTCACTTAATCCAAAACTCATATCTTTCTAATAATAAAACAAAACACAAATCTCAAAAATTCCTCCTTCCCCATAAATAAACCATCCACCGACCACTCTATCAAATCCCCACTTTTTCAAATCTTCTAATTTCAAAAATTTCCTCTCATTCAAAACTTCATCTTCCTCTACATTTCATCTCAACCGAAACCAAGAAGGATCGTCTTCAACATGGTTTACATCGCCCTCGTGCTCATCGTCTTAACACTCATCGCTCTTGTGTTCCCTATGACGAAGTTCTCATATGGAGACAATTACTTTGTTTTGTTAATCTACATTATGGTTATATACCCAATCCTTTGTATCATTCTTAGCATTGAAATGAAATATTACTAATAGTCTAGTTTATTATCATAATGTGTTTATCATTTCTTTTTATTTTTATTTCATTCTCTCGTGATACATTAGAAGTCATGTATGCATGCTAAAAGAAAATGTAGGCTTAAACACATGTCTTGGCATAAAACTATGAGATCTAAAAACCTATATTTTTCATCATAAAATCTGTTTCTGTAACTCCAGATCCACGGATCCCGGAAGATACACTAGCCGGATCCCTTTTAAAAGGGAACCGTGGGAACCGTACATCTGGACAACAGTTTTTCATGCAAATAAAAACTGCTTTCTCTCCAAAAATAATATTCCACTAGAATGTCAAAACCTTAGGTGTGTTAAGTATCATTGTTGCTAAAAACCATTGTTAATAAAAAATCTAGTAAAAACGTTAAGATTTGGTTGACCACAAAACGTCACTTTCTATTAACTCATCGTTTCTATAGGTTCAACTAGGACGCATGAATATGAGTTTGATTTTTCACTCACTAGCGTCTACACTCCGAACATCTCCCTTGAGCCCAACACACCTGGCAATCATGTCTGCGGGTTCAATAATCTCAGCTGTCACTTCCACGAAGGGCGTATGTGTAGATACCTCTTTACAATTCGAAGAAGGTATCAATACCTCCTTCCGAGCCATAGGACTAGAATGTCTTCTTGAAATCAACGAGAAGATATGTCCAAGGTTCATACTGGAATTATTCCGTCAAGTTGAACTCGTTCGTAACGAGGATCGATCTCTATCTCTTTGGTTTTATATCAAAAACCAAACGTTTGTTTTAACCCTTGGGCATTTTGCTCACATCCTCCGGATTTCAAATCATGGACAATGTGCCTTCACCGAAGATTGATCTCTTGATTCTCTCTTCAACTTTCGTGAAGAAAATAGTCCATATTGTTCACACATACCCTCCCCGGAAGATTTAAATCGCATAATATGCAAACCTCGACCATATTACTTCGATCCAAACATTATCTTCACACGGGACATCCGAGAAGAGTACAAGCCTCTTGCACTCATCCTGCGTGAGAATGTTTGGAGTCTTAGGGGAAATCAAGAAATCCTTCCCGCTTGTTGTGCTCATGTTTATCTTGTTTGCTAACTCAACAACCATACAATCTCGCCTATTTCTTTACAAGGCGGTAATGTAAATCTTCAAAGCTCCAAGAATAAACTCATCCCCTATGGAATGTTCTTGACGCTCCTTTATCACAACGTCATGCACTTTCATCCTCAATTTCAAAGTCCGTTGTACGTGCTTGTGAACAAGATGATGGAACCGCTAAACATATCTCTCATGAAGACTTTCTTCATTCTTGATTCCACCAACACTCATCAACCATTTGATGATCCCTCTAGCGAAAACACTCAAGGAACTTAGTCTTCTTTCAAATAGGATCAATCCTTTTGTACTCGTGCTTTATCAATGTAATGCAATTTCCTTCATGAAATAAAACATCTTACATTTGATATCTTAGTGTTAGAACCTTTTAAACTAACCTTGGAATATAATGCATTGTCAAGATCATTGCATACCTTTAGTAAAGGTCCTGCTTAGCAGATAGACGGATCCCTAATCTTAGGGAACCGTGGGATCCGGCAAACAAAAAATGCAATTACAAACATTGTATTTCAAACATATCCTTAGAACACCTCACACTAAGCTAGACATAATGTCTTAAGGAAAATTAAGTCCTTATCAAGTTAAGTAGATCCTTCCTACTCACACATAACTCACCTAGATCAAACTCAAAGACGCTTGTAGATCCATCATTTCACTTTAATCCATTACTCTTCCGCTCTCAAGCTCACACATCATTTTTTACATGACTCCTCATATCTAAACGTTGGAAATCTTTTATAGAAAAATTGATCATAATCATTCTTACGTCAAAATTGGTCGAAATTGATCAAATTCTAGTTTTTCCATCTTAAACCTTTAGGATCTTCTTCAAGACATTTTCCTAAATCACTATCTGATCACTAGGATCATTTAGAACCATTTGACACCCTCAAAATCTTTAGTGTCATCTTAGTTCATTCACTGGTACTCATGAAAGTTCCAACTTCTTCCATAAAAGGCAATCATTTGCTACAACACTCATTACTCTTAAGTATTCAAGCACCTCTTCATTTAAGACACTTAGATGAACTGAAACACACAAGAAGAAATAGGCATAAGACCTTACAAGCATCATTGCTATCCTTTCTTAGCTCCTGATAGACGGATCCCTAGGATTAGCCTAGGCGGATCCCTCATTGGAGGGAACCGTGGGATCCGTATGACAGGTTCATGTCAACTCTAGCTAAAACAATCATTTCAAGCTCATCTTGCTAATTCAAACACTCCATCTCATCTTAAATGAGTTCCTAGATCAGTTCAACTCTGAAGTTGACCCTTGTGCATGTTAATCATCACATTCCAATAGATTTTAGTGGCTCAAGTCTTGAATGCACTTGCCAAATCCATTGCTTTATAAATACCCCACGAATTCTAGCATTTCTAATCATCCCATTCCACACAGGAAGGTCCAGAGGAGCATACGGAGTTGTCTCCAAGGGAGAAATCACTCCCCTGCGATAAGCATTAGCATTTTATCTTTTCTTTACTTTCGATTCATGTATTTCGTACCTTTGAACATTGAATTGATTTGTATGGTTACTATATGGCGGCTAAGCACCTTTTGGTGCTGGCCTAGTTATGATTCTTTAATTGTTTTGTCTATGTTTACATTACTTCTGCATAATTATTTCTAAGTGTATGCATGCATAGTTTATTGGTAGCTACCCTTGTTTCGGTAGTTTTGAATGGCGGTAGAGGCCAATTTCCTAGGAGATATGAATAACTGACCCTAGGTGAGCCCGGTGAGATGGGAAGGGTAAGATATGACCAACTGACGACCCTTTCTACTTGTGCGATTTGACAAGCTGATCACCTACCGTTTGGATGAACTTAAGAATTAGGGGGTGAGTGTTTAAGTTGCTACTTGCTTAGGGCACTCACTATTATAAATCTAGCATGTAGCGGTACTTAATGACTTGACCCCACCTGAAGTAATTGGAAGTAAGTAGACGTAGACATAACTAGCTAGGAGGATTAACTAGGTTAGCACCACTCTCCTCTATTGATTTATCCTTTACCTTAATTTGCTGTTTTCTGCTTTAGTAAGTTAATTAATTAATTCCTTATTGAAACTATTATTAAATACTGTGACACCTAGACTTAGTAATAATCCAATACACATAGCTCTTGGGACGACCTCGGCTTTACCATTTACTACACTACACACGGGAATTTACAATTTTGCCCGTTAGTGCATTAGGGTAGACCATAGGTATAATGAGACTTTATAAATATTAAAACTTGGTGGTAAAACGCATCAAGTTTTGGCGCTTACCGAGGGAGTTATATTAGGATTAATATTAAGTCTTTCATTTCGTTTTAAACTTTTCTATTATTCTCACGATCATATTTCGAGTTTTCAGGTACCATGTAAGTTGTTAACATCGATGACCTCACTCTTGAGGAATATTTGGCGTTGACAGAAGCGAGAACAAGGGCGGGTCTCGTAAGACCGGCAATTGGCGGATGTTAGTTTGAAATCAAAGACCAATTTATGAGGGAGCCGTGCTAACCCTTTTTAGGGAAAGCAGGGACGAAGATGCATATGAGCACGTTGAAAATGTCCTATACATCGCTTGCCTTTTCAACATTCGGGTGTCTCATGATCTTTGTTATGCTAAGGGTATTCCCCATGACTCTTCTTGGGCCGGAAGATGGATCAAAAGATTGCCCGCCGGGGCAATTAATACTTAGGCTCTACTTAGAAGCACTTTATTGAGATATTATCGCCATCAAAGATTTCTAACCGACTTTTGGAGATCCATAATTTTAAACAAGAAGGCGATGAAACATTGCATCAAGCTTGGGATAGATACAACGATCTCCTTTACAAATGTCCTACACATGATCTGAACAACCAGCAAAAGGTCAACATCTTCTACAAGGGGATCAACGTAATTACAAAGGCGGATCTTTGGACTATCAAGGACCTATCCTGAACATGACTCCTACTCTTGCAATTGAAGCCATTCAAAAATGGCTGATCATTCTCAAAATGTACGCACGGAGGAAGTAAAAGAAACCAAAGGCGGAAGTTTTTGGAAATTGCAATCGCTAGTAAAATTGAAAATCATAGTTGAGATATGCTAAAGGTTAGAGAAACCGTTCATGCCATCCAAGTGGGTTGTGAAAACTGTGGAGGAGGACACCTCACAAAGAATTGTCCTCACGTCGACGAAGAAAATATAATTGAAGAAGCCAAGTATGGAGAAAATGGACCGTTTTCTGGAGATAATCGAAATAGGAGCGGTATCGTGGAAATTACAACCGTGGGCCTTATGGAGAGAAAGCTTCAGTCTTGAAGAAACAATTAACAAGTTCACGGAGTTCTGACCTAAAGACAAAAGGAGCAAGATGAGTGGTTAAAAGAATTCTAGGAAAACACTGACAGAAACCTTTCCAAGCACGACACAACCCTAAAAAACCTAGAATCTATGGTGGAAAAGCTCGGATGAAAAAGTAAGGATGAACAACAATAAACACGAAGGATCGAAAACCGCTATGGAATGTAAAGTGATTTTTCTTGATAATAACTTCGAAGGTTGAGGCCAATGTACTGGACTCGGGGGTTAATCTCGTCGACAGATCTCGAATGCAATTGTAACTTTGCCTTATGAGTTACGGCGTAACTAGGTTTTTGACAGCGATAACGGGGTTATGAAGAATATTGATAAAAACGACTCTAACGAGTTACGTCATAACCAAGAATCTCTACGGCGTAACTGGGATATGTGGGCAGATAAATTCCTCGAAGTGGACGAATCAGGAACATCTGAGATTAACGAATGGTCCCACGACATTAACTTGTGCCCTCTGCCCAGATCTAAGAGGAAATATCACTGGTACAAAATGATACTCGTAACTAAGGGAGATTGGTATGATCTATGGGCCTCGTGTGACCCGAGAAATGAGGTTTGCGATGGAGGTAGCAATAAGGATAGGGTCAAGAATAACAAATTCATGTAGCCTGCATATACTGATGATGAAAGACTGGGGAAACTCTCCCTCGAAGATGAAGAGGAGCCGCTTATCACTCACTGGTGTACTCTGATAATCATAACTAACAATGAATCCACGCGATCATGGCCTACATGCAATCCCTTCCGCGAGTATTGCAACGGCGGGGATAGTGAAAAAGAGGAAGAGTGGACATGCCCTCATGAGCGTGAAAGACATTGTATAGAGTTCGGTGACTTGACATTTGATGATTGGTACGCAATACAATTCGGGGATGCCAAGATTAACCCAAATCTTCTAAAGAAGCTAAAAATTGATTACGAGGATCATAATCAGAAAAAGGAAGTGGCTAATAACGACATCTACTGCATGGAAAAGCATTTAAGTGAAGCCGACAACAAAGAAATACTTTGCTGATCACGGTGTGAAAGAATAAAATCTCACTGGGGAGATTTTATCATGCAACCCTTATGATGATATGTGTAGCGGGGAATCAGCTCAAAGAGAATGGGAAAAGACGAATTCTTTTGGTCCTCAACCAACGATGAGGAAAGAACAAGTTTTCCTTGGTTGGACAACACGGGATTGATAGTTGGGTGAAGATTAAGTATGGACATGCAGAATCGTTAACCAAAGAGAAGATTTGGAAGGAGTACATGGGTAGAGAAAATTCAAACAACGAAAGTCTTAACAACACGAGTGAAATAACGATTGAAGATGGCAAGGAGTTGGTAAGAAATGAAAATGAAGAATGCTGGCGTGTGCTTGTGGAGGATCCTTTCGATGAAGAATGGTTTAAAGGTACCAACTCGATGGCGATGACATTAGAGGGATTTTAGATTACCTCGAGTTTCAAGGTAATGAGGAATTTCTTGCGACCCAGGACAGCGAAGCTTATGAGAAAAGGAGGTGCAAACTCCTTGGATTCCCTACAAAGACCGCCACCAATTATTGTCGAAAAATACGAGTTCACTCGCTACCACTTGGGACCGGAGGAAAGATTTTGCAAAATCTGGAAAATCGAAACTAATGAATACCTCCGAACTACAACGAATGTCGCCTGGATGAGGCATAACTTGATGAAAGACATCAAAGAAGTCGGGCAAGTCCAAAGCCCCGTAGAGCCGCGGCTCTGAGTCTAACTTAAAGACTCGTAAATAAAGAAAAGTGATCTTTCGGGAGACAGCCCGAACTATCCATTTCTTTTGTTTTATTTCCATTTTTGTAGGGTTTTGTGTTTTTTTAACCATTTTGCAGGAAACGAGGAAGAGATTGCTGCTGCAGTTTGCTGATCTGATCCTAGTTACGGCGTAACTCATCTATATGATTACGTCGTAACCAACCTTTAGCAGAATTATTAGGCGCATTACCAATTCACGGTAATACCATTTCGATTGGTTACGCCGTAACCACTCGCTTTGCGACTTATGTCGGGGTTTTGCCAGGTTACGCAACTCCCTCAAAGAGTTACGACGTAACCTTCCTCTGCTTTAATTCTTTAATTTTAAAACACAATAACCTTGTATTAGTATTTTAAATGAACTTTGTGGGTGTGTTACCTGTAAACCCTCACGAGACTTCACTCGTCCGCTTGGGACACCAAGTGGTTTAAAAGACTTGTTGCATATGCTAAATGCAACCGTGATTCCTATGAAAGTGAGTTAGGTTTGGTTTTCATTTTTCATTTTTTTCTTTTTAGAATTATGCTTGTCGGTAGTGTGATTTCGGGGATTGAAGTTTGTTCATGATCATTATCTGAAGGCACGTCTCTTTTCAGGGGCCTTCTTTCATTTTGGAGCAAATTTCAGGGAAGTTCTCGCTCTAATTCTACTTTTCTATTCACCTTTATTTAATGCTTAGTACAAAAGGGACTTTGTACAATTAAAGTGGGGGGACGGGAGTAGAATTATCTCTTGAACATTATTTTTCCCTCATTTTTCCAGTTTATTTTGAAAAATTATGCCATTTTTAAAATTTTGACATGTTTTTCTTAACCTAACTAGATTAGACCTTAGCCGAGCACATACAACCCTTGATATTATATAGTGGCATTAGCCTTATCCATTTCTAATATTTTACCCCAAATCCACCAAATTATGAGTGTTCCGATAGCTTGTAAACTTTAGAACTTGGCCTTTGCATCATTTCGAGACCATAGACTAGGTATGTTGAGTTAGCTCGATGTATTTGGACTTTTCAGTTTTAGAAGGCAATATTATAGGATTATCGCCCAAATAGCCTACCATTGTGTGTCTATCGATTAGTAACCTCGACTTCTCAACCCCCATGTGAAACCCTTTTGTTGCACTCACCTTTAGTGCAAGATACCCCTAGATACACCCATCTGAGCCATTCCTTTCATTTTGTTAAACCCAATATATTGTTTTGTTACACCTATACACCTTAGCCTACCCTGTAGTCTTTATTTGTGATTGGGAAGTCATCATTTGCCTAAGTTCAAGGTTCAAGTGGAAAGGTTTGGAAATCACGCTTTCATCGACGACATATTCCTGAAGATCATTGAAGACCCCCCGAATTCCCATTGTTCATCTCAAGTGGGGGGATATTATGTTGTTATTGTTATGTTGAAAAAAAAAGTGATTCGAAAAGAAAAAAAAAGGTTGTTATGTTATTGTAAAGTGCAATGTTATAAGCACTATGTTATGAGCTTTATAGATTTAGTATCGAGGAAGCCACCTCGGTCACATTTGAAGATTGAAGTTGGTAATTTTGCAAACAGTTGAAGAAAAGGTGGTGTGCCCATCATGACGTCCTCTAATGACACATCCACCTGGTATTTCATGATCCGGTTTCTTGACTTCAAAGCTTGAACTTTGGGCGGACGGTAAGTGATGATGACTTGGTTATAGATTTAGACTACCTGTTTGATTTTTATTTTACACCATTTATATATCTCATGTCTTATCCTACCCTTTAGTCATGAAGCGTGTCTAGGTGATGCAGCGAGCAATTTTTGGTGTCTTGGCCATGGATTTAGTCATGTATCATTGATTTTGTCCACTTCGCCGTGACATGTTAGTAATAACGAGTCACCCCTAAACCTTTGTCGTGTCTACCCATATTGCCTTCAAGAATTGTTTAGCCCTTAACTCTAGTGGTGGAGATTTGTGTAACCGCCAAGCTTATGATAGAATACATGCTATGACTGTGCGATTGAGTGATCACCCGAAATTGACACTTAGAATAGTTGAGAGATTTGAGTGTTTTGTTCCCATTTAGGTGAGGTGTTGGCTTTATTTTATTCTAGCATAAGGGATTTGTAAACTTATATTTTTCAGGTTATAGGAGATATCTTTTTAGGAATCTTTCTAATAAGGTCTACTTGAGGGCAAGTAGAGTTCAAGTGGGGGATATTTTATAACATCAAATAGTCACGAATATTAAGAGTCAATTTCCGCGATAATGCTTGTATTTTATATCATTTATATAGATTTACGCTTGTTTTCCATTGTTTTCCACTTTGGGGTAAATTCGAGCATTGGAGCTAAAGAGGCGGAATTGAAGAAATACCAAAAGATTTATCATAGTATGCGATTTTGAAGAGTTACAGTAACTCATCTCTCACATTACCAGTAACTAAAAGCGTGACTCAAAAAACCAACTCATTAGAAGGTTACGGCGTAACTCTCCCCAAAGGCTACGACATAACTATATTAGGTCAAATGAGGATCCGCGCCGCTGATAACTACGCCGTAACTATTGCATCAACTCCGGCGTAACCAAGTATATTGAAGACTACGGTGTAACCACTAATAACGCGTTACCGGTAACCAGCAGATCTAGTGCAAAATATGAAGAAATTGAAGGTTACGGCGTAACTCTTAGATTAGTTACGCCGTAACCGGATCGGCCTATAAATACCCACGAATTCGGCATTTCTAATCATCCCATTCCACACACAACAATCAGATAACGTGGGAAAAAGCTAAAGGAAGGTCCGGAGGAGCATACGGAGCTATCTCCAAGGGAGAAATCACTCCCTACGATAAGCATTAGCATTTTATCTTTTCTTTACTTTCGATTCATGTATTTCGTACCTTTAAATATTGAATTGATTTTTATGGTTAATATGAGCGGCTAAGCACCTCTTGGTGTTGGACTAGTTATGATTCCTTAATTGTTTTGTCTATGTTTACATTACTTCCGCATAATTATTTCTAAGTGTATGC
>OU343216.1:110800409-110831386 GCA_910596185.1 Chrysanthemum makinoi | reverse complement strand
AAAACATAGCACGAGCCATGTCTAACAACATTGATTGGCTCAACCCTGAAGCAAACATTGACTTCACCAGAAGAGACAACCCTCGATACTACACCGACTGGTCTAAACCTCTACCGATGATTGGCCAACTAGATCAACCTAAGATTCCATTTCGCTACTTCTTCAACAATGAATTGGAATTTCTTCTACGGTAGATGGTTCAAAGAAATACGCTACATCACTTACACTTCCGTTCACGGCACCATATACTCCAATGCGCATAGCCATCACAGAAAAGGCTACTCACATGTTTTCTAACCGTGTGGATCAGTATGACATTGATGCAATGTATGGGATTCACCATTGGCCAGAACGCCGACGAATCTACTACAAAAGCTGCCAGGTTCGTAAGTCTCAACATGAAGTGTTGAGTGATAAAGGATCGATTCTTTGTTATTAAGCATGTCACTCTTTCATCTAAATGGGATTAAACCTTCCTCAAGACTATTGTGGTCAAAAGACAAGACGAAAGGTACTATGAGTTCTGTGAAGCGGACTTTCAGAATTTGTCTCTCAACGACATTGAGGATCTGTATCTTGCCAAGGTACAAGGAAGAACGAGACAATTCTCGACTGAAATTTAACGTGAATACATCAAGTCCTTGCTCATCTTCATCGAAGCATAGTGATCGAGGCGTGTAGAAGATTTACAACTTCTTTGTTGAATCGTATCGGACTCGTGTCAACCTCACCAGACCTCAGCTAGAACTTCCTGACATCAACCAGCTTCCTCAATACACTCTCGTCACAAAACCATTAGAGTAGTTTACCGTAGTGAACTACAACGCTGCTATTGAATGTAGAGATCTTCATAAATTTGGGATCACACATTGAAGAAGGTCAGGGCTGGCTTCTTATAGGTTGAAGGCGATACATGAAGGCATTGAGTCTCCAAAGCGATGGAATTCTCGGGACGAGCGGGATGTTAAGAGGATCATCACCGGATCGATGAAAGGTTGTACAGAAAGGACCGTTCAAATCGGAGAGCTTCGTAGGTGGTCATCCCGGATTACTCTCAGGCTATCAACGCCTGTTCGCATTCTGGAAAGATTGATGGACTACTTTGTACCCCTTAAACTGTTTCAATTTCATTTTAATTTGGAAGTGTGATTTTATAATGACTATGGTTTGTGCACATATCATTGTACAACCCGTACTTGTAATGAAAGGACCCGTGGTACGCTTAGTGCCACAATCCTTATAAAAAGAGCGAAAGCTTCTTACTTTTGAGTAAAACTTATCAAACCTTTCAATTTTAAAAGGTTTTGCTCAAAAAAACAAGTACTTCCCCTTATGTTTTTTTCAAAACCTCAACCGTTAATATCACTTGTTGAGGGGGGGTATTTGATCAAAAACTTTGTTCACAAATTGTTCTTCGTGTAATCTTCCCACAAAACTCAAAATGGTCATATTTATTCTCAACATTTCTTCAAAATAACATATTTATATGCCATTTTTTAGAGGGAGAAAATTATGTGATAAGAAATATGTTGTGTTTTGCTATTGAATCCTCGTATGAAAAGACTTCAACCCATGAATTGACCGGATCTGAACAATCATACATTGAAAAGATTTGTCTTCCAAGACTTATCCAAGTAAATGGTACCCATTCGAGAAGCTCTTGATAGACATGAACTTTGACGGGTTTGACAACCTTTCGAGGTTGTCCACATCTTCAAGGTAGCTATTAGAGCTAGTTGTCACCTAAGCGACAATGTATCTCTTTAACTATGTAACGTAATCGTGTCTCGCAAGGAATTGTCTATCTTGAGTTGATCAATTCAAAAGTGCGCGCTCTTTCCTCACTGTGCAGATTTCTGTCAAAATTCTTAAGCACATGTGGAGGGAGTATTTAAATCCAAAACTCTTGAAGTGTTCAAACATGTTTTTCATTTACAAACACTCCGAGAGATTTTCATGAAAATGGTTTTATGGCAATGGAGTTATAAGGTGATTAAGGTTAGGAATAGCTGTCCTATGATCCGCGAGCGAAGGGATCTACCCAAGGACACTACCAATAGTTAGAATTAGAAGTCCTTAGGTATGATTATAAATAGGAGAAAATGAGAATCGGAGAAAGAAGGAGTTGAAGAATTAAAAAGAAAAGCAAAGAAAAGGGTGAAAAGAAATAGCCCTCAGATTATTCAACTTAGGGCAGGCCAGGGTTCAATTCATATACTACGTTTGTCACTTGATTACGCCGGTATTGAAGATTAAAAGTCGTCATGGACCCAGTGACGGATGCACTAAACCTTCTTAACCACTCAAGTTTCTCTCAACAGAAGCTTGTTTCATTCTCACAGGAACCCTACGATCTATTGGCTTTCTTAGAGATTGCTGATATTGAAGAAGGAGACCCTCTCCTTAGTCTCCTTCGGAAAACCAAAATGCACTATTGAGTCTAGAGCCACGAGATTCATCAAAAGATCTCTTAGGTACACTTGACATTTTATCGCTTGTCGTTCAACAATAAGAACGCAAGTATGATACTTTATCGTTCACCGATCTTAGCATCGTCGAGAACATTTATGAGAGGTTCACAATTGTGATCGCGAGTGATTGAATGGAAACTCCCGCAGGTCAACATCAAACAACCCTAACAGCAGGTCACTTCGGTAACTCCTCGTGGATTACGCTTAGTGTGTCTCAAACGGTCTACAATCGTGAGGTGATGCTTTGGTGTACCTCAGCGACTCATCACGTAGATGTGCTTGGTACATCGTGTTATCTCACTTGTGGGACTCCAGTTAGGAACGCCTTTGTAAGAATTAGAGCTGTATTTTCACACTATGCTGTTAACACTCTCGAAGTTCAAACTTGTAAGTGCAGAATCCGCTTATTACTAACCTTTTCTTATGTTTTCTTCTATGGAAGCTCACGGAGATTGACGTCAGATTCTTCACATGCTCATACCAACAACATCACTAATGGAAGTTCTCTCTAAAGGCAACACAAAAGTCAGAATGATTCTTCATCAAGTTAAAGAATCTACAAAGTTTAAAGACCAAGAGAACTTCATAAGTACTGAAATCCAACGTCAAAGAGCGCATGAGCATGTTGAAGAAAGACGTGGAGACACTGGAGCAACGAAGCAGACCTGATGCAGACAACAACCACATACTATCATTTTCACCACAAAGAACAACGATCAAAGAACAAAGAAAATGATGACGTCAAAGCTGAATACTTCAAAGGAAAAAATTTCTCTACACTGGGGAGATTGTTCGAAGCAAGACATTTCTTCTCACAAGAAAGAAGAATGTCAAAAGACGTCAAAGCTACTATTACATAAGCACCTACAACGTTTATCACTCTTTCATTCATCACTAACACTTGGCTTAGCGGTTGTTGGAATCACTCCTAAACCATATCTCAAGTGTTAGTGATTCATATGTAATAGTTAGCTTAATATGGCTTTTATGTTAGTAATCAAGGCTAGGCTTATGTAGAAAGCCCATAAGCCTAGGCCAAGCCCAATAAGTAAAAGGATGGGAACTTGGAGTGTTGCCCTAGTTCCCTCCTATAAATACTCTTGTAAACCCTCACTTGAGGGTTGGTTGTTCAATTCACTCATATCATTTACGCATAACCTTTCTTACATCTTATACGTGTGTGTGTGTTATTGTTCATCCGATCATTTCTCCTCTCTATTTCTTATATTAATGCTTGTGTTATGAATATGGGAACCTAACACTATGATTATTTCTCTCAAGTGGATCTTCAAAGTAAAGCTTGATGAGCACGGTGATGTTCTGAAGAATAAGGCAAGGCTAGTGGCTAAAGGATACCAACAAGAGGAGGGTATTGACTTTGAGGAATCATTTGCTCCGGTTGCACGAATTGAGGCTATTAGAATCTTCCTGGCTAATGCTGCTAGCAAGAACATGGTGGTTTATCAGATGGATGTAAAGACTACTTTTCTTAATGAAGATCTCAAAGAAGTGGTGTACGTCAGTCAACCCGAAGGTTTTGTGAATCCAGAGCATCCTACCCATGTCTACCACTTGAAGAAGGCCCTTTATGGTTTGAAGCAACCTCTAAGGGCATGATATGATACATTGTCAAAGTTTCTTTTGACAAAAGGATTCAGCAAAGGAGTAGTTGATCCCACATTTTTTACCAGAAAGTCAGGCAAACACTTAATTCACGTTCAAATTTATATTGATGATATTATTTTTGCCTCGACCGACCCTAATGAATGTGACCGATTTTCAAAGGAGATGGGCTCCAAATTTCAAATGTTTATGATGGGACAAATGTCATTTTTCTTGGGATTACAAATTTCACAAAGTCCCGGAGGCATTTTTATAAATCAATCTAAATATGCTAATGAAATCTTAAAGAAATTTGGATTTGATTCTTGTCACCCTGTTGATACTCCCATGGTGGAGCATTCAAAATTGGATGAGGACCACTTAGGGATCATGATTGATCGAACGAAATATCGTAGCATGATTGGATCCCTGATGTACCACATAGCCAGTAGACCTGATATTATGTTCGCTGTATGCATGTGTGCTAGATACCAGGCTAAGCCTACCAAAAAGCACCTTGAAGCAGTTAAACGGGTCTTTCGGTATCTCCAAGGAACCATTAACATGGGACTTTGGTATCCAAAGGACACCGATATGTCCTGACAGCATATATCAGATGAGACCATGCAGGGTGTCAAGATACGTCAAAGTAATGCGTTAGGAGGTGCTTAGTTTTTGGGAGATAAGTTGGTAAGCTGGTCTTCAAAGAAACAAATGAGTACGTCTATATCCTCTACAGAGGCTGAATACATAGCCATGTCATCTTATTGTGCTCAAATATTATGGATGAGATCCCAATTATCTGACTATGGCTTTGTATTCAACAAAGTTCTTTTGTATTGTGAAAACAAAAGTGCCATTGCTCTCTGCTGCAACAATTTTCAACACTCAAGAGCAAAGCACATTGACATTCGACATCACTTCATCAGGAAACAAGTAGAGAAAGGTGTGGTTGAACTATATTTTGTAAGGACTGAATATCAGCTGGCAGACATCTTCACTAAAGCTCTTCCTAGAGAACAATTTGAGTTTATACTTCCATGACTTGGCTTGAAGAGCCTACAACCTGAGACACTCAAACATCTTCAGGAGGAAGACGAGGAGTAAAGGTGTTTCCTCATCTATTCTTTGTACATATTTTATCAAAAAGCAAAATACAAAATTATAAAACCAACAAAAAGAAAATAGAAAAATATAAAATTTCAAAACCCATAAAAATCAGAAAATTTTGAAGAAGTCCAAAAATATTGTTTTTCATATCATGTTATCTGGTTTCGATAACATCTACGGACTTTGATCTGTCATTCTAAATGGCATGAGTCTTTAGATGAAGTTCGAACAGAAATAATAAATATTTTAATTAAAACAAAATGAGATGGAGAAAAATGTAGGTTTATTGTCATTTCAAGCAGTAACCCGTTTTTAAAAGAAAGAACAGAGCCATGCTTAATCTAATTTTGAATCCTCATGCTCTGATTCTAAAAAACAAAAGTTCATAAGGAAAGTCTATCGCTAAAAAGACAAATGTTTCCTCACAAATATTTTTCCTTCTAAATATTCTTTCTGAAAAATATTTGTCATCTAATGAAAACAAAACTGCTTTGAAAATAACTCAGACTTTATTTTGAAAATCATCTGGACTTATCATTTGTCAAAATCTCTATTACTCAATCAAAAACTTACGTCATTGATTGAGGGGGAGAATGATTTCAAACAATTCAAAAGGTTATTTTTCAAACAATGGCACGTAAACGAACAAGGTATTATTTTGGATAAATCTAAAGTAACAATGTTTTTGTACAATTGGATCCAGACCAAGGCTAATGTTGTGTTTTCATAAGATACCTAAGCATGTTTGATCGTTGGAGTTTAAAGTCTCATAATCTGATCCTCATCAGTTAAATGTTTCAAAAAGCAAGTCACAGGTATCCCCAAAAAACCTTCCAAAATAATTTAAATCAATTGAGATCACAAACCTCAAAGGTGTGGAATCCAAGATCCGGACTCAACTAGGATATAAGCAACATTGATTGAAACAACGCAGAATAATAAGAACACAATCAATATCACTAATAAGGTTTTCTTTATTCATAAAATATAAATTACTACTACTAGAACTACTAATAATATACACACGCTATAATCGTGTGTCTAGACTCTCATTGGAGAAGTCTACTATGAATGGATTATCTGTAACCTAGATGCCTACCCTCTTTATATAATAGAGGGAGGTTACAAGAAACCCTAAAGCTAGCTTACTATAAAAGCTATATATTTCATATTAGGCCCTCATTGTTTCTTCTTTCTTTATTCCAGCTCGTGTGTTTTGTAAGCATCAAATCTGTAATTCCCAACAATCTTCCCCTATTTGATATTTCAAAACAACCTACATGAAGAAAAAAATTCTAAAACATGTCATCACAATAATAAGCTACACATCATGAATCTTCTTCCCCTTTTTGTAATCATCTAATAGGGGTCTTGTCAACTCGTAGACGCTTCCCCGCAAGTGATGCATATAGATGGTAAGTATACAAACACTAAGCTTACCCTTAAAAGAAACTAACCATCAGCAGGAACGAGCAAAATTATTATTATTATTATTTTTTATTTTTTTAACAAATAGAATTAAAGCGCAGCAGCAGAAAAAATCAACTCAGTAGCAGAATCAAAATAGTATACCAGTACGAACGGAGAACCAGTAGGAACATCAACGCAGGTGTCTTATATCTTGTACTATACATGTGACTCCAAATCTTGATAAACCCTTAATTAATATGAGACACTGAGCACAACAATGTAACTCCTTAAAGTGATAGCAAATGTGAGCATTAAGCACCTTCAATCTGTAGATCACACCCCTTCACTAACACTGAGCACTACAATGTAACTCCTTAAAGTGTTAGCAAATGTGCGCATTAAGTACCTCTAATTTGTAGATTTCACCCCTTTCGCTAGATTCATCAAGTCTTTGTCACATCATGAACACACAAACAAGTTATCTCCAAAGTGCTTCCACTCACTTTGAGATATGATAAGACACACACCTGATCAACCAGGAGGAACTCTAGAACAACCAGTAGGAACAAACCAGCAGGAACCAATATAACCAGTAGGAACCGACCAGCAGGAACCAAATAATCAACATCAGGAACAAGCCAGGAGGAACCAACCAGTAGCAAATGACAACAGTACGAATCATCAGCAGAATCACCAGAAGGAACAGCCAACAGTAGAATGAATAAAAATATGCAACCAGTAGAAACATCAAATCAAGCCGAAAATATGTTAATTACTAGGGTTCATCGTTGAATAAAAATTCAACTCACCAAGACTAGCAAAACATTAGAAGACCAGCACAGACTGTCAAGACCAGAGTTAACATGTACAACAACTGATCATGAATAGTATAAACTTTAGACGACCAGAATTAAGTTCCCACGCTGCCATAAATCAACCAGTATTAACCACGAATGACCAATGTATAATCACTGTATTAATATCCCAAAGTTGCTGATGTCCTATAAAATATGACCGACCAATACCTTGATGTCCAATTGAGCCCCACCATATTAATAAAGCTAGTACTGATCACTTGCACGTGCGCTAATTGATCTTCAATTTTCAATTTACAAAACGACAGAGATGGTATTAATTGTGACCCATCCACTGATCCATACTTGATCACGTGATCAGTAGCAACGTGCAGCACAACTTCGATCAAAACAATATGTCATTTACAAACTCTTATTTGACCAGTAGCAATGTGACAAACATACGGGCCCCACCATCAAAACCAACACAGGACAATGACCCCATACATATCCACGATATAGACCAATAAGAAAACGAAATATACAAGTAAACAGATAGAATACTTATGTAATCACAAGTAAACTATAGGAGAATCTCTAATAAACTTATGCTTATGCGGAAAATAAACACAAGAGTTAAAGAAGACGAATTACTATTAAACACTTTGATTCTCTATTGATTTATATTAATCACTAAAGATAGTTTCTGAGAACATACAATGTTCATGGCCGTATGTTTCTTTTATAACATCAAGAAACCCTAATACAGCCCATTATAAAACGCTTAAAAGATATGCATTATCTCTTTCTAATATAACTCATGCATATCCATTCAACTAACAAACTAATACTAATAATACGGAATACTACTATCCGCGGAAACTATTCTATCAGCAGAAATAGACTATCAGCAGGAACCACTATAGATACTAGCAGGAACCATAAACTATTACATTATTTTAATAATTCCTAACAATCCTCCCCTAAACTTGAATTTGACTCAGTTAACTTCAAGTTTCTAGATAACATCTAGAGCACGAGGATTGATACATGAGCATCTGTAACAATGTAAGTAACCAGGAACAACAGAAACTGCAATCACCAGTAACCAGCAATGAAGTCCAGAGATCCATCAGCAACTCCTATATTAGCAGCATCAGGAACCAGCAACAACAGTAGCATGAGTAGATTTGATGAGCCTTTACCAAGTAGCTACTCACTCTTGGGCTAGCTAGTACTTTGATGGAATCATGACATCATCCTGTTGAACTAATAACCAGTCCAACACTTAGAACGTGAATCAATGGTGTGTTGGAGAACCCTGATGATTTTGGACAAACCATCACAACCATCAACGGATTTGGAATGTCTTTACCTAAAGCCGTTAACTCAGGACTAGCCATGGTATTCCACTTCCTTTACCACAACCATGAACATGTGGGCTAGCCAACTCTTCATCTGTTAAGACATGGTGAGTTGAGCACCATACAATTTATTGGCAAATTGTCAACCTTCAACGGATTTGAGTTCTCTTTACAAGAGCCGTTTGCTCATGGAGTAGCCAATGTTTTGGTGTGTGAGACCAAGGTACATAGATAACCCTCTGATTTTGAGTAAACCAACAACTATCAATGGATTTGATGAACCCACCAGAGCCGTACCCCCATGGTGAGTCAACTCTTTCTTGTCTAAGACATGATGAGCTGATTACCATGGATGGTGTGATATTGAACCAACACACAAAACCTGACAACAATATACTGAAACACACAAGTTAGTCAACAAGCAAAATATACATTTTTTTTTATTATTTTTTTTAAAGAAAAGAAAGAAAAAGTATACAACAACAACGAAATAGAATACCATGATCAAGAAGAGGCAGCTTTGGCAGCAATGATTTTATCCTTGATGAGCTTAACCAACTGTTCTGCATTAACCATATCATTTCCCACAGGATCAGTAGGAATCACCAACTGATGCTTCAGCATTTGCTCCATAACCTTCACAGAGAGGTGGTATTGTAGATCTGAAAACATATATACATAGATCCCAGACACAGTTTTCAATACATGGATATTTGATAGAGGATAGAACCCCCAATGCCAAACTTTCCAATCATCATGTCCTTCCCAAACCCTGAACCCTTTACCATCCTGATAAATGGAGTCAAATAACACATGAAGATCACCCAATAGAAATAGATCAGCACCAGTGGCAGTATGAGTCTGATAATAAGCAGTCACCATACCATATAACTTGATAAGATCCTGTCTATCTACCAGATGTAAGATCTCATTAAGAAAAGTGAAATGCTTGAACGACCCATCTTTTCTATAAATAGTATTCACCTCCCCCAAACCACCCACACCAGTAGTAGTTAGTTCCCATCGATCCAGAAGCTGACCACAGAACCGTCTCCTCATCAGCAGAATCATCAGCTTTAGCAACCTTGAATAATGTGCTATCCTCAGCCTGTAGATCAAATGGCTTAGAAACCCTTTTCCTAGCTTTGCTCTTATGTCTTTTTCTAGAAGTAGAAGAAGGAGAAGAAGCACTAGACTTTGCCATCTCAAGAAGGGAAACAACTGGTGTAGCATCAAGAGCAACAGTAACTTTCTCAACAGTGGGAACATATTCTGAAGCTGGTGAAGGGAATGGAACATCATCAATAGGAATGCTCTGAGTAGCATCAGTAGGAATGCTCTGAGTAGCATCAGTAGGAATGGGTATCTTTTTAGGTGTGTCCATTGGGGTAGGATCTTTAGGAATGGTGTCATGGGAAGTGGGGATCTCCTCACTAAAACCAGATGGCTCTTTAGGAAGGGCCTTCAGAGAGACAGGAATGTCATTTGATAAATCAACAGAATCAGAAGACTTCAATTTCTTATACACATGCTCTTCTAAAGTAGGTTGGTGTCTTTTCAAAGGTGTATAAGGATGAATTCCAGATCTTTCCAATGCTCTTTGGAGTCTCTCATATTCTGCCCTTAACTTATCATCTGAAAACTTCTTGACATATGCCATTGTCCACCGAGTATTATATACAGCAAAACTTTGGCACTTGACAAAGTCCCTCATGAACTGCCTTTGCTGAGCTTAAGTTATAGGTTTATCCCTTTTTGCTTTGGCCCTCCTCTCAGCATCAGCTCTCTTCCTTTGATTTGCCAGTTCAACCATCCTTTCAGCATAATCATCTGCATTATCCTAAGATGGACTGAGCAAGAGATGTATTGGTAGTCACCTCCCCCAGAATATTGTTCCAATGAGCTTTTGTGAAGTGTAGAGATGCAACATCTATCTCTCTTCTTCTTTAAGGAGTTAATGTGGAAGAAACTAGTTGATTTTGTCTTTTAATGTTTGCATTCAATTCTGCTTGAAACTTCTCTGCCACTTCCTTATCTTTCCTTTCAATTTCTAGAAGCTTGAGAAGTCTGGCCTATTTAGCTTTTACTTCAGCAGATTCAAGATCCTCTTCTACCATGTGAGCTTTACCCTTATCCAGATGTGTAGTAGAGACAGGTGTGGTATCAGCAGGATCAGACATTGGACCAGAGGGAATATCAGGAAGAACCTCAGTAGATGGAGCATCAGAAGACACATGTACACAACCAGTAGGAACATCATCCTTAGGAGCAACATCATCCTTGGTAGCATGAATGGATGCATTATCAGGAAGAATTACAGAGCTACCAGCAGCAACATTAGACTGAAACTTTTCAAAGGCTGGTACTTCAGAATGTAGTTTTGTCCTTCTCCTTCTGAAAACTTTGATCTATGAGGTGAGAACAGGTTCATCCTCTGGCACAGAAACATTAACTTCCTCTTTGGTAGCATCAGCCAATGAAGCAGAAGCCAACACATGAAGTGCATTAAAATCAATATCATCTTTTTCACCATCCAACTCATCCTCTGAATCAGATACTACTACCTTACTCCTCCTCTTTTTCCATCTAGCTTCCAAGTGAGTAATGTTGATCCCAGTTGAGCAAACGAACCTTTATAAAAACTGACTTAATAAAGACTTATTAAATATTACGCGGAATTTAATACTTAATCTTAAGAAGAAGAACAATAAACATTCAACACCTCAATATTATTATTAATACAAATACTCTAACCAGTATTAGGGTTTTACAACCTTGAAGTGTAACGACCTTAGATATAGCAAAACACACGTATATCTAATCTAACCTAGGACCTCCTTTTATAGGCTAAGGAGTCCTTTACATAATACAATACGTAACCTACCAGATAAATCTCTTTTCCATATTTATCTAATACAAAATATTAAACCGACTATACAAAACTAGCAGTGCTTTCAATACATTAGCAGTGGTTCTATTTTACTACTAGTCGCGGTTTAACTTCAGCAGTGGATTCATTCTTCTGTCAGTGGTTTCATCAACTATATCCGTGGTTCCAACACTTAGAATAATTCATGATCTGAGGAACCTAAAACCCAACAATCCTCCCCTAAAATTGAGACATTCAAATAGAATTCTTAAGTTTCCTTTAAGCTCAAAACACCTAAATTGGAGGATGTATCCAAACACTTACCAGTTTTAAGAATTTTCTCATACTTTAGCAACAAACTGTATGCTTGATCACCATAGGGCTTCAGCATCTTTAAACCACCAGGCTTCACCATCTGAGTAATAACTCCTGGATAATTATTCAATTGAGGATAATCACCTTCTACAAGCATATGAATAACTTCTCCAGCTGTTAACTACATGAACTCCACAAGATTGATATAAAACCATCTTGTAACTTGACCGTAGAAGTCCTTTCCATTCAGGTTCATCATGAGTAGGTTCAAACAAGATCTTCAAGTGATGATAAACAATTCTCTCATGATAGTCATCGGGCGTACATTACCAAATTTATTCTTGTAAAGCTTCCAAAGATTCATCAAATCATCTCTATCCAGATATTGAAGAATCTGTGAAAATTTCTCAAACTCAGAAACTTCATTACTGACTCTTTGAATTTTCCAACATCCTTCACTTCCATTAAGCTCAAATGTATAATAAATAATTTGATTACCATCTTCATTCACTTCTTTCATTCTTTTAGAACCAGATGTCTTTTGAATCTCAGATTTTCTCTTTTGACTACTTTTAATCCACTCTTTTTCTCTTTCAGAATTCATTGGAATAAAATCATCATTGTTAATCCTCATACACATCAGATAAATCTCATGAATTCTCTCAAATGAACATTTACTGAGATTATCAGGAATATGTATGCCTGAATTCTTGATAATCCTCATCATTACATTTCTCATCTCACCTTTTGTAGGAGGTTTCTTTCTTTGAACTTGCTTCTTCTCCTTACTGATCCTCCTTGCCCATTCACCCAAGATTCTAGCTCTTTCATCAATAGATAACAATGCCCATTCTTGAGTAGTATACTCATTCTGTATGTTATTAGAAGCTTGAAGATAGTTTTGTGTTTCATTCCATTCAGCTAACCATTTCTGAGTAGCCTCCTCTTCTTGCTTCTCTTTCTCTAAAGCGCTTTTCTTCACTAGCGGTCTTCTTGTATACTCTTCATTATAAGCAATCTGTTCTTGTTTATTCTTAAACTTCAAAGTTGGTTCAACAATACCTTTTCCCTTTCCTATGTCTGGTTGAGCCACCTTCTTCTTCAAAGGCTCACCAATAATTAAACTTTTACCTAAGGGTTTGGTTGTAGTAGGTTTAAGAGATAATAGAGCAGGTGCAATAATGGGTGTAGGGTTAGTTGAGGTTTTGCTTAGATTGACCAATGTACTTGCAACTTCCTTCTTAACTTCTTTTGATTTAGGTGGTGATACAGAGGTGGTTGTGACAATTGTAGATATGGTTCTAATAGTAGTGGGTAAGTTTAAAGTGGGAGTGGTTATGGTTACCTTATCTGAAACTGCAGCAGTGATTCCAAGGACATCAAGGTTGAAGTGATTTCTGCTTATCGATGGTTGTGTCTGCATCATCTCATCTTCTACCACAGTCTTCAAACTTTCAAGAACAACTTCATTCCCATCTTTATCAGATACCACAAATTGTTCTGCTTGATCTCCACTATCCACATCCTCATCCATATGCACATCTACAGCCTCCCTTGAATTCATGCCTTCACTCCTCCCCTGTTTGGGTACATCCTCCACATTCACAGCTGGAGAGGAGTCCACCTTTCTTTTCAACTTTCTCATTTTTCTTAAAACAACAACCCCAGGTCTCCTCACCTTTTCCATCACAAACATTCTGTGCTTCAGCCTCCTAATCTCTTTTCCCTGAAACACATCCAACTCTTGAAGACTAGAGATTGTGTTCTCCATCTTGGTACATTTAGGCTTCAAGTCATTTAAATGTTCAAGAATATCCTCCCCACTTCGACCTGTGTTAACTGGTCCGAGAGGTGGTTCATTGGAAAACTCATCAGGTACCTGTTTAGGATCCGTCAATTCATGATCATGTTCCAAACTATCCTCATCACTTCGAGCTGTGTTAACTGCTCTGAGAGGTGAATCCTGGGATAAAGTAAACATAGTATCGATCCAGCCCGATCATCTATGCACCGATTGAGCGCAGTTGGCTAGGGATTCCCTCCACTGTTGAGTTCCAAGGAACTCTCCACATTAGGAGTTGCCAAAGGTTGGGTCTTAATGATGTTTCCCCTGTCCGACCAGACATCTAAGCATGAATCAGTAGTGGAAGCCCTTCCAATCATGTCACCTCCACAACTTGTGACAACCTCATGAACAACACCACTAACACCAGCCTGAGGTAGCTTGGTGCCCTTCCTCCTCCTAGTCTACAAAATGGGTTGTACAGTGGTTTGAGGTTGACTAGCAGTGAGTTCAGTTGCACTAGAAGTGGGTTGAGATTCACTAACAGTGGGTTCAAGTGTACTAGCCGTGGGTTCAGGTTCTATGGATTGGGATTCAAGACCTTCATCAAACTCAGGAATAGCAGGCAAATTAATCATATGTGGGAATAAGGGAACATCTCTTATTTGAAAATTAGGGTTCTGATGTCTCATATGTGCAAAGACCTTAGGAAGCATATAATGCACTTCATACTCCCTAGTATGCTCAATAGGTTCCTCTATTTGACACAATAATAGCTGACAAACCTTGGATATAAATAATATTTACCCTTCTTCCTAATATTCTGCACAAACCCTTCACAAATCATCCTAGACCAATTAAACTTCCTCCCCTCAGATAGACATATGATAGCAGTAGCAATTTTGGAGGGAAAGTCATCAAATCCAGTGGTGTTATTACTTATACACATCAACAAGGTATGAATCAAAAACTTCCATTATTGAGAAAACATTCCTTTAAAATTTTTTACCTTACCATCCCTTCTAGTATATCCTAGCCGCTCTAAACCTTCAAATATCTCAGCATCAGAAAGGTTAACTACACCATCAGCATCATCTAACTTCAAAACACCTCTAATGATTCCCTCATCAACCAAAATCTCAATCTCATCCACCACAGTACTAAAAACTTCGACCCCATCTATCTCCTTAAGCTTAGCATTTACCCAGAATTGATGTACATAGGCTTTAAGGACGGTGGGTGCACAAGGTGAATCAAGTCAAAAGGTGAATCCTTAGAATACCAAAGGCCCAATGTAGGATGACCTTTAAGGTATCTAAAGATTCTCTTAACAGCATTCATGTGTGATGTATTAGGTGTGACTTGGAATCTTCCACACACACATACTGAGAACATTATATCTAGCCTAGATCTAGTGAGATACATCAAGGATCCAATCATGCACCTATACAACTTCAAATCAACTTTGGGACTTCCATCATCTGGTAGCAGTGGTTTCTGACTCTCCATAGGTGTACTAGCACTCTTCACATCCTGAAACACAAAATTCTTCAAAATATCTGCTACATACTTGTCTTGACTAATGAAAATACGATAAGTCCTTTGTTGAACTCAGCCTAAAAGAAAGTGAGTTCTCCCATAGAACTCATCTGAAACTTATCATGCATAAGTTTCTCAAAATCCTTGCATAGCTCCTTATTTGTTGAGCCAAAGATGATGTCATCTACATAGACCTGAACCAGTAAAATATCATCCTTGAGCTTCCTAATGAACAAAGTCTTATCAATCAACCCTCTTTTAAATCCATTGTCCATCAAATAAGTAGACAACCACTCATACCATGCCCTAGGAGCTTGATGCAACCCATACATAGCCTTCTTCACCATGTATACCTTGTCAAGATGATCAGGATCTTCAAAACTAGGAGGTTGACAAACATAAACCACCTCATCAATTGTGCCATACAGAAAGGCACTCTTAACATTCATCTAATACACCACAAAATTCTTGAATGAAGCATATGCTAAAAATAATCTAATAGCCTCAATTCTTGCAAATGGAGCAAATACTTCAACATAATCCAAGCCTTCAGTTTGTGTGTATCCTTGAGCAACCAGCCTTGATTTGTTCCTTACCACTATTCCTCTTTCATCCCTCATTTGAACACCCATTTAGTCCCAATTGCCCTCTTTCCATTAGGAAGGTCAACCAATGTCCAAACCTCTTGAAGCTTAAACTGTAGAAGCTCCTCTTGCATTGATTCAACCCATACTTCTTCTGACAAAGCTTCTTCAACTCTCTTGGGTTGCTTTTGAGACAGAAAACAAGCAAATAGGCAATTTTGCAGATCTTTATGACTATTTCTTTTGTGAAGTGACCTTGCAAAGAAACCTTGTTAAGGAAAGGTTTTAGTGTTTTGAACCTTGCTTCTTATTTGAACTGGTGTATTCAAATTTCCAAGTATTTGATCCTTTGGATGAATCTTATGAATTCTTGTGGTAGTGATTGGACTTTCATGAATGACAGTTTCCAAATTTGTAAAATCAGCATTGAAGAAATCATCCATGTTTTCATCATCAGTAGGAGTATCAATCTCTTCCAAAGCAGGCATATCAGGATCATGTGGATACTCCTCTTCACCAAATAATGGCTTTGCAGTTGGTCCAAAGTAAGTACTATCATCAGTACTTGCAGCCGGGGTTTCACTTGTACTAGCAGTGGTAGAATTTGACTTAGCAGTGCTTTCATTATACCTAGCAGTGCTTTCATTTGGCTTAGCAGTGCTTTTAGAATGCCTTTTCTTCCTTTCAATTTCTTCTACCGAAACTGAGTTATCTTTCAACATCTCATCCTTATCTTGATGATGATCAACTTTGCTTCCAGAATTTAAGGCAGCAACATTAGTGAGACCTTGCTTATCAATGATGGGTGAGACAAATCCAGCTTTCCACTTTTCAACCAAATACAACTCCTTTGGAGGATCAGCTTCCTTAGAAATTGTTTCTGCATCATAATCCTTTGTGTACCGCATTAAAATTAGTGGAAGTTCCCGCAATGATAGGCTCATAATTCATAGATTTGGTTAGCATATCAATGTTAAACAGCACCATTCGGTTCTTTGGTCTCAATACTAGGAGTCTCTTTACTAAACTTAACATGTAAGTTTTCTTCAACAATCCTAGTCCTCCTATTGTATACTCTAAAGGCTTTACTATTAGTAGAATAGCCTAGAAAGTATCCATCATCGATTTTTTCTTGAAACTTGCCTAGATAGTCTATGGTATTCAAGATAGTAACAGGACACCCAAAAGGTTTTAGGAATGCAATCATTAGCTTCCTATCATGTAACACTCATAGGGGTCTCGTTATGAGGCTTCACTACCTTACTTCTATTCTGCACGACAACATGCAGTGCCTACACTTCACCCAGGTAGTTGGTAGCTTAGACTCGACAACATTGTTCTAGCAGCCTCAATTAGTGTTCTATTTTTCCTTTCAGCTACACCATTCTTTTGTGGTGTTCTAGCAACACTAAACTGTCTTTCTATACCCTTAGCTACAGGCTGATTCATCACATCATTCTTAAACTCTGTTCCATTATCACAACTGATTACCTTGACCTTATGGTTTACTAGATTTTCTATCTTAGTAATGAAACTCCTGAGGATCTCACTAGTCTCACTCTTAGCAGCTAAAAGTATACCCAAGAAAATCTACTATAATCATCAGTGATAACTAGACAGTACTGCTTATGGTTCAAACTTTTAACAAAGGTAGGTCCAAATAAGTCCATATAAAGCATAAACAGAGGTTTTGTGATGGTGTTGACTGTTTTGGTCTTACAAGAGGATCTATGTTGTTTTCTTTTTTGACAAGCCACACAAAGTTCCTTACATTCAAAAACCTTAGAAGGTAACCCTCTCACTAAGTTGCCCTTTATCAGTTTATTGATTGTTTTGAAATTAAGGTGACCTAGCCTTCTATGCCACAATTAAGACTCATCTACTGATGCCTTAGCAAACAAACAAGTTAAGGACCTATTAGGAATTACATCTTTAAGATCAAAACAATATATGTTTTCCTTCCTAGGAACCCTAAGATGTATATACTTTTCATCAGGCATTTTAAAATCAGATGACAACACAACACACTCAGTTTCCCCAAAAAGTACCCAGTTTTTCTTATCACACATTTGAGAAACATTGAATAAATTGTACTTTAGTCCTCGTACCAGATAGACTTTTTCAAAGTCTAATTTTCCTGTTCTGATAGTGCCTCTGCCAAGTATCTTTCCTCCCTTTGGATCATCGCCAAAAGCCACATATCCTCCATCATAAGCTTCAAAATCCTCCAGGTTGCTCCCATCCCATGTCATGTGCCCAGAGCAACCACTATCAAAAATTCCTTTGTCTTTTAGCTCATCTTGTAGATTGCCCTGCACATGAATTTAAACAAGTTAGTTCCTTTGGTGGACCCAAGCCAATACTGACTTGGGTGCTGCGGCCTCATCAACATAATCAAATTTCTTTAGGTCCATTGATGTACAACTGACATGATGTAAAACCCTTGTCTTAGGCTTCCATTGCCAGCTAGCTGGGGCCTTAACAACATAAAAATGGTTTCCAACCACTGTATTAGTTATCACCTTTGGAATTTTTAAAACTTCTTTTGAGTCAGTGGTGATATTCTGGCAGAAGTGGATAGATTTTGCTCAGTAGTTGTTACATTTTGCTTAGAAGTGGTTGGAACCCATTTGGGTGCAGCAGTGATTATAGATTTTGTTTTACCAATCCTCATTAACACTGCTCTGGGAACCATATTTTTGTTAGGATGAGGGATTGTTTTATGTGAAAAGTTTAGATGATTTACCCTCCTCCAATGATTCCAAACTTGTGGTTGGTTTTTATAACAGTTTCTCTGTAAATGCTCAAAACTACCACATTTAAAATAAGCCTTCTTGACACATTGAAACTCATCTCCTAATCTGTTAGAAATTAGGCCATTAAAGTTTCTTTGATTCCCCCTAGGTATGTATCTTTTCATCTGTTCCCTAGGTATCTTCTTATAATCTACCACTTTCCTAGAGATAGGTGCTCCAAATCTAGGAATAAGGTTGGCTTGCTTAGAATCAATTTTCTTAACATTTTCTATCTTCTCTTTGATTCAGATCTAACTTCCTTAGAATTTGATTCCCAATCTTCAATAGTAGGAGCATTAGACGACTTATCAGAACCTATCTTAGTTGTTTCAGTCTTACTAATTTCTTCAACATGTTTGTTAAAACTGAATTCACTACTAAATGACAGTTCTTTTGTAGGTGGTGCATGTTTCATTATAGAGGGTGGTGGCATATTGTTGTAACCTATCCCATAACCCTTTTTCATTAATTGACACTCTATTGATTTATGAACCATATCATAAGCAAATTGTGTTTAGCAACCACGACAACATGTTTTCCTTTTCTTCTATAGCTTTGTTTAACACTCTCCTTCTTCTAGTTTCTGTTTAAGCATTTTAATTTCCTATCCTTAGATCAATTTCACCTAGTATGTTAATCTTATCTACATACTCAAACTCACATTTAGAAATTTAGTTTCTCTTCAACACTTTCAAGACCAACTTTATAACCTAAGTTATCTAGTGAAAGTCTTTCTACCTCTCTTCTTAAACTCTCATTAATATACTTTAAGAGATTCTTAGTTATCTTGACATGATTTAAAAGAACATGTAGAATTTTTAGAATCATTTGATACCTCAGAATATGAACCAGAATATGAAGCATAGGCCATAAGAGCAAAGTTATGCTCTTTAGAAGCTTCACTCGCAAGAAAAGCTGCATTGGGACCTTCTTCAATCTGATCACTCCAGTCATAATCACCAATACCATCTTGAGCAACCAATGCTGAAGAAGAAACATGCTCTTCAGTAGTCTTCTTGACGCCTTCAGCAATCCTATTAGGAGCTCTACATTCTCTAGCAAAGTGCCCCTTCTTCTTGCAGTTGAAACACTCCATCTTACTCTAGTCAAACCCAGCTCTCCTTTGACCATCATACTTAACCTGCCTACCGGTTCTTCTCAAAAACTTTCTGGCTTGCAGAGTCAACATTGCCATCTGCCATGGAAGATTGATCTCTCAAGGTCATCGGATCAATTTGATCGGATCTTGATTTAACACAGTTACACTGTTGTTAAATCAGCCGGAAAGCACAAATGGCACCATCACTAACATTATCACTAGCAGTGGTATTGTTAGCAACGACAGTGGTTATCCCATAAGCAGCAGAGGATACATCCTGAGAACTTTTATGGTATGTGGAAACAAAAGCAATGTTTTGAGTAGTTTAAGATGCACTAGCAATGTTGTTTTCAGACTCATAAGCCTTCAAGTTGTTGTAAAGATTGTCCAAAGTCATCTTCTCAAAGTCATCCTTGTTTCTCCACACAACTGTATGCACAGCCCATTCAGGTGATAAACTTTTGATGAACTTCAAATTGATATCCTCTTGAGCAACTTTGTAGTCCACCGACAGATGACTGATTAGCTTCGGCAATGTTATAAGTGCCATCAAGTTTTTCTCCACTGAGAGCAGTGAAGTTTTCAAGCTGATGCTTGAGCATGTTTTTCCTGGATTTCTTGGTAGCTTCATTACCAGCAAACCTTATTTCAATAGCATCCATCAACTCTTTAGCAAATTCATATTGTTCAAAGTCCAAAGCATACTCATTAAGTATTCCCATAGAGAGAATACTGTGAGCTTTAATCTCCAACTTTCTCCTAGCCTTGTCAACTTCACTAACAATGGCTATCTTTTTACCATCATCACCTTTCTTAATAACATCCCTGATTGTGTAATCAATCATACGAATGTATTTCCTCATGCGCATTCTCCAAACTTGGTACTCACCCTGCTTGAGCATGGGCACCTTTGATGCAGTAACCATGTGAGTTTCGTCAGACATCTTAACTTACCTGAATAAAACTTAACTAGACTTCTTCTTGATTACAGTTTCCAGATCACAAGCTCTGATACCACTTGTTGATCCCAGTTGAGCAAACGATCCTTTATAGAAACTGACTTAATAAAGACTTATTAAATATTACGTGGAATTTAATACTTAATCTTAAGAAGAACAATAAACATTCAACACCTCAATATTATTATTAATACGAATACTCTAACCGGTATTAGGGTTTTACAACCTTGAAGTGTAGGACCTTAGATATAGCAAAACACACGTATATCTAATCTAACCTAGGACCTCCTTTTATTGGCTAAGGAGTCCTTTACATAATACAATACATAACCTACAAGATAAATATCTTTTCCATATTTATCTAATACAAAATATTAAACCGACTATACAAAACTAGCAGTGCTTTCAATACATTAGCAGTGGTTCTATTTTACTACTAGCCGCGGTTTAACTTCAGCAGTGGATTCATTCTTCTATCAGTGGTTTCATCAACTCTATCCGTGGATCCAACACTTAGAATAATTCATGATCTGAGGAACCTAAAACCCAACAAGTAACCCTACCAAGAAGTTGAAGAAAAGCCCCACCAAGAGTCTCCTTAGTCTCCTTTAGCTCAGCTTCTAAATCATCAACCTTTTGAACATACCTGTCAAGCAACCTAGACATACTCATTAGTGCATCAGAATCCTCAGCTCCACCAGCAGGTTGACCTGAGGTATGAGGAACTTCATTAGACCTGGTAGGAGAGACATAAAAATCTCCACCAATATTGGTATCATCATCAAATGTTTGTCTAGGGGGACTCAATGGTGGCTCAGGTGGTTGGTTAATATTAACCTCACAGTTCAACGGGCATCCTGGCTTGTGTACGGAAGAAGAACGGAAAGCTCATCAGGAGCATCAAACCTAGGGGATGGTGGTGTCTGAGGTCTAGGAGATGGTGGTGGTTGGACATTAGTAGCACCTGATGCAGTTGCATCAGGAGCATCTGAAGACCCAATATCAATTGTAACTGATGCAGTGGCATCAGCAGCATCAGGGATGGGTGGCATATTGCCACCAGCAGCATCAGCTGCACCAGCATCTACATTGCCAATGGGCAACATAGCAGGCATCAATGGTCTGTGTTCCCCATCAAAGTTTGTCCTCATGGTAGCAAAGAGTTTTGCAGTTAACTTTCCCATAGGTCTAGGGTGAGGTCAGAGGTCTCAATGGCTAAAATGATTTGTAAGAATCTGGGATACATTAGAAATTTATGCTTGGTATCCTTAATATTTTTAAGCATCTCCTCAAATATATACCTAGAAAAGTTATATACTCTACCTTGAGACATATATGTTAGGATTTAGAAAATCCGGTAGTTAAAGAGTCGGTCACCTCAAATATATGTAATCGTTAGAAAGCTCGTAGTCATAGTCATTTAGTGATAGTTAGTAGTTTGTTATGTAACACCGTAGAGGACGGACGGGTCTTTACCTTGTATGCCGATCCACAGCCCGTAGGGCTCTCATGTAACTAACTATAAATACCCTTTGCCTAGCAAGGCAGAGGGTTGGAGCTTTCACAATACATTTTTCTTTGTCTCACAAAAGTTCCCAACTCTCTTCCATTTTCTCTCTCTAAAACTCATCCCATTCGACCCATATGTATGTGTGATTATGTGTTTGTGAAAACCAATATGTTACAAGACAAATGATAGCACATGCAATAGAGCTAGAGAACTGATCCCAATCCCCTGCTTAGGACTAATACACTGGAGGAGGGTGTGAACCAAAAACCTCTACTTAGGGCAAAACTTACTCTTGTACCATATAAATTTCCCATCATTGGGGTACCCTAGACTTGCCAAACTAGTGATAATTTCCTGCCTATCATTTTCAAACACTCCTCCTTCGTCATTCAGTTGCAGTTGAGTCGCACAAGAGACTCAGTAACCACATATTCCCTTCCAGAATTGTCTGACTAAATAGTCATAAACAATAGATGGGCAGTGGGTTAGGTCATACCTGATCTACAGAACACTGCAGGAAATCAACCATAGGATCAAATATATCACTTCCTTTAGCTTTTCCCAAAAATGCGACTTTATTGTGGTCCCCTTTAAAACTGAGTGCCGCCATTGCAACGATTCAGGAAGAAGAATGTGAAATTGAGAAGGTATGAAATGGGTTTGATTGAAGAATGAGAGGTAATGGGTAAATTTAGGTCGTGGGATATATACGTTAGGCTATTTAAAGAAGTTACCCAATTTAGCCTTTTAATTGGCAAATATCTCAGAAAGTATCTTAGACCAATTTTTGACTTTAATATTATCCCAAAATAAGAATACCCAATTCCTCACTACCAGCAGCATCCAGAAGTAAATCCGCAGGAACCATATGGTCAATCAGCAGACAAACTTCGTTTAACCAAAGTTACTATACTGACGCTACCAGCAGAAACCAAAACCCACCAGCAGGAACAATATGCCACCAGAAGGAATGAAAGTATGGTCAACTCCTTTATTAAGTTCGCACCAGCACCTCTTATGGTCAAAACCTCAATTTACTCTTCTACCAACCCAAGAATTACTTGCATTAAACCATTCTGGAAGATTCATTAAGTCTATTTAAGGACATTCGACCATAAACCAAACACATACTTCTCAAGTTCGATTTCACCTACAACTCTCCACCAAAAATATCATCAGAATGAGTACCCTAATCGAAATATCTTCTTATTCATCATCAAGCTCTTCCTCTAATGATGGATGGAATATTACTTTCCTCCCCTACACACCACACTCACTTTTATGAACACTGATCCATCACAAGTACCAGTTGGCACTTCATCTGAAGATCTTCCTACTCCACCATCTTATGTGGAAGACATCATTTCTGAACTCAACTCTATACCAAGCTTTGTCTCTGCCTACGAGGACACTGATGAAGATGAATATGTGAGGACCTCCAGAGCTTTGGTGGTTGCTCCTTCTATTCCAAGGCCAACTCCCTCCAACCAAGAAACATAGAAAAGACAACAGGTGCTTGGTCTTCCCAATCTCCAAGTGTGAGAGGTGGTTGGTAGAAGGGGTAAACAGAGCATGCCGGATACCAGTAGAAGAAGGAAGGGAGCCATAGAGTAGAGGGTGTAGGTTTTTAGCTTTTGATGATGTAATGAAAGTATTTGATGTACTGCTGCATCTCTAGATGCAGCCTTTGTGATAAATAAGCTTTCATCTTTTCTTTCTATTCCTTTGCAACTGATTGAGAGTGTTTGACTTATAATCTGCAAAATTGTTAGTAGTACGCAGAATACACAATATACACAGATATACAAAATAGATAACACTAATCCTCCTCTTGACCAATAAGCCTCCCCTTAGGCCAAATCCTCCCCTCAAACTGAATAATCAGGCCCATCAAATGCTTTAGTTAACAAATCAGCCACATTATCATCAGTATGAATTTAAGCACTTGAATGAGATGTTTTTCATTTGAATCTCTTATAAAGTGGTGCCTAATTTCTATGTGCTTGGTTCTTTGATGAAAAACTGGGTTTTTAACAATGCAAATGGTACTTTGGTTATCAATGAAGATTTTTGTGTTCATAAAATTGAACCCCTAGTCCTAATAACTTGATTATGTATCCAGTGCACGACCCGCACCAATACTAGCACCAACATCATAATATATACTTCATGGAGGATGTGGCCGATAATTACGCTTCTTGCATTGCTGGAGATCAACCTCCTCCCGAAACCCACAACCCCGGTAGTAGACTTTCTATCAAAATTAGCACCAGCATAGTCACTATCACTGCAGGCTTCCAACACAAATGGAGAATCTCTAGGATACCAAAGACCCAGTTTAGTTGGCCTTTGAGATACATGAAGATTTTCTTGATTGCATTCAAGTGGGAAGTCAACAGGTGTAACATGATGCCTGGAACAAGCACGGACTGCAAACATAATATCAGGCCTTGAAGTTGTCAAATACATGAGAGAACCTATCATTGATCTGTAGAGATGAACATTTACAGCATCATCTGGTTCATTATTTGACCTAGGCTTTGGAGCTTCATAAGGAGTAGTTGCAGTCCTCACACTTTCCAAATCAAACTTCCTTAGGATGTCTTTCACATACTTTTCTTGACTGATGAAAATACCATCTGGCTTTTGCTTGACTTGAAGGCCTAAGAAGAATGTAAGCTCACCTATTGCACTCATCTTAAACTCACTTTGCATCAATTCTTCAAATTTCCTACACCAAGCCTCCTTAGTGGAGCCAAAGAGAATGTCATCCACATAGACTTGAACTAGGATAATATCCCTGGAGTTTTTCTTAATGAAAAGTGTCTTATCAATAGCACCTCTTCTGTAGCCATGTTTCAGCAGGTATGAAGACAGCCTAGCATACCATGCTCTTGGTGCTTGATGAAGCCCATAGAGTGCTTTAACAACCTTGTACACCAAATCAGGATTATGTGGGTCTACAAAGCCTTTGGGTTGAGTCACATAAACTTCTTCTTCAATTTCTCCATAAAGAAAGGCACTTTTTACGTCCATCTCATAAACCATGAAACCCATATATGAGGCAAAGGCTAAGAAGAGTCTAATGGCTTCCATTCTTGCCACTGGAGCAAACTATAATCATAATCAATACCTTCTTCTTGCATGTGTCCTTGAGCTACCAACCTTGCCTTATTTCCGACCACAATCCCCCTTGCATCCCTTTTGCACTTTAAGATCCATTTTGTCCCAATGCATATTTACCATCAGGAAATGGCACAAGTTTCCAGACATTTTGATTTAAGAACTATTGCATTTAGTCCTGCATAGCAGCAACCTAATCTGAATCAGCAAGAGCTTGGGCTACACTTGTTGGTTCAACTTGAGACAGGAAACAAGCAAAGAGACAATGATGATAGTCTATGTTGTGGAAAACTAGAAGGGGGGGTTGAATAGTTTTGCCGATTTTAAGTTGATTTCAAAAACTTTAGATTCGATATTATGTGAAATCATATGGATGTTGAGAATGTATAGATCTAATGATAATGCAAGCAAATAAATAAAGTAAAGGGATAGAAAAGACACAACCGATTTATAGTGGTTCGGCTACAAAGTCACCTTCCTTGCCCTACTCCACTCCCCGAGTCACCTACTCGAGAGTTCAAGCACTATGTCAACAAACTCCTTCACTTGGCGGAGAAGCCTTCACAATTGCTTACACTTTTTCGGTACAAAGCTGAATACAGAGTCAGTAACACGGTGGACCAAACCAACACAACTATTACACAACAAATATGTGAAATAACTAATACAAGATCTTTGCTCTGAAATCTTCTT
Source organism: Chrysanthemum makinoi (assembly GCA_910596185.1). NCBI lineage: Eukaryota > Viridiplantae > Streptophyta > Magnoliopsida > Asterales > Asteraceae > Chrysanthemum > Chrysanthemum makinoi. The sequence goes on along the minus strand of OU343216.1, from coordinate 110,805,366 downwards.
GGAGTGACAAATCAATCAAGGACCCCTTGCTTGGATGACTTGTAGAATGCTCGTGATCTCGCCTTATAGAAGGACCTATATGAGGATCACAAATAGAAAGAAAGAAGAACAACTCTCTAGATCAAGTGATCTATATGTTAGAATGAGAGTGTATGAGAGATTTAGTAAGAAGAGGGGGTGGATTAGAATGAAGAAATGGCGCTCTATTTATAGGCAAATTTCTCCTCTGTTCCACGGATCCCACGGATCCCTCCCACTTGGGATCCGTCTAGTGTAATCCTAGGGATCCGTGGGGCGCTCCTCTTTGCCCATGGGTTTTTGTTTATGGGTTGGTCCATGGGTTTTCTTTAGATTCAATGTATCTAAGTATACATTGTATCTAGTAACTTTGGTATGGGTTATGATCCATGGGTTATGGTCCATGGGTTATGGTTTTACCCATCCTAATAAACTATTACAACAAATGCTTAATTATTACATTTTGTATTTAAATGGCTATATGTAAATGCTTTACAAAAATAACATGTATCCTTATAATTATACTTAAGATAACATTATATTTGTTATCAACAAAACACAAAGAAATGCAAAATATTAATAAACGTTTTTACGGTTTATTTGTATTAACAATCTCCCCTTTTTGTTGATGACAAAACATAATGTTATGATGAGTAAAACTTAAGAATAGATGTAAGTTTTGAAAGCCCTAAGTTTTACTTCTTCTCCCCTTTTGTGAAACAAAAGTTAACCCTTGGAAGAAATAAACAAACTTCTAACTCCCCTTGTTTGGGGAAGTCAAGTGAAGAAAAAATAAAAATCCTACAAAGAGAAAGGTTAGTAACATGCTTAAATAATCTTGTGATTGCGAGAATCAAGATTGGGAGCCAAGGTATGTAAACAAGGCCTTGTAATAAAACAACAAATTGTAGTGGTATGTATGCCACTTACAAGCATGTAAAATAAGAACAAGACTTGTTCTTGAAAATGACTTCAAAAGAAAAATAATACTAAAAGTAGAAAATAGTAGTAGTGATTCCTTCCATGCTTGCATAAGGTTATGGATGGAGGTTTTGATGAGTAATGGTATTGATGCGATCAAGGATGAGGTTGAGTATGAAGCGCATTTCTTCCCTAACTTCTATTGCAATTTTCCTAGTGGATTGGCAATGTTCACAATGTAAATGATGTGGGTAATGAGTGCGAAAGTTTTTCGGGTTGTTTTGATTTGAGTTATGCAGAAGTTGTGGTGGAAAAATAGGAAAATATGGATCAATATTCGGAATGTTTGTAAATGGTGGTGGAAAAGAACCTAGATGTTCTTGTAATGTGATGGGAGCTAATGGTGGTGATGTTTCAAGATCTTGAAAGATAGTATTTGGAGATGTGGGTGGTGTTGAAAAGACTATTTCTTTTTGTTTAGGTTGTTTAGATCTTGTTGGAGTCTTAAGGAGTTCCAAAAGAGTGACTTTAGGTGGTGATGAAGTTGGTGTACTTGTTGGTGATGAGGAGGTGCTATAATGGAAGCATCTTGTGGTGAGTTATTTGTTGAGGATGAACCATTTGAGGTTGGTTTTGCTAAACAACAAGATTGGATACTAATCCGTGCGGATATCCTAGCATTTGATTGTGGTATTTTGGATGGTGGAAGTACAAAGGTTTGGATATCATGATTGTTTGTACTAGATGATTCTCCTAAAGGGTTTTGGATGACATGATGAAGTGTGTTTGTGAGAAGGAGATGGAGTATGCAAGCATTTTGGGAGTTCTATATATAGAAAAACAAAGCATTGTAATGAATGCTTGACCCAAAATGTGGATTAAAATCTAATGATTAGATATGAATTCAAGGCATGTGATCATGAGAACACAAGCATTAAAGAGCATACTCCCAAAATGAAACAAATGTGGATTTTTCATCCAAAGTGAAAAAATAGAAGTTGAAAAGCGACTTACGTCTACGGATCCCACGGATCCTTCCCTTGAGGATCCGTCCGGCATAAAATTTGGGATCCGTGGATGCAGTGTTTGAGCGACACAAAATTTTCCTTTTGGAAACATTTTTGCCTAGTGTGTGCCTATATGCAAACTATTTGGAGTTTCGGTTATCTCGACTCCTAAAAAGAAGAAAAAATAAACTAGAAGTATAAAACCATCCTATTGAGATAACCCGAAAACACATATTTAGTACATGAGTATGTAATTTTGTGTTATCAATGCTCCTAATTCATTGTTGTTTAAATGAATGTACCGAAAAACATATTAGTTATGTGTCCCTTTTAGCATTCAAAGACATGAGATGCAATGAAGCGGGTTTTACTTTGTATTAATAATGAAAAGCGATTTGTCCTAGACGTGAGAAATTGCTTTTGTGAAATTGATACAGGAAGGTATCATCCTTTTAGAAAACATTGTGAAAGTAGGTTTTCTTTGAAAATATGTATATAAAAAATAAGAAAGCTATAAGTGGAAAACTCATCTTGGGTTTTGAAAATTCCCATATTGTTTGTGAGTTGTGCGTGAAATAGAAATCCTAGACTCAGAAAGAAGAAGGCTAGTGTTTACATACCTTGTAGAGTCAAATAAGTTCCGACGTTTGTTCCATTAGACCAAGACCAAGGCAAGTAGGTTGAATTGTTCCCTTCAAGCGGTTTGGTGAGGGCGTCGGCTATGTTGTCTTCGGATGCTACCTTCTCAATAGAGATGTTCCCCTTTTGAACATTGTCTCTTAGGAAGTGATGACGAATCTCTATATGCTTTGTGCGAGAATGCAATAACGGATTCTTGCTTAAGTCGATGGCACCTTTGTTGTCACATAGGATGGCTATGTCGCTTAGATGGATGTCGTAGTCTACTAATGCTTGTTTCATCCATAGTGGTTGTTGGCATGCTTTGCGTGGGAGGCGTGCTACGGCCGGTTGTTGATATTGCAAGTGCCGTTTGTTTCTTAGAAAACCATGATGTTAAACAACATCCCATAAAAGTACATACCCACTTGTACTTTTTCTATCAACGTAATCACACGCATGGTCGAGAATCTGCATATACAATTGTTTCTACTCCCGTGCCCTTAGGATACCATAATCCTAATTGTGTTGTACCCTTAATATATCTAAATATCCTTTTTGCGACTTCTAGGTATGATGTTTTAGGGTCTTCTTGAAACCTAGCACATAAGCAAACACTAAACATGATATCCGGCCTACTTGCGTGAGGTAGAGAAGACTACCTATCATGCCACGATATTTAGTATTATCTACGGAGTTCTCTTCATCTTTTGTGAGTTTGGTGTCGGATGACATTGGAGTCCTAATTGGTTTTGACTCTTCTAGACCGAATTTCTTTAACATCTCCTTGATGTATTTAGATTGATTAAAGAAGATACCATCTTCTACTTGTTTTATTTGTAGACCAAGAAAGAAACTAAGTTCTCCCATTATACTCATCTCGAACTTCGTCATGCATGATTTTAGAGAAATCATCACACATGTCTTGACAAGTGGATTCGAATATAATATCATCTACATATATTTGTACTATGATTATATGTGACTCTCTTTTCTTAGTAAAAGTGTGTTGTCAACTAACCCCATGGTGTAGTTGTGTTTAACTAGAAATGACTTGAGTCTATCATACCAAGCTTTTGGAGCTTGTTTAAGACCGTAAAGGGCTTTCTTTAATTTATACACATGTTTGGGTTTTCAAAATCAATGAAGCCCGAGGTTGAGCTACATATACTTCTTCATTTATGAAACCATTTAGAAAAGCGCTTTTGACATCCATTTGATAAAGCTTTAGATCATTAGCACAAGCATACGCAAGAAGTATTCTTATAGACTCTAATCTAGCCACGGGGGGTAGGTCTCATCAAAGTCTATTCCCTCTTGTTGGTTATACCCTTGAGCAGCGAGTCTAGCCTTGTTCCTAGACACTACTCCGTTTGCATCTAATTTGTTTTATAAACCCATTTGGTTCCTATTATGGTTTGATTACTAGGTGGAGGGACAAGTGTCCAAACATCATTAGAAACAAATTGATTTAGTTCTTCTTGCATAGCCATTACCCAACTTTCATCTTTTATGGCTTCTTGTGTATTCTTAGGTTCTAAGGTTGAAACGAAACAAAACAAGCTACTTTGGTTTTGAACTTGAGACCTTAATGTTCTTTCGTTTAGTTTTCCTATGACTTTATCTACGGGGTGATCTTTGGACTCTTTAATGTTTATTATTTCATCACTTAGAGGTTCTTCTTCTTCACTTATCTTTTTCTTTATTACTATAGCTTCACTTTCTATAATCTCGTCATCGACAAGAGGTGGAGAGGGTTTGGGTGGACTTTCATCAAATTTTATATTTAATGACTCTTCTACCTTCATTGTTTCTTTGTTTAATATGACGTAAGCTTTGCTATTTGGAAGTAACCTAAAAGATACCTTCGGTTGATTTAGGATCAAATTTTGTAAGGTAATCTTTAGTGTTAAGAATAAAACATTTACTACCAAAGACTCTAAAGTGATTTAACGTAGGTTTTTGCCTCGAAGTAACTCATATGGAGTTTTTCCTAAGATTGGTCTAATCAAGACTCGATTGAGTATATACGTTGAAGTATCACCGGTATTACACCAAAATTTTTGAGGTATGGATTGTTCATTAAGCATGGTTCGACTCATTTCTTGTAGGTTCTATTCTTTCTTTCTACTACCCCATTCGATTGTGGAGTGCGTGGAGCCGCGAAGTTGTGAGTAATACCATTAGCGTCACAAAAAGCTCCGAATTGCACTTCATTATCAAATTCCCTACCATGATCCGTCCTAATAGACACTATGGGACTTCCTAGTTGTCTTTGGATCTTTTTGCTTAATATTTCAAAATAGTTAAAGGTTTTCGTTTTGTTCTTTAAAAATTTTGTCCATGTATACCTAGAGTAGTCATCCACTATTACCAAAGTGTAGTAGTTGCCC
>OU343216.1:110782762-110799978 GCA_910596185.1 Chrysanthemum makinoi | reverse complement strand
AAACCCCATGATTACAAGAAGGAAAACTGGATCTCCTTAAACAAATTTAAGCCTCAAACGTTGTTAACACCTGAACAAGTTTTCTGGAAAAGGGACTTAGATATGCAAAAAGCTGAAAATCTTGTTGAAACAAACCCTCCCCTTAGGAAAATGCCTGTAGCGACTGTGTATCCTCTAAATACACCAATGCATTTAGTTCCTAGAACTATTGCCACTAAGAGCAAGACCTTAATCAGTCAATATGTTATTCTTCAACTATTTGTCGATTTTGAGAAAACTTGTAAGAAAAGGATCACACCCACTGGGATAACTGAAGGGGAAAGGGGTTTTGAACAAACAAAAGAATGCTATCTAACTGAGGTCATGCCTTTCTTTAAACAACTAAAAGATCAATTTGAGAGTCTTAAAAAGGGGATAGATTCAGATATTAAAGGAATGGAAAAGGAATTTGATGCAATCATAGTTGAGGTTAGTGACTATGAGCGAGCATTAAAATATAACGAGATTGAGAGGAAGAACTTGCATACCTTGAATGAGAATCTTTCTGAATGTATTGCTCAAGATGTGTTTTACACTGCTACGAATTGCTCTATTAATGCTTCTCAATTTCATGAATTATCTGTTGCTCTGAAAGTCTCCCATGATCATGTCATTGAGCTTGAAAAGATTAATTCGAAACTTAATGAGAAAATTGATTAGGATGATCACGATAATTTGATAAAGCATCTTTCTAAACTAGAAGTTGAACATTTTGATTTACAACTAAAATATCAACATCTTAAAGAAAATGTCAAAACCTCAAATATCAAGATATCCTCAGATGTTCCAGAGTTTGATGCAGTTTTTCAGATAAACAAACGTGACGAATAGATTCGAGCTCATTATAACACGATCAGAAAGTTGAAAGCCCAAATCTCTCAATTAAAAGGTGAAATGAACAATGTGACTGGATCCCAAATGCCTCCTCCTTTAGATTTTCAGTACTCTCAAACTTTTCATCTTCAAAACTTAGTCAATGCCTTACAAAAGGAAAACGAGAGTTTTATAGAAGAAAATGAAAAAGTTAAACGACACTTTAAAGGGTTATATGATTCAATGAAAGTCACTCGTGACCAAAACAACAAAAAAATAACGTCTTTACAAAAGGAAATTGAGAATCTGAGAAGTCAGGAAAATGGGAAACTGCCACTTGTTTTTAATAAGAATGTTGCATCAAAGTCATCCTCAGACTGCAAATACACTGTGACTGTTAAATAGATTCCTCCTCATCTTGGAATAATGAACCTGCGTTTCATGACTATTGTGCTCACCTTAAGGATAGTCTAGAATGTCTCCGTGAGATTGTTGAAAAGGATTTCATTAATAAACCTCTTGATAGAGAAATTAGGTTTGCTTGCCTCCAGGCCAAACGATCTCAAGAACTGCTAGAATGTGTAATTGCAACATGTCCAAAATCCTTAGGTGCAAAAGGCAAAGCTGTGATGCCTTGTTCTATGCCTAGTGCCAAGCATTCAAACCATTCTAAGCCCAGTTTTAAGAAAGTGAACATCAATGTGCCTTCCAGTAATACAGACCCTTGCACATCTAGTTCAAGAATGCAAAAGTAGATCAACCAACTAATGTTCCCATAATTCCCTCTACATGAGTAATCAGTGACATTAAAGCAAGCGGGTCAAAGCCTCTAGGCAATACCAAGCAAGATAGGACCTCGCAAGCTAAGAATGTGCATTGGAAGAGAGTAGAAGACCAAACTAGGAACTTTAAGTTTGTGTTGAATAAAACGAATCGTGTTGATTCTAGTATTAGCCATAGGCGCATCGTAATTAATTCAATTCGATACTATTTGCAAACCATGTAATGATGTCTGCTTGAATTTGCTGCTAATCATGATTATGGTGTGAATGCTTTGTCTAATGCTGTCAAATGCCCTGTTAAAATTGTTAATGCTAAAAATCATGCTAAGAAGGCTAAAAGGAAAAAACGAAAGAAAGTAGAAAACAGGAAACCCATAGGAAGAACATTTAGAAGGATAGGTTATCAATGGATACCTTTTGGCCATAAGAATAATTAGTTTTGCCCTCAATCGCTAAGACTATGCCCACTAGAAAATGGATGCCTACTGGTAGAACTATTCCCTTAAGAAGTGAACATACTGTTAATAGGTCAAATACGACACCAAAGACTGCTCTATTCCTAATGATTCCATTGCTTCTACTTCTGATATGGATGTTTCTATTTCTGATGTGGGTGTTCCAATCATTGTTACTAACCAAGTGGAACCCATTCTTGCATGGGGATCCCAATTATCTAGTTATCCATTCTTGTCTGTGTTCAACTGCAGATCGTTCAAATCGTTCTGTGGTACTTGGACTCAGGCTGTTCCAAGCATATGACTGGAGACCGGTCGTGGCTCATGAACTTCGTGAGTAAATTCTTCAGGACTGTTAGATTTGGGAACGACCATTTTGGAGCTATTATGGGTTATGGTGATTATGTAGTTGGAAAAAGTGTAATCTCCAGGGTATATTATGTGGAAGGTCTTGGTCATAATTTGTTCTCTGTTGGTCAATTCTGTGATTCCGATCTAGAGGTGGCCTTTAGAAAACATACTTGCTTCGTTAGAGAACTTGATGGTGTGGAATTATTAAGAGGTACTCGTGGTTCTAACATATACACCATCTCTATCGAAGACATGATGAAGTCTTCTCCAATCTGCTTGCTGTCAAAGGCTTCTAAAACAAAGTCATGGTTATGGCATCGTCGTCTCAATCACTTGAACTTCGGCATCATTAATAACCTTTCCGATAGGATCTTGTCGAGGCTTACCCACTAAAATATGAAAAAGATCATCTTTGTTCAGCTTGCCAATTGGGTAAAAGCACGAAATATGCCCACAAACCAAAACCCACAAATTCAGTAATGGAAGTTCTTCATACCCTTCATATGGATCTGTGCGGACCAATAAGAGTGCAAACGATAAATGGGAAGAAATACATTCTAGTAGTTGTTGATGAATACTCTCGATTTACTTGAGTAAAGTTTTTTAGAACAAAGGATGAAACTCCAGATGTCATTATCAAACTAATCAAACAGCTTCAGGTTCGACTCAACAATACAGTCAGAATTGTTCGAACAGACAATGGCACGGAGTTTGTCAACAAAGACTTAATTTAGTTTAATGAAAGTGTTGGAATCAGTCATCAAAGAAGTGTTCCACGAACTCCTCAACAGAACGGTGTAGTTGAAAGACGAAATCGAACTCTTGTGGAAGCCGCAAGAACAATGCTTATTTGTTCGAAGGTTCCAATGTTTCTATGGGCTGAAGCCATTGCCACTGCTTGCTACACCCAAAATCGCTCCCTTATACACACCTCTCATGGAAAAACTCCATATGAACTTGTTCATAAACGAAAACCCGATCTCTCCTACCTTCGTGTGTTTGGTGCTTTGTGCTATCCAACCAATGACGGTCAAGACTTAGGTAAATTAAGAGCAAAGGCAGATATTGGAGTTTTTGTTGGTTATGCACCAAACAAGAAGGGTTACCGAATCTACAACAAGAGAACCCGAAATATCATGGAAACAATTCAAATTACGTTCGATGAGCTGACCGGTCAAATGGCTCCTGGACAATCCAGTTCTGACCCGACTTCAAAACAGTCCCATTGGTTCATCCCTTGTACCAAACTCATTTCCAGCAACTCCATATGTACCTCCATCTCAAGATGATTTAAAGAAATTGTTTGATCCAATGTTTGATGAACACTATGAACCAAATGCCGATGAAATGTCAATTCCATCAACAGAGGCTGCTCCTATCCTTGTGAATGAAGTGAACCCTTCAGTCTCAATATCATTAAGTCAAGAAGCTCATGCTGCTGATCACTCTGTCTCATCAACAAATCTTCAATCATCAAATGTACATCATGGAATTGTTTCTGGCATCAATGATGAAGTTAATCCCTTTGCTACTCCCGAAGAAGCTCCATTTGAAAATATCGTTGCTCTGAATCATCATCAACCTTCTTCATCAGAGATATCGACTCGCTACTTCGTTCCACAACAACAACCACATGAACACCTTAGAAAATGGACACATGATCACCCATTGGACAACATCATTGGAAACCCCTCTCGCCCAGTATCCACACGGAAACAACTTGCAACCGATGCCTTATGGTGCTTCTTCAACTCAGTACTCTCTAAGGTCGAACCAAAAGACATTAAAACCGCCATGAATGAAGACTACTGGTTCAATGCCATGCAAGAAGAAATTCATGAGTTTGATCGATTAGATATATGGGAATTAGTACCGCCCATATTGTGCTATGATCATTGCTCTAAAATGGATCTTCAAAGTGAAACTTGATGAGCATGGTGATGTCTTAAAGAACAAGGCTCGATTGGTCGCAAAAGGATACCGCCAAGAGGAGGGTATTGACTTTGAAGAATCATTTGCTCCAGTTGCTCGTATTGAAGCAATCAGAATATTCTTTGATAATGTTGCTAGCAAGAATATGGTTGTGTATCAGATGGATATTAAAACCGCCTTTCTGAATGGAGATTTAAAAGAGGTGGTTTACGTCGCCACCCGAGGGTTTTGTGAATCCAGAGCATCCTACTCATGTCTATCGCTTGAAAAGGCTCTTTACGGTTTAAAGCAAGCTCCTAGAGCATGGTATGATACGCTGTCAGTTTCTTCTATCCACGGATTCAAAGAAAGGAGAAGTTGATCCTACATTGTTCACCGGAAGTCAGGCAAACATTTAATTCACGTTCAAATTTATGTTGATGATATTATCTTTGCCTCGACTGATCCCAATGAATGTGATCGTTTTTCAAATGAAATGGGTTCCAAATTTCAAATGTCAATGATGGGACAAATGTCATTTTTCTTGGGATTACAAATTTCACAAAGTCCCGGAGGCATTTTTATAAATCAATCTAAATATGCAAATGAGATTTTAAAGAAATTTGGATTTGTATCATGTGACACCGTTGACACTCCCATGATTGAATGTACTAAGCTGGATGAGGACAACTCGTGGATCATGGAAGATCAAACGAAAATAAGTATGATTGGATCCCGATGTACCTCACAGCTAGCGCACTGACATCTTGTTCGATGTGTGCATGTGTGCTAGATATCGTGCTAAGCCTACTAAAAGCACCTTGAAGCGGTTAAACGGGTCTTTCGGTATCTCCAAGGAACCATCAATATGGGACTATGGTACCTAAGGACACCGGTATGTCACTAACATTCCTATGCAGATGCCGATCAGCAGGATGTCAAGATACACGTCGAAGTACATCGGAGGTGCTCGCTTTTGGGTGATAAGCTTGTGAGCTGGTCTTCAAAGAAGCAAATGAGTACTTCTATTTCCTCTACAGAGGCTGAATACATAGCCATGTCATCTTGTTATGCTCAAATCCTTTGGATGAGATCCCAATTATCTGACTATGGCTTTGAATTCAACAAAATCCCTCTGAGATTGTGATAATAAAAGTGCTATTGCTCTCTCATGCAACAACGTACAACACTCAAGAGCAAAGCACATTGACATCCCACATCATTTCATCAGGGAGCAAGTGGAAAACGGTGTGGTGGAACTCTATTTTGTGAAGTCGAATACCGTTAGCGACATCTTCACCAAAGCTCTTCCGAGAGAACGTTTTGAGTTTATTCTTCCTCTACTTGGCTTGAAAAGCCTTCAACCTGAAACACTCAAACGTCTTCAAGAGGAAGACGAGGAGTAAAGGTCTTTTCTTCATCTATATTTTGTATATATTTATTCAAAAACAAAATACAAAATTATAAAACCATCTAAAAGTAAATAGAAAAATATAAAACTTTCAAAAAAAAAATAAAAATAAAAATAAATCCATAAAAATCTGAAAAATCTCAAAAATTCTCAAAAATTATTGTCTTTTTGTCTTTTCTTTCTTGATTCGATATATATCTACGGTCTTTGTGCTGTCAGTCAAAAAGTGACACGGGACTTTAGATGTTGTTCGAATGTTAAAAAAAAATTAAAAAATTAAAAAATATTTTTGGGAGAAAGTAAAACAATGGTTTAGTGTTATTTCAGGCAGTAACCCGCTTCTCAAAGAAAGAAACAGAGCCATGCTTTATCTCATGTTTCAAACCCAATGCTCTGATTCTAAAAACAAATGTTTGTCATCAACAAGAGAAATGTTTAATTTCAAATATTTTTCCTTCTAAAGATTCCTCTGAAAAATATTTGTAATCATATGAAAACTCAATTGTTTTGAAAACACTTCGGACTCTATTTTTGAAAGAAAAAAAAAGACAAACTTATCAAGTGTCAAAATCTCAATTCATCAATCAACGACTTTCGTCATTGGTTGAGGGGGAGATTGACTTTTCAATTAAATCAAAAAGTGTTCTTTTCAAACAATTTGCACTTAAATGAGTAAGGTCTACTCTAAATGTTTTACAAAATGTTACACAATTGGTTCCAGACCTTGGTTATTATTATGTTTTCAAAAGATAATTATGCATGTTTAATCAATGGAGTTTAAAGTCTCAAAATCCAATCCTTATCAGTTAAAAGGCTTTCATAATCAAGTCACAATTCTCCTTAAAAGATTTCAAAATCAATTTAAATCTACAGAGATCACAAATCTCAAATGATTTGATAATTGTGATCGAGGGAGAATTTGTGATTTAAATTGGATTTAAACTGGTAATTCGATAAATGGTTTCATAAGTGTTTAGCATGTTTTCCTCCCCGCAAGTGACAAACGATTTCAAATTTTCCATGCACATGTTGAGGGGGAGCATCTATTTTAAACCTCAAATTATTGAAACGTGACTGAATTGTCTCTAAGTGCAGGTTCCTTCTAATATGTGCAAAACTCTTTCAAAATTCGAGGCACATATTGAGGGGGAGCAAACTTGTGAAAACCTCATCCTTCCTCAAAATGTTTTATCTACTCAAATTGATTGGGAAGTGATGATGATCATTTTAGAAAATGTTAATCAAAAGATTGGACCTTTCATTCTTAATCTAACCATTTCAAAGATCACTTGCCTCCATGTGCTAAACAAATTCTGAATTTTTATGCATATGTTGAGGGGGAGCATTTCTAAGATATCAAAACAATTAAGATACAAAATGCTTTGATTCTATATCACAAGTATCTTGATTGATTTTCAAATGGTTTTCAATTTGTTACAAGGCGGAAGAACTACACCAAAAGACCTACCAACTTTACTTTATGTATGGTGATATAAGGATGATAAGGTTAGGTTGAGGTCCCATGATCCGCCAGAACCGGAGAGATCTACCCAGGGACAATCAACTAGATAGTGTAGAAGTCCTTAGGTATGATGAAAAAAGGTGAAAAGTGAGATATGGGAAGAGTGCGGACTGAGACAGAGCTAGTACTGGAATAAACCCAACAAGGTTCTAGTAATGAAGTCTCGGTAAGCACTGAAGGGGTTGAAGAATGAAAAATAATTGAATGTGAAAAAGGGTGAAAAGAAATAGCCCTCCATTTATTCAACCTTAGGGCAGAAACCGGGTTCAATTCATATACTACTGGTGGTTACCAAGGTAACATCGGTATTGAAGACAAGACGTCATGGACCCAGTGACGCACTGCACTTCAACTTTCCAAACCACTCAAGTTCCTCTTAAAAGGGCTTGTTTCATTCTCACAGGGAACTGACATAATCTATCGACAATCTCTTAGAGATTGTTGATATTGAAGAAGGATACCCTCTCCCTAGTCTCCGACATAGGAACCAAATATGCACAATTGAGTCTAGAGCCACGAGATCATCATATAAATCTCTTTAGGAAACTTTCAATGAAGACTCTCTGTTTCACACAATGTGGAAAGAGAGATTATATCTTATGAGTCCTACACATTATCCTTGTGGTATTGCCAGAACATCTAAGTGATATGCATACATATTCACGATGAAGATGGAAAGCCTTCTAGAGCCAACATTAAACAAGATCCTGTAGGTGGCATGTGAGATCTATCCAATAGATCAACCATGTGACAACTGGACAGAAACAATGGAGAGATTCAATCTTTTGAATCAATCCTGGTTCAGGTTATGGATTGAAGGATACCTTTGAAAAACTGGTCGTTGTGCTTAAAAACTCTTTTCTTTAGCACATCGACTGTGTACTTATTTCTCAAAATAAAAGGTGTTTATGATTGATAATTGATTTTCATTAAAACCTTCGTTGTATTGCAAAAACAATTTCTATTGAGCAATACACGATTGTTTTTCAAATCTCTTTTCATCAATCAGTGAATCTCATTTCGCTGGTTCACTCACTCCGTGTTGTCTTCTTTGAGACGTTCCGGTTTGAGAACAGCTAGAGCAGCTGCGAAACCCTGTCAAGGAAATTCTTCGGAATTATACCTGATCACAGGCAGTACTTGTACTGATCAACGGGGAACCGTGGGCCGTGTACCTCAATTCATCGAAAGTGATCAAAGACACTTTCGTATGCTTTATTGCTAACTGTCTTATGCAGGTACGCCCTGACGTTTGCAGTTGATCAGAATGGAGCGGTCAATCCATAGCCGCATGCTCACACAACACATTCATATATAAAGAAATCATGATTGGTGCATCAATGACTCTGATATTTTCACTCCATGCTTCTGCTACGCTGCTGCCAATATCATGAATCAACGAAAGCTTCCGCTACTCTGATAAGAATAAATCATGATCCAGAATGTGAGCATGTCGGTCCAAAAATCACTACATCACGTTATACCAACACCACAAAGGATGAGTCAGAGATTTTAATGTTGCTGATGATCTCAAAGCTGGCTCAAAACTCAGTATCACGTGGATCAGTTAAAGACCTCCACTCAGATTATCCAAACATGCAAAAATGAAGAATCAAAGACTACGTGCTACAGAGCAAAGAACATGAACAAGAATTCAAGAACAATCTCAATGTAATATCTGTTTGTTTTCTATGTAATGTAATGTGTGTTTGAGGTGACCTCCCTTAGGGGGAGATTGTTAGGATTTGGAAAATCCAGTAGTTAAAGTGTCGGTCACCTCAAGTATATGTAATCGTTAGAAAGCTCGTAGTCGTAGTTATTTAATGTTTAGTAGTATTTAGTTTTATAACACCGTGGAGGACGGACGGGTCTTTACCCACTGTATGCCTGATCCACAGCCCGTCAGGTGGCGTTTTATGTAAGTACTATAAATACTCTCTACCTCCCAAGGTAGAGAGTTGGAGCTCATAATAAGATTTTTCTTTCTCTCACTAAAGTTCCCAAACCTCTAACTTTCTCTCTCTAAAACTCATTGTGTACACCTACTTTGCTTATGGTTTGATGTGTATGTGAAATCCAATATGTTACAATGTTTTCAAATTTATATCATCTAACAGGCTTTCTTAATTATCCTAATATGCTTAATTAAAAATGATGTTAACCTATGTTGAAGGACTAGGTGCCTAAGACATGATTGCTAGGATTAGATGATTAGAGTTTGATGTACACATTATTCCCATACATTTATATGATCTGATTGATATGTTACATTGACTTTTATAAGTCGATTGTTGTTTGGGTGATGTCGACCACCATATATATGTGTGTGTGTTCACTAACGTATGCATGTATATTGGTATATAATAATGTTCCCGATCCGGATCCCACAATTTAAGATGATTGGATGCCGAAAGGAAAGGGTAACTATATCTTGGGTTGACAAATGAAGAAACGGAGCTTAATTTGACTTCTATGGAGAGTTAGCATGAATGCAACGTAAGAGGTCTCACTGCATCAGCAGATGGTTTTCTTCTAAGTGATTGAAGAAACAAAGCTTAATTTGACCTCAGTTGACATTAAAATGCAACGTAAGAAGTCTCACTGCATCAGCAGACGGTTTTTCTTCCAAGCCCTACAGCATCAACATAAGCTTCTCAACCACCTAACGTATTTTTGTGCAGGATACCATTTTTAAACAATTTTTGAAAAATTTGAATAAATTGTTTTGAAAATGGAAAATATTGTTTTGAAAATTTATTGAGCTAATCTTTGAAAATCACCGGACTTCATTTTATCAAAACTTAAGTCACTCAATCATTGACTACTGTCATGGTTTGAGGGGGAGAGTGATTTTAAATAAAATATTTTCAAACGATATTTCTTCATAAAAGTTCCGGGTTGTACGTTAAAATGTGGTGATCTAAAGATTTAATGTTATGTCATGGTATGATTTTTCTTTTGAATCAAGGTCTTTCAAAATGAAATTTTTTCTGTTCTTGTTTGATTGTGAAACTGTTTTATTTTTCTTAAAGATCTCTTAAAACAATCATACCTGACACTAACAATCTTTAATGTCTTAAATTGGTCCTTATCTGTCATTTTTCAAAATCAAATCTTGCCACGCCTTTCCCCAAAATTTTCTAAATGATTTAAATCTGTTGGGATCACAAATCTCAAATGGTTTGAAATTTTTGATCGGGGGAGAGATCGTGATTTAAATCTCAAATTTGTTTTAATGGAATCAGTTTTAGTCCTTTATAGGCACTCCTGCCTCCATGTGCCTAACGATTTCAAATACACAATGCACATGTTGAGGAGGAGGATTTATCCAAAAACAAGATGAGTATTTAAACCTGGCCACATATTCTCCCATGTTTTCCAAACCTGATTAAATCACTTGAGATCCAAAATCTCAAAGGGTTTGATATTTTTGATCGGGGGAGAATTTGTGATTTTATAATGAAACTTGATATAAGATGATCGTTTTGATTTAAAGTGCAAGTTCTCTCTAATATGTGCCAAACTCTTTCATTTATTGATGCACATATTGAGGGGGAGCGAATGGTTTCTTAATGGCTTTTGTGATCATGGATGTACTTCAAAAGAACTCTTGCCTCTATGTGATAAAAATGTTTTAAAATATCTTACGCCCATTTTGAGGGGGAGAATTTACCAAAGAAAATCAAATGGCTTTTTCCATGGAAATTATGATCAAAGAAAATATTTCAAAGTCCTCTTGCCTCCATGTGCTAAACAATTTCTAAATCATATGCACATGTTGAGGGGGAGGTTTTCTAAATGATCAAAACTATTAAGGTGCAAAATGCTTTGATCTCGTATCACAAGTACCTTGATTGTTTTTCAAATGATTTTTCAATTGGTTTCAAGGAAGAATGAACTGTACCAAAAGACCGACCATTTTACTTTATGTATGGAGTTATAAGGATGGTGTGGTTAGGTATTCGTTCCCACGATCCTGCCAGAGCTGGAGGGATCTACCCAGGGACAATCCACTAGATAGTGTAGAGTCCTTAGGTATGATGAAAAAAGGAGAAAAGTGAGATACGGGAAGAGTGCGGACTGAGATTGAGCTAGAACTGGAATAAACCCAACAAGGTTCTAGTAATGTAGTCTCGGTAAGCACTGAAGGGGTTGAAGACTGAAAAAGAAATGAATGTGAAAAATGGTGAAAAGAAATAGCCCTCCAATAATTCAACCTTAGGGCAGTAACCGGGTTCAATACATATGCTACTGGTGGTTACCAAGGTAACACTGGTATTGAAGACAAGACGTCATGGACCCAGTGACGCACTGCACCTAACTTCCCAAACTACTCAAGTTCCTCTTAAAAGGGCTTGTTTCATTCTCACGGGGAACCGACATTATCTATCGACTTTCTCTTAGAGATTGTTGATATTGAAGAAGGAGACCCTCTCCCTAGTCTCCGGCATAGGAACCAAATGTGCACTATTGAGTCTAGAGCCAAGAGATCATCCACAATATCTCATTAGGACACAAAATTAATGAAGACTTGCTATTTCACACAATGTGGAAAGTAAGTATATATATTGAGAGTCCTACGCATTATCCTTGTGGTATTGCCAGAACATCCGAGTGATATGTAAAAATATTCACAATGAAGATGGAAATCCTTCTAGAGCCAACATCAAACAAGCTCTTGGTGGGTGACATGTGAAATCTTGCAAAAGATCAAGCTTGTGACAACTGGACAGAAACGATGGGGCGATTCACTCGTGAATCAACCTTTGTCCAGGAAATGAATTGACGAATACTTTTGGAAAAACCGTTCGATGTGCAAATCTTGTTTTCTCTTGCACGTCGAATGTGTATTAATATTTTAAAACACAAAAAGTATCTCTGATTGAAAAAGTACTTTTGGAAAAACCGTTCGATGTGCAAATCTTCTTTTCTCTAGCACATCGAGTGTGTACTCTTTTCAAATACAAAAAGTATTTTTGATTGAAAATTTATCTTTCTCATAAAACCTTCGTCGTATTGCAAAACTCTTTCTTCAATCAATACGCGATTGTTTTTCAAATCATTTTTCATCAATCAGTGAATCTCAATTCGCTGGTTCACTCACTCCGTGTTGTCTTCTTTGAGACGTTCCGGTTTGAGAACGGCTAGAACAGCTGCGAAACCCTGTCAAGGAGATTCTTAGGAATCCTACCTGATCACAGGAAGTACTTGTACTGATCAACGGGGAACCGTGGGCCGTGTACCTCAAT
This sequence comes from Chrysanthemum makinoi, assembly GCA_910596185.1. Taxonomy (NCBI): domain Eukaryota; kingdom Viridiplantae; phylum Streptophyta; class Magnoliopsida; order Asterales; family Asteraceae; genus Chrysanthemum; species Chrysanthemum makinoi. Next base: position 110,787,445 of record OU343216.1, on the reverse strand, counting down.
TCAACGAAAGTGATCAAAGATGATAACGCTACACGCGTCGTTCGGGGTCAAAGGAACTTCCTTTTCTTCGAGCAAGTTTTATAACACCCTAGGTAGTGAACCTAATCGTTGTAGTGTAGTATTAGGGTAAGCCACGGGTATTGATATCATTCTCTAGGGGAATAGGAATGCCAGTGAGAATTTACTACGCTAAGGTTGGGGTTGAGGAAGATTATTTTTTATCTTTTTATGTTTTTTTAGAAAATGGAAAGGTACGAATCTCGGGGTTTGGATTTCGGGGTTGGTATTTCTACCGATTACTCTACTTATCTAATTATATAATCTAGGTGTATGTAGTCTATGTCTAATTATTGTGTGCTCGTATGATTGTTTAAAGATGTGTTCACTTAGGTTTTATTACTCCTTAATTATCTCCTATTGATGGTTGAATTGTCACGTCCTTATTCTTAATCGCGTTGTGTGTCTAAAGTCGTAGGGTATGCGTTTATCCCTAACTCTTTGAAATTACCAAAGGGTCTCGTCTACAAAGCCCTCTAGGGATTATAAACTCTAACTCTAAGGCACTCTTTGAGTGGTTTAGCCTACAACTACTCTAAGTGCTATAGTCTAAGGTTCACAAAGATTAATAAAGCATTAATTACACAACGAATGACCTATCGCATTACTAGATCATTAACAATTAAGATAAGAGACAACCAATCAATATTCAATAATTAAGTTTCATATTCCCTAAGCAAACATACAAGTAAATTAACCGGACATGGAGAACATGCAAGCATACACACAAATAATTGAAGACATAATTGAATTAATGAAGTAAAACACTTATCTTGATGTAAGATAGGGTTTGGAACCCTAAAATACTGTACAAGACAGCCTTGGTTCGGTTTAGGTTTTTACTCCAAAAGACTACACCACTAATACTGAAAAATTCGGATTTTATATATAATATTACAAGTGCGACGGCGTCACCTTATGATTTGTGACGCCGTCAGGTCGCCGTCATTAGGGGTTTCATCTTGGCTACGTTAGTCTTGCGACGGCGTCACCTTGTGCTTGTGACGCCGTCCTCTTCAGCTTCTGACGCCGTCTGGATCAAATCTAGGCTGTCTGAGTTGCGACGGCCTACTCTTTTAAAGCCTGACACCGTCACTTGAAAATAAGCAATTTAGCTACTGTCCCGTCACAGAAGTGCTCCGACGGCGTCGTAGTGACGCCATCACCTTGTGTTTTAGCAGCTTGAGTGTCTCGATTCTTGACTTTGGCCATTTTCTTCGTATATCCGCGCCTTTTCGTCTAAATAAGTGCCATTATAGCAATTTGCCTTCAAGAGACCTAAAAAGTGAAAAGGAACGATATTAAGTAATAACGGATACAAAAGTGATCAAATAAGGGCTTAAACGACCCCTCAAAAAGGTACATTTTAAAACCTTATCAAATATCCCTACACTTGGTATTTTCTTGTCCTCAAGCAAATGTGCTTTTATCCAATTAATTTATAAGTTAGGGGTCATGAAGCATTGGTTTAAAACAGTCCACAACACATATAAGCCCCGCAAAAGTCATAACAAGCACGGAAATTACATACTAGCACCTCACAAGGGGTGTTTGGATACTCACATATCTCGGGTGTATATGAAATATATCAAAGTGGAAATGGAAGATAAACACTCATTAACCGGTCCTAGTACATAGATTACCATAGGCTTGAGAATAGATCAAACCTCCATCGCTTTTGCGTAAGCACCTAGGAAAGACTATCAAAGAGGTCTTTAAAGGGTTGTAACGTTAGGCTTACGGTAGGGAAACAAAGGGTTTGGTGGGATAGGCTATTTAGTGGTGGCAAGTCAAAAATCTTATTGTTACAAGCATACGAAGAATGGCGTTGCTAAGCCAAGACTCAACACTCTAAACTCTAGATAACTGAAACAAACAAACATAAATTTAAAGATAGATGTAGGATGGTAGCCCGTATTTTATTTTATTTTTTTTTTCATACACTTTTACTCTACCATCCTCTATGGTAACATCAAAATGATAGGGATTTATAGGCACATCCCTACACTTGAGTTTTTATTACTCTAACACTAATTTGACCCGAATTGAAAAGATCAAAACACTTGGGGTATATTATTACGCAAATAAGGGAATTTAACGTTCCCTTCCAGTCATTAAACTAACTTTTCTCATGAGTCCCAATCGCCCCCTGTATACAAAGGATATGACTCTACTTAGCAACTCATGCAAGCAACTAGATAATTGAACTAAGGGTTTAGGGTGATAACAATAATGCACTAAAAGTGAGTGCATACAAGGTAGGCTAAGACGATTTGGGTGTATATTTGGGGGTGGGGTGTAAACAATGCTTCATTGATATTCCGGAAAAACCTAAACATCACGAGAACTGCGAAAAGGATAGGCTCTGAGGGGTTAACTAGGGTATCGTGTACTAAAGATGAGTACAACGCGAAAGGGTGTGAGGAATTACTCAACCGATGTGGAAGAAGTAATTATATTACGGGTATCAAACAAGGGTTATCCTAATGCCTCTTATCATTTAGTTATTCCTAACTACACAAGTGTAGTCTTACTAGCGATCTCGGAATGCATCACAAAACAAGTTCTAGAATCTATAATACTACCGGTTCACACTCTAAGCATTAAAGATGAATGCTTTAATTCCTACTAATATAAGGCTGCATCCTCACATTTTGGGTGGAATTTAGGTGGTAAAGGGTTTTTGTGCTAATCATGCAACTTCCTATCCGTGAGACTCTTTTGTTAAGACTAATGGCCCATTCTTATATGTCATGAAAAATTTTAAATTTGGTGCCAAAATTACCCTAACCGACATTTTCTCATGGTTTATTACACAAATACAATTGGACAAAGCAAATAATCAAGGATAAGCATAGTTTCAAAGTTCCCGTTTTATTTTCCTCCTTACACTTAAACTGAACATTGTCCCCAATGTTCCTCTAAAGTATCAAAGTTATGATAATAGAAGGTAATTAAAAACGAAAGAAACTAATACTCCCTGATTAGCTCGGTAGGATCCGTGTGTGAAGTAGTGGTTAAATCCTTTCCAAGAAGAATGTATGCGTGAAAAGCTCCTTCCAATCTTATGTAACTTCTTCTTGATAAATTAAACATGCACACTTGAAGAAAACAAATGAAACCTTCGCGTAAAATCGGCGGTAATAATATATATAAGACTCGATATCAACTAGGATATAATGCTTGTGGAATGGATGTTTACGAAATTTCGGAAAATTAAGACCTGAAAAATTCCAAAAATTTATAAGTAGCTCAGAAAATGAGAAAAAAGTAATCTGTTGTTTTACTCCTTCTGACGCCAGCCGTCGTTGCGATCTGACGCCGTCAGGTTATCTGACAAAAACCGGTCTGCGATTTTCTCGAAAAAAATTCTGAAAAATTTACATCTTTAGAATTTGGAAAACTTTCTGCAAAACATCCATTATGACTCGATACAAGCATTTGACTCGAACAAACACACATATATATCTTTTAATGAATTGCTATTCTCATGTTTACGTTTCTTTTGAAAACGTGTGTAATCCTCCCTACACTTATCCTTTATGTAAAATACCTTTATATGCAATTAAGACGAGGTTAAAAACAAAATAAAGCATTTTTACAAATTTAAACATGAGATTAAACAATCAATAAAAGATATATGACACTAACAAGCAAACAATTAAGCATGGGTTGCCTCCCACGAAGCGCTTTTCTTTATTTATGAGTCTTGTAGCTAGACTCGTAGTTGTGCCCCTACGTAACTTCATTACCGTCACCTTCTTCTAAAACAATATCTTCATCGTTCACCATGTCATTATTATTCAACTGATAATGTTTCACACGTTGTCCATTTACGGTAAATTCCCTCCCATCGTGGTCTAGTAGCACCACCGCTCCATTGCTCATCTGCTTCTTTACTGAAAAAGGTCCATACCATCTCGATTTGAGTTTTCCCGGAAATAACCTTAATCTTGAATTATACAAGAGCACCTTATCTCCTTCCAAAAACTCTTTAGGATTCTTTATTCGTTGGTCATGCCATTTCTTTGCCCTTTCTTTGAATTTGATCGATGATTCATACGCTTCGAGCCTTAGTTCATCCAATTCTTGAAGCTGTAAGAACCTATTTGACCCTGCTTCAGAATAATCCATATTACAGGCCTTAAGTTCCCAATATGCTTTTTGCTCAAGTTCAATAGGGAGGTGGTACACTTTCCCATATACTAAGCGAAAAGGGGTTGTCCCGATAGGTATTTTGTAAGCAGTTCTAAATGCCCAGAGTGCCTCATCCAGTTTGAATGCCCAATCTTTTCTATTCTGGTGGACCGTTTTTTCAAGTATCCGCTTCAACGCCCTATTTGTATTTTCTACTTGTCCATTCGTCTGAGGATGATATGCGGTAGAAAATCTATATGGAATGCCATACTTCTTCATTACCTTTTCCATTTGAGCATTGCAAAAGTGGGTTCCTCTATCACTGATCAATGCCTTGGGAATCCCGAATCGTGCGAAGAGCTTTTTAACAAAATGAATAACTACCCTCGCATCATTAGTTCTAAGAGCTTGAGCCTCTATGTCTAATTATTGATCCCGGCAGCAGCGCCAAAAACTTGATAACGCTACACGCGTCGTTCGGGGTCAAAG
>OU343216.1:110761016-110782662 GCA_910596185.1 Chrysanthemum makinoi | reverse complement strand
CTCACATTTTGGGTGGAATTTAAGTGGTAAAGGGTTTTGTGCTAGTCATATAACTTCCTATCCATGAGACGCTTTATTAAGACTAATGGCCCACTCCTACATGTCATGAAAAATTTTAAATTTGGTGCCAAAATTACCCTAACCGATATTTCTCATGGTTTATTACACAAATGATATTGGACAAGGCAAATAATCAAGGATAAGCATAGTTTCAAAGTTCCCGTTTTATTTTCCCTCCCTACACTTAAACTGAACATTGTCCCCAATGTTCCCCGAAAGTATCAAAGTTATGATAATGGAAGGTAATTAAAAACGAAAGAAACTAATACTCCCCTGATTAGCTCGGTAGGATCCGTGTGAAGTAGTGGTTAAATCCTTCTTCAAGAAGAATGTATGCGTGAAAAGCTCCATCCAATCTTATGTATCTTCTTATTGATAAATAAAACCTGCACACTTGAATAAAACAAACGAAACCTTCGCGTAAAATCGGTGGTAACACTATATATGACTCTACTAAACTAGGATATAATGCTTGTGGAATAGATGTTTACAGATTTTCTATAAAATTAAGACCTGAGAAATTCCAAAAATTTATAAGTAGCACAGAAAACGAGAAAAAGTGATAAGTTGTTTCTACTCCTCCTCAGGTTATCATGACAGAAACTGGTCTGCGATTTTCTGGAAAAAATTCTGAAAAATTTATATCTTTAGAATCTGGAAAAAACTTTCTGCAAAACATCCATTATGACTCGATACAAGCATTTGACTCTAACAAACACATATGTATATCTTTTTAATAATCGTAATTCTCATGTTCACGTTCTTTTTGAAAACATGTGTAATCCTCCCTACACTTATCCCTTTTGTAAAATACTTTTATATGTAATTAAGACGAGGTTAAAGACAAAATAAAGCATTTTACAAATTCAAACATGAGAATAAACAATCAATAAAAGATATACGACACACAAACAAGCAAAAAAATTAAGCATGGGTTGCCTCCCACGAAGCGCTTTTCTTTATTTATGAGTCTTGTAGCTAGACTCGAAGTCGTGCTCCTACGTGGTCTCGTTTTTCATTCTCAATGAAAATTCTATCATATTGACAAAATTTTCATCGACTCTATACCTAGGCCCTAGGGTCAAGCAATCCTTATAATAAAGTCTCCTTTTCTCCCACATGAAGTTCAAACATTTTTCAACATCGTCTTTGCTTTTTTCCTCAAAAGCTCTAATGTTGTCTCGTTCGAAAAGGGATAAAGGGCCATATCCATTCGTCTTCCAAGGCATCCTATAAGTGATCTCATCGTTCCCTTCCTAAAACCTAACCGTTCCTTCAAACTTGTTATGGCTCATTTTAGACTTTTCAACAAACGGTTTTCCTAGCACTACTTAGGATAAGCTATAGTCAATGACACATCTGATGTCTTCTAGGACCACAAAATCAACTATATAGGTGAAATTTCGACGTGTACATCTTTGAATCTTCCCACAAAGTTGCAAACCCCACCTGGATACTTAGGGTCTCTCCTAATCTAAAGTCGCTCATTCATAATGTCATTGTAAACAGCTGATGACATCACATTAATGGGAGATTCCTTATCTATATAAGCATGCTCGACATTCCTATATCCAATCATACAAGGGATTTTGAGGTTCCAAGGATTTCCTCTGCTAATCTTTGGGCATATCCTAACGATGGGTGATCGGGGATTGTCGATTATGTATTGATGGTAAGCAACCTCTTACTTAGTGGGGTCAAGATTGAAGTAAGCACTATCCTCCTCATTCACATTTTTATCCGCTAAGCCATTATCCGAATTACTGCTGATCATAGAGCCAACAACAGAGGCGCTAACCATTTTCTCAATAGCATCCCTAATTGTACTATCAAATACCTTTTGCAAATCTTGAAGGTCGTTGTTTCTACTCACATAACGGCTTTGGTGATTTTGTTGGTCAGTGGGTTGGGGTTTGAGTGAAAGTGATTTATTTCGTGGTGGGTTGATGAGAGGGGGTTTATTATCACCTTCCATGATGAAAAGTGATAGGATTACCAACAAAGGTCACGAAGAAGGGGGATAGACTACGAGGAAGCTAAAAATGAGAAAAAAAATTTCTCACTTGATAGCAATCAAGCAAGAAAACCTAAACGAGGTGGAAATCTAACTAGCTATTCTATTCCCCGGCAGCGGCGCCAAAAATTTGATACGCGTACAACGCGTGTTCGGGGTCAAAGTAACTTCCTTTTCGTCGAGCAAGTTTTTCAACACCCTAGGCAGTGAACCTAATCGTTGTAGTGTTGTATTAGGGTAAGCCTCGGGTATTGATATCGTTCTCTAGGGGAATAGGAATGCTAATGAGAAATTACTACGCTAAGGTTGGGATTGAGGAAGATTATTTTTTATCTTTTTTATATTTTTTAGAAAATTGAAATTACGAATCTCGGGGTATTAGATTTGGGGGGTGGTATTTCTACCGATTACTCTACTATTCTAATTAACTAAGCTAAGGGGTAGTCTATGTCTAATTTATGTGTGCTCGTATGATGATTAAAGATGTGTTTACCTAGATGCTATTACTCCCTAGTTATCTCTTATTGATGGTTGAATTGTCACGTCCTTATTCTTAATGCGTTGGGTCTTCTTAGGTCGTAGGGTATGCTTTTTTCCCTAACTCTTTGAGACTACCTTAAGGTTATTGCCTATGAAATCTCTAGGATTCGTAAACTAACTCTAAGGTTATCTTTGGATGTTTAGCCTACAACAACTCTAGGTGATTATAAACTAATGTTCGCAAAGATTACTCAAGCATTAAAAACACAACGAATGACCTATCGCAATCCTAGGTCAATAACAATTAAGATAAGAGACAACCAATCAATATTCAATACCTAGGTTTCATAGATCTAAGCAAACACACAAGTAAATTAGCCGGACATGAAAAACATGCAAGCATACACACATATAATTGAAGACATAATTGAATCAATGAACTAAATTACTTATCTTGTTGTAAAATAGGGTATGAGAACCCTAAGATATTGCCCAAGATAACCAAAATTCGGTTTTAGGTTTTACTCCATAAAACTCCATCTCCAAAAGTCTGAAAATTTGAATTCTATATATAGAGTTACAACATGCGACGGCGTCACTCTTTAAATGTGACGCCGTCGAATCGCCGCCATTAGGGTTTCGTCTTGACCACATCAACCTTGTGACAAGCTCACCTTATGACTTCACGGGACGCCGTCAGCTTCGGCGCCACCGGATCTGAATCGAGGCCTTCGAGTTGTGACGCCTACTCTTTAAAACTGCGCCGTCGGTGTAAAATAGCAATTTCTCTACTGAGTCGTCACAAATTTGGAGCACGTTGCGACGACGTCGCCTTCTATCTCTGACGCCGTCACCTTATACTCCAGCAGCTTGAGTGTCTTGATCTTGACTTGGCCATTTTCTTCATATATTCACGCCTTTTCGTCTGAATAAGTGTCATTCCATCAGTTTGCCTTCAAGAGACCTAAAAAGTGAAAAGGAACGAAATTAAGCAGTAACGGATATAAAATTGGTCGATTAAGGGCTTAAATGACCCCTCAAAATTGTACCTTTTAAATCCTTATCACTCACTCATAAAAGACTTTCTGATCGGACACAGGTTACCTTGAATCAAAGGTGTTCTGCTGCTCTTCTAAAAAACATGCCTCTCAAAGAAGAAGATCATGGGAGTTTCACTTTGCCGATTTAGGGGCCAGCATTAGTCTTATGCCATTCTCGCTTTACTCACGTCTGGAGTTGGGGAACCTGAAACCAACTAGAATGTGAATTGAGCTGGCTAATAAAACAACTCAATACCCTAAAGGAATTGCTGAGAATGTCCTTGTCAAGATTGATAAATTTGTCTTCCCGGTCGACTTCGTGGTCCTCAAAATGGAAGAAGATGATATCCCCATTTTACTTGGAAGACCCTTTCTTGGCACAACACACGCCATGATTGATGTTTTTAACAAGAAGATCTCTTTGGAAATTGGAAATAATAAGATTAGCTTCGACCTAGAAAAATCCATGAGATATGCTTCTTTCATTGACGACAACCTTGACGACCTCGACCTAGTCGAAGTTAATGTCCAGAAACATGCTCAAGAATGCTTTCAGCCTGACCCCTTGAAATCAATAAAATTTGAAGACAATGATGACATGTGTTACGATGAAGAAGAAAAAGGGGAAGAAAACATTGTGGACAACCAAACGCTATGTTCAACCAACATCCCAGAAAAAGCTGATACTACTCCCAAGCTCAAAGAGCTCCCTTCTCATTTAGAATACGCATTTATTAATGATGATCCTAATCTTCCTGTGGTGGTTTCTTCTTTATTATTTGACGAGGAAAAGAAATTGTTATTACAAGTTTTAAGCAAGCACAAAGGAGCTATTTCAAACCAGTAGTGCAGCCACAAAGAAGATTAAACCTAAAAGTTCAAGACGTGGTAAAAGACGAGATCATTAAACTCCTGGATGCAGGTCTAATTTACGCTATTTCTGATAGCCCTTGGGTTATTCCTATTCATGTTGTGCCAAAGAAAGTGGGAATGACCGTGGTAACTAATGAAGACAACGAGCTGATACCTACAAGAACGGTTACTGGCTGGAGGGTGTGGATCGATTAGAGGAAATTAAATGACGCAACGCAAAAGGATCACTTTCCACTTCCTTTTATCGATCAAATGTTAGAAAGGCTTTCTGGACATGAATATTATTGTTTCTTTGATGGATTTTCAGGATATTTTCATATTCCGATTACCCCAGAGGATCAGGAAAAGACTACTTTTACTTGCCCCTACGGAACATTCGCTTAACGAAGAATGCCTTTTGGACTATGCAATGCCCCTGCCACATTCCAACGGTACATGACGGCAATCTTCTCAGATATGTGCCAAGATTTCATCGAAGTATTCATGGATGATTTCTCGGTTTTTGGTAACTCTTTCTTATCTTGCCTAGAATTCGATTTTTCTGGAAGTATTCATGAACTCATGACGGCAATCTTCTCAGATATGACATTATAGAATTCGATTTTTCTGTATTTTAGGAGGTAGAATTTTGGAGTGCAAACCCTAACTCAGTTGTAGTCCGACTTCGACAGTATTCTAGGGTCCCATACCCTATTTTACACATCAAGATAAGTTTGTTATTCCAATTTATCATTATGTCTACCCCATGTTCAATTGATTGTGTGTATGCTTGCTTGTCTAACATGTCTAGCTAAATTACTTGTGGGCTTGTTTAGATGACCTAGTTATTGATTGTTGTTAGATTGTCTCTTGTTTTAATTGATAGAAGCCTAGGAGTGAAACTAGGCTTTCGTTGTATTTATTGCGTGAGTGTGCTTTACAACGATAGGGTGCTCGGAGTTGATAGTAGTATACTTGCCGATCCCGTGAATCCTATAGGAGAGATACCTTCATAGAACTAGGGAATACACACCTCCTCTGACTAATAGGAATACAACGCGTTAAGATAAAGTACGTGACAATTCAACAGACCAATAAAAGATAACTATGGAGTAATATTATCTAAGTGAACACATCTTTAATCACCATACGAGCACACCTCAATTAGCATAAAACTATCCGTAGTTAATTAGATAATTAGTAGAAGTAGCAAAATCGGTAGAAGTACCACCCCCCCAATCATATACCTCGAGATTTTACCATTGCTTTCTAAAAAACATAAAAAAGATTAAAAAAAAGAATCATCCTCAACCCCACCTTCTCGTCATAAATCTCTTTCTAGCATTCCTATTCCCCTAAAGAACGATATCAATCCCCGAGGCTTATTCCATACTACACTACAACGATTAGGTTCACTGCCTAGAGGGTTGAAAAGCTTGCTCGTAGAAAAGGAGGTTTTGTTGGATCGATGTACTCTAACCAAACTAACTTAATTAGCTTGTTAAGGTTTAATAACCTCGGATAAATCCTAAGCTATTAACAATGAAACACTGAGTAATCTTTATTAAATTTGCGGAATTTACTTAATAAAGCTAAGAAGAATATAACTTTTAACTTTCAACGATTATATTAATAACTCTAACTCTGCTTGTTATGCAGACTTCTGTAACAACTCTAATAATATCGAACTCTCTAAAATTCTAATAATATGCATTCTCTAAACTTGTGAACTCGTACCTCTAATACCAATCTAGGGATCCTTTTATAGGCTCAAGGATAACCCTAGTCGGTTTACAATTTGTATCCTTGTACGACAAGTAATCTAATAAAGAATATTCTAGAATTACAAAGCTTTCCATAAACGAATATAACAGTTCTTTAGCCTTGCAGTACTTTGACTTCTACAGCAGTACTTTGACTTCTTCTTTAGCAGTACTTTGACTTTTCCAGTACTTTGTCATTCTTAAGCACTTTAACTCTTCAGTATCCCAACAATCCTCCCCTAACTTGAATTCTACTTGTTTGACTTCAAGTTGTTTTGTGAATTTATCTTTAACAGCTCCATCTTTGAAAGAAAGATTGTGTCTTTGTCTCTGGATTGTATCTTTGTAGACTCTGTGCTTATTCATCATGTATCAAAGTATTCTTTAGAATTTATTCTTTTCAACATCAAACATTAATTTTATTTCTTTTCTGCAACATTCAGCAAGCTCCATCTTTTCAACAACATAAGACAATTTGTACATTTAATTCAGTTAAGTTCCAGTCTATTCTCATCACTTCCAGGTGTGTAAACTCCTGTGAGAGGTGAATCATTGAAAATTTTAATGGATTTGAGTTCTCTTTACCAAAGCCATTAACCCTGGAGTAGCCAAATGTTTTGATGTATAAGATCATGGTACATTGATAACCATATGATTTTTAGCAAATCATCAGCTATCAACAGATTTGAGTTGTCTTTACCAAAAGTTGTACCCTTTTGGTCTAGTTAGTTCTTTCATCATGGTGAACTAATTACCATATAATGGTTTTTCCACAGCCTTTACCACAAGCCATTTTCTTGTGGGCTAGCCAACTCTTCACAATACTGATATGGTGAGTTGATTACCATACAACTTATCAGCAAGTTGTCAACTATAAAACGGATTTGAGATATCTTTACCAGAGCCGCTTGCTCATGGATTAGCCAATCCTTTTGTAACCATGGTGGATTGATAACCTATTGGTGTTACCATCTCAAAAACCATTTATTTCGTTTAACCTTTGTTTCAAAACATTTATTACTTAACAAAAGTTTTTCAAAATCAGTAACTGGTTTAAAAACTTCAAGCAGTACTTTGATTAAAGTACTGTTTGATCAGTAGTACTTTGAATAAAGTAATGATATATCAAAAATTTAATCAATTAAGATTCATACCAGTTATTCATCAGCATCATCATCAGCTATATCTGTCCATCTGATAAACAATTTAATAACCATAAGTGTTGTTTCATTGTCTTCTTCAACTTCCATTCCATGCTCCAGCATCCTTCTCATGAGATCTGATGTAAGAGGATATCTTCTATCAGCTAACATGTGAATCATTGTCCCATCTTTTAGCTCTAGAACATGTACTCCAGATTCTTCAAAGAATCTCCAGCAAGTAATCTCCCAGTCTTCTTGATTTTTCCAGATCTCAGCAGTACTTGTTTCTTCAGTTTCCCAAACAGTTATGAGATCTCCAAGTAAGACTAAACCAAATCCTTCTGATTGATTTTGTTCAAAATATTCTTTTACCACATGATATAAATGGAATAAATCCACTATATCAATTATATGCAATAAATCCCATAGCATATTGAACACCTTGAAACTTCCATCTTCTTTGTGAAACATCAGATAATTCTCTTCTTTTGACTCAACAACTTCAAAAGTAGTTATTGGAGATTTGTTCATCTTCAATTCAGCATCATCTTTAGAATACTCAAAATCTATTATTCTCAAGTAATTCCTTAGCTCATCATTTGTTTCAGATCTTAATTCAACTTTATTTGACGGCTGATGATCTTTAACTTCAGTTACTCTTTTTCTTTTTCTTTTTAAGCTTTCTTTTCTTTCTTCTTCTTTGTAAGCATCGTCATCTTTATAATCTTTGATACTATCAACTTGTCTCTGATATTCTTCTCTGACAGCATCATACAACTCTTTCATATTAACATAATTCAGCTTGTTCAAACCAACATATCCTTTCTTCTTTAGATAAGACATCATTGCATTCCTTTCCTTTACAAGATTTGGTCTTCTTAGCAGAGAAGAAATAGGAAGTGGTGATGGTATAGCAGCTTCAGCATTCAATTCTTCTTGTAATTTCCTAGCTGCTTCTTCATTAGCAACCTCAGCATTTAGTTCAGCTTGTACCTTTCTAGCTACTTCTTCATTCATAGCAATTTGAGCAGCCTTTATCTGTGCTAAAGTTGGTTTCTTTTTCTTCTTTGTTTCTACCAAGATACCTTTTCCTTTATCCTTTGGATCAACAGGTTGAGAAGCTCTTGGTTGTTCTTCTTCTTGTACTCCTGGAATGTTAACACCCCTTGGCCTTGATAAATCATGCAAAATCTCAGCAATGGTTTCGTCATCACTTGCTGTATGTATAGGTTTGGGTGTAGCTTCTTCTTCTTGTATGACAGTTGAAGGACCAGCCGCTTCCTCTTCAAAATCTAACAACCTTGAAGTAATCAATTCTTGCCTGAAAGATCTTTGAAAAGCAGTACTTTGATCAGCAGTACCTTGATCATCAGTACTTTGAATAACTTGTTCTTCAATATTTTGTGTTTGAATATTTGTACCTTGAACTTCAGTCCTTTCTTCCTCAGTACTTTCAATATTAACATATTCTTCAGTACCTTGAGGTTCATTCTCCTTAACAACATCTTCTTTCAAATTCTTTTCTTCTAAATTCCTCCCCAATTGGACAGAAGATGATTGTTGAACCTTCTTACCTTTGGTTGTCTTCTTAAATTGCCTAACAGGCTTGCCTTGCTTTCTTTGAGACTTGACCCATAGATGATGATGTTGAACCAATGGCCAGACAAAATTCTTGAGTCTTCTAAACTTAAGCTTTATCTTCTTAATTTTTTTAGCCTGAGCCTCAGTTGTTTTCTTCAATCTGACTAACTCCCTTGTCAGAACATAGTTATCTAATACCAAACCTTCAGGGGGTATAGTAGCTGAATCATCTCCTCGAATTGGTGAATGTTCTTCTGGTTGAGATTCATGAGCAGATATTTGTGGAGATAGTGAAGGTGAAACTGCAACATCTTCTTGAACTTCAGTACTTTGTGATGCAGCACTTGCAGATGCAATACCTTGTGTAGAAGTAGTACCTTCAGTGTCATCATCCTCTGCAGCATCAGCTCTGACATCTTGAACAACTTCCATCATAGAAGTAGTTAATGGAGTGTCCCTTCCATTGAATAAATCACTCTTCCTTGCCATGAAAGTGAAGATCTTGGCTTGTTGTACCACAACAGGTAAAATACTTTTAGGCTTGGGTACATTTGAAAGTTGTTTATTTAGGAACACTTGAATAAACCTTGGATACAACAACCATTTTGAACCATGAGTGATGTGTGAAAGCATTCCATCAAGAATTAGCCTTGAAAAGTTGAAAATTCGATCTGTAGCCAATCCCACTATAGCAGATGCTATATTAGACCCAAATTGCTCCCATGAGGTACTTTTAGCACTAATACAATGAAGCAATACATGAACCAAAAACTTCCAGTGAGGACAAAATAAGGGTTTCCTGAATGTTTGTTCAGCTAAGGACCCTTCATAACCAATGTCCCTAAAAGTATCCCAAATCAGTTGCTTATCAAAACGAACAGCCCCATCTTCATCATTAAACAATAAGTCTTCACGAATAGAGGCTTCAGTAATCTTCACAATTCTCCCAGCAACTTTAGCTTGAATATACGAATCATCATTCCCCATAACCCTAGCAGTTTCCTAAAATTGTTGAATCCAGGGCTCAATGATATCTGGTTCTACTAAAAGTACATAATTAATTTGTGACCCGGTAAGAAAATACATGATGTCATGAAAGATTACATTCGCTTCAGTCTTGTCTAAATTCGCCACCGTGTTGTGTTTGGAAACGGTATGAAGATTCGCCATTGATGATTATATGATCACAATAGGAGATAGAACGAATAATATAGGTGAAGGTGAGAGAAATATGGAAAAGATTTGAAGATATCAATATGAGAGGGAAATTCAGAGAGTAGTTATTTATAGGTGAGATTTAAAAAATCACAGCCATTAATAACAAAGTTACCGTTAGTAGTAGTTACCCCTCAATATTACCGTTGGAACAGTACTTTAATAAGACAAACAGAACTTTCCACGTGTGCAGTACTTTCCAAACAGTACTTTCATAAAAGCAAAAAGCAGTACTTTTCCATTCTCTGCCTTACAATAGCATATACAGCAAACAAACATGAATATCCTCCCCTCAAGCAATGCATAGGACTATATTTACACTTAATAGTCCTCCCCTTAAGTGTAGCTCAGTAATTAATCATGCCAATACTCACCACCAAGTGAGTAAATATTGAAACATCAAATCCTTTGGTGAGTAAATCAGCTACATTATCATCCGTATGCACCTTGACAACATTAATGAGCCTATGCTCATAATAATCTCTGATGAAGTGGTGCCTAATCTGAATATGCTTGGTCTTGGAATGATAAACTGGATTCTTCACAATGCAAATGGTACTCTCATTATCAATATTGATAGGAGTATTCTTGAAATTGAACCCATAATCCAAGAGCTGATTCTGCATCCACAACACCTGGCCACAACAACTTGCAGCAGCCACATATTCTACTTCAGTTGATGATGTTGCTGCAATTGTTTGCTTCTTACACTGCCATGAAACTAATCTTCTTCCAAGATATTGGCATCCACCTATGGTTGATCTTCTGTCATAGTTGTCACCCGCATAATCACTATCTGAAAAAGCTTCCAAGTGAAAAGGTGAATCCTTTGGATACCACAACCCCAACTTAGGTTGTTGTTTCAAATAACAAAAAATTCTCTTTACTGTTTTCATGTGAGAGACCTTGGGTGTGACTTGATATCTTGCACATAAACAAACAACAAACATGATATCAGGTCTTGATGCAGTAAGATACATAAGACAGCCAATCATGGATCTCAGATAACTTGACTTCAACTAGTTGTCCATCTTCATCCTTGCCCAATGAGTTGGTAGATTTAATAGGTGTAGTAACAGGCTTCATGTCTGTTAGGAATTAGAAATTCCATAGTGAAGAGTCGGTCACCCCAACTCTAGTCTAGCATATGTTAGCTCGTAGACATTACGTTATTTACTAGTTATTTAGTTAGTTATTCAGTTTAGTGCAACACCGTGGAGGACGGACGGGTCTTTACCCACTGTATACCTGATCCACAGTCCGAAGGAGGACGTTTAGTTTGTAACTTTAAATACCCTCTACCTCCCAAGGTAGAGGGTTGGACCTTTCACTCAATCTAACCTTCTTTCTTTTGTTACTTTCTCTCTCTAGAAAGGCTCCCACACTACTTTCTCTTTCTAAACTCTCTTATCCTATTCGATCCATATATTGAGTGTATTGTGTGTTTGTGAAATCCTATATCTTACAATTGGTATCAAGAGCCATGGTTTGATCACTCATCTTTCATGCTCTTTGTTTTGGTGGATTTCATAAGGTTTTTGGGGTTATATGTGTTTAAGAGAGTTTGAATCATTTGGATCATTTCTAGTGTTAAAGTTTGGATTTTGATTGTACTTTTGTGTTTAGAATCATTATAAGTGTTTAGGTTTTGATTTGGAAGGCTTGAATCATCGTGGTTGGGTTGTTTTTGGATTGAAAAGTGGTGTTGTTAAATGTTTGTTGGAAGCGAGTTGAGCCACGGTGTGTGTTTCTTGGAAGCGAGTTGGTGTGTTGCTTGAAGCGAGTTGTCACTGAAGAGAGTTGGTAGCTAAGTGAGTTGCCTATGCGACTTGTCCAGATTCAGCGTATCTAAAGCAAGTTTCCTAAGCGAGTTGCCTAAGAGAGTTGCCTAAGCGAGTTTCCTAAGCGAGTTGCCTAAGAGAGTTGCCTATGTGAGTTGTCTGCTTGCTTATTGAAGCGAGTTGTCTTATGCGAGTTGCCCACATAAGCGAGTTGTCTGCTTGCTTATTGAAGCGAGTTGTTCTATGCGAGTTGTCCACATAAGCGAGTTGTCTGCTTGCTTATTGAAGCGAGTTATTCTATGCGAGTTGCCCACATAAGCTAGTTGTCTGCTTGCTTATTGAAGCGAGTTGTCTTATGCGAGTTATCTGTTAAGCGACTTATCAAGGACTGTGATTTGTCAATTCCTGCGATGTGTCTCTAAACCTAACATACAAAACCCTTGTTTTCAAACCCTAATTTTCTGATCCGCGAAACAGGGGGTATATATAAAGAATTAGGGAATATCACAAACTCAACCAAAGTACCAACATATTTTCACTTCCTTATCATATTCTAGTTCCTGTACTACATTCTACTTCTCACTATCTTACGGTTTGGTCTTGATTTTAGTAAAATCCCGCGAAAGATTCTATTTCTCGGTTTAAATCACAGACTTGTAAAATCCTGTGTACACATCAACATCATGTCTTACACTCCTGATTCTGTAATTTTGGAAGTACTTAAATTGTATGATGTTGTGGACAACAATGATAATGTATGCTACACTGAACGGTTAAAGATGATTGAATCAGTCAATGAGGATGTGAGATCTTCTTGTTCTGAATCTGAAGAGAGTGAATTGTACTTGTTTAAGCTACAGAATGCCATGCTAAAGGAAAGTAACATTGAACCTTATCAACAACTTTAATCACACCTCATGTTACTCACATCCACATCAATGGATCGAACATGTAGTGCTCTTTTCCGTCAGGACTTACCTACATTGAAGAGAACATTGTTGCTAGACTTAGAACAATTGAAGATCCAGCTCATCAAAGGGAATATAATGAAGGATGATTCCATTGCTGCACTTCAGATGATTCACAACCTATTCCAACCATTTATCAATGAGGAATATTCCACAGATTTTGATCAACACTTGACAGGTATTTCCTTCAAAAAGCATACTGGATTGGAAATTCAGGAATTCATCACTACATTTATCCAACTCATGGATAATGTGGAGAAGTATATTGAGGAAGTTACTCAGAAAGATGAAAAAGTAGATGAGGGTCTCAGTGCGGTTGAAAGATATTTGTGATGAGTCGGGTAATGTATCAGAGAAATGTCGGGTGTTGCTAAATGCGAATATCATAAACAACAAAGAATGACGTAACCACGCTCAGTAACTCCTGCACACAAGAAGTGGATGTTGTGATTAGAAAGGCGAATGAATCTCGGGTACAATCAATAAATTGTAGTGTTGAGACCGGTATGGCATCGGATGATGGATCAGTCGACACTGAATACAGAGGCTCAGAGACAAATAAGCTTGAAACAGCCAAGAGTTCGGTGACTCTTGTTACACATGATGTGGATGCAAATATCAGACCGACAAATGAACTGGTTTCATGTGATGAGGTACCCTTAACTGATCAACATAGTGCATCTGCTTATGTACCTAAACAAACAGATCTTAATACTGAACATGATTCTGATAAATGTTCCTTGGTTGAGGCTGAGTCTAATAAATTCAAATCAAATGATATTGTTGATAAAAAGGCTTTTGATGAACTTTCAAACAAATTCTCAAAACTTGAAAAACATTGCATTTCTCTTGAAATTGCAATACAAAGAAAGGAGGAAAGTTTTCAAACTAAGAAACCATGCAAAAATCCAGAATTTCCAGAATTTCGTGAATTTTTTGAAATAAACGATTTAAAAGCTCAGCTTCAAGCCAAAAACTCGACTATCAACAACTTGAAGAAACATATTTCTTATATGCATGTGAAAAATAATTTGGTTACAAGTAATTCTGATGTTATTGATGATATTCAAATGAGAAATGATGAATTAGCGATTTGTGTGGCCAAATTACTAAAAGAAAATGAGTCATTGATTGAGGGGGAGAATGTTTTCAAATTTATATCATCTAACATGCTTTCTTAATTATCCTAATATGCTTAATTAAAAATGATGTTAACCTATATTGAAGGACTAGGTGCCTAGAATATGATTGCTAGGATTAGATGAATAGAGTTTGATGTACACATTATTCCCATACATTTATTCGCCATTGTTGCCTTAAAAAATGAGCTTAGGAAAACTGTAAAGAAGATTGTGAACACTAATTTTACAAAACCATCAACCTTGGGGAAGCCAGTTTCTCATCCCACTAGAGACCGGCCAGTTGTTAGACAACCGACTGCATTTAAGTTTGAACAAACTAATTTTTCAAAAACACGGTTTGCCTCCCAAGTTGATGTGAAACAAGTTTTTTCAAAACCAGTCACTTCACCTGAGTTACCTAAGAATAATGCTTCTAGCTCCGTTAACCCTCAACAAGTAGCCACTTCTACTCCCAGCACCTCTAGGATTAGTTCGAAAACAGTGTCAAAACCAAGCATGAAAACCCAGAATTCATATGATATGAATGACTTGTGGAAGAACTATTATCTAGAAGAAGCGAGGAAAAAGGCACAGATTAGAAAAGACGGAATTTTAGGTGCAAGAACTAGGGTGACGAATTCTACGAGATTTCAAGGCACTGCTAGTAGTTTTAAACCATTACCTAGGAACACTAAACTAAAGACTAGGGATTGGCTTGAATCTAAGCGTAGTTGCATTTCGAATAAATCTATTACCATAGTAGATCACTCTAAGAACTCTAGATCATCTTCTGAATCCAAACAAGCTGTTTGCTCGAATTGTCTGAAATGCATCTTTAAGGCAAATCATGATAATTGTTTTTCAAAATCCCTAAAGAATGTATATGCTCATGCATTGGTTCAATCTGTTAAGTCTAGGATCTACACTAAGTCTATGAAGCAAAACAAACAAAAAACTTCGCCTAGTTGGATACCAACTGCTAAATCTTTGGAAACTAGGAATAACGATAGGTCTTCCACTATGCATAAGAAGCTTAACAATCCTAGACCTTGCCATAAGTGGATTTCGTCTGGTAAAACGTTTAAGGATGTTGGACTTAGGTGGATGCCTACCGGAAAGTTGTTTACCGATGACAAAATCAAGGTTGACTGTGAAACCCCAAAGGGTTTGGATACTAATGTCACTAACCAAAATATATGCAATCAAGTTTGTAATATTAGTGCAGGTAGTCCTTACTCAGTTGCAAATAATTCGATCCTTCACTACATGGACTGGCTTAAAGTATGGATTACAAATGGATTGATATCTCATAACTCACGGGTTCAAGTAACTCAATCTTGATATTCATTCGGCTATGACGTTTGTTCACATCAGTTCAGGCCTCGTTCTTAAACATTATGGCGTCTGCAGATAACACTTCAGGCCCCATTCCTCAAAGAAAAGAAAAGTGTACGCTTCAGTGCGCTTTATCTTCAGAAGAAGAGAAATCTTCATGTTTATGACCATTCTCATCGACATTCTTCATCAACAAGCTTCATGTTTCTCCCATGCTCATTGAGTCATCAAGTGGATCTACGTTCATTGGTGTATATTCTTATTCACTTGCTAAATCAAAAATGGCAACTTCGGATGCAATTTTTGAGGGGGAGAAGAGTGAATATACTAAATGATGATGGATGTTTGATTAATGGTCATACGACACAATGTTTGATGACTCTCCTCCAACGCCTAATGTTTCACTCACTAAGGATAAATGAGATTTATTGTTTGGGATTCATTGTTTCAAGATATGTTTGATGAGTATTTCCAACCGCTAGCGAATGTTGATCATCTAAGAAGTACAACTCAGACTACTCAAGAAACCTAATCTCCAGTTATTCCTCAAGGCGTTGATAATGACTATCATAATATTGCAGTTGCACTCATGAATAATGATCCGCTCTTTGGTATTCCTTTACCAAATCTTCACGGATTATTGTTCATGAATAATGATCCGCTCTTTGGTATTCCTTTGCCAAATCTTCACGGATTATTGTTCCTCTCAATGTGCACGCTATAAATCAACCACATGAACTTAAAGGAAAATGACTACCTCATCCGCTCGAAGACATTATTGGTGAATCTTTCAGATCAGTCTCTACATGTATACTTTTAGGAAGAATGCATCGATGTTGAGGAAGCATTTGTTCCGGTTCATTTAGTGGGTCAATGTACATCCGATTGTATGTTTATTCATGTGTTGGGCATTTGACATAAGTTGATTACTTCAGAGTTAATCATTTATCACCTATTTGAGATTGAAGTTGACTTTCTACAAAGGCGTATTATTATTTGATAACTTGCTCGGGCTTAATAATTTGAGTTGAAGACTTGGTTTATCTAGTTACCAGCAGTCGGGATGGATGGTTGAAGACCTGGTTAACTATCACTATTAGGAGTTACGTTGCTTTACTCAGTGTCACATGCGGACGACGATGTGGATAATCTCAAGAGGTGTTAATGTCTCATACTTTGTGTGAGTATTGAGTACTTCGTGATTTGCTAGAAACATAGATTCTCGACACCGTTCTTCCATCATTAAGTGCAAGCTTAAGATACAAATGCAAGAAATTCGACTTCAGTTTCAAGTTTGGTATATCGGGTTTTCTTCAACAGTGGTCACTTTAAATTGTCTACATATGGGTTGATAAAGATAGTCAGAGAGAGTTTCTGTAGCAGTTGATTCTCACAGGATTCATTTGGGCTATTTGAGTTCTTCTCACAAGATTTCAAGTTTATGGGTATATTATGTTTTGCTGATTATGAGGTATCAAAACCAGCAAGGGGGAAGGAGACATATATCTAAAAGCACAACGAGTACACATGATGAACTTAACACTTCTACCTGATTGAAGTTATCCTGGAAAGACAATGGTCATAACCGTAGAGAAACTCAGTGTTTAACTCGTAGCCTTTGGCGTATTATTCCAACTATTTGGGGGAAGGATATATTATTCCAACTATTTGGGGGAAGGATGTATTATTCCAACTATTTGGGGGAAATGGTCTCTGAATACTTTTGGTATGTGTCACTTCAGCGTTCAGTTGGAAGAAATGTGAGAAGAATATTTGGTACATGAGATGATATTGCTTGTCGACATCTTCTATATGATTTATGATAAAGTGCTTCCGGTTAGTGCTTCATGTACACAATGTAATGATGATTCCAATAAGATCGCAACCATCAGGGGAGAGATATGTGTACATCAAGGTCGCACAACATGTTCACATGATCGAGCTTAATCAGTTATTCCGGAGTTGACATTCGCAGAGGAGATCAGTGATCCAACCAGTTACTGTGATGTCGTTGTCTCTACTCTGGTTGGGTACGTGTGTACACTATGGGTTGATTGGTTATATGGGAGACAACTGGAATGCACTTGGAAAAATGAAGATGTTGATGTATTGTTCCCCTAAATAGACAACTGGTCAATCTCGAAGAGTAATGTGTACATCGGGGACGCACAACAGGTTCATGTGATCGGATTTGATAACCACTGAGACGATCAATGTTACAACTTGTTACTTCGTTGTTCTCGTGATTCTTTGGGGTGCTGAGCTTGATTCAATGAGACCGTTTTTGTTCATTTCTACTTCTTGGGGAATTTTTCTTTGTTCTTAGTTTGTCGGTTTGGGGGGAAGCTACCAAAATCTCACTTTCAGAAGGCTCAAGTTCTGACGACGATTCAAGAGCCTCGAAAGCTTTGGTGGTGAAAGTTTAAGAGATGATGACTTATATCTTCTACAAAGTGCTGAACGATTTCCTTATCTCGGTACTCGCATCATCATCTTCTTAAACTATTTCTCTATCTATGTAAATATTTTTCAAAAAGCAAAATACAAAAATATAAAATCAACAAAACCCCATAAAAAATCAGAAAATTTGAAAAATACCAAAAAATATGTTTTCACATGACATGTCTTCTGGTATCGATAACATCTACGGACTTAGAAATGTCATTCAATAATGGCACGGGACTTTAGATGAAGTTCGAGCAGGAGGTGTATATATTTCTTTCTAAACATGTCTCAAAATATGGCTTGCAGTTATTTCAGACTGTAACCCGTGCTTAAACCATGGTTTGCTATTATTTATGATAGCAACCTGCTCTTCAAGGAAGGAAGTGTTGCGCTAAACCAATTTTCAAATATTCCGTGCACTTATCCTAAAAACAGAATGAGGAAAGTATGTCGAAGGACTGCTGTTCCTACACAAATGTTTTTCCGTCTAAAATTCTTCAGAAAAATATTTGCTGTATTTCAAAAATGGTGGAAAATGAGTTGCTTGAAAAATCGACCAGATTCAGAGTTTTTATAAAATTTGCAAACTCAATCAATGACTTCAGCGCTTTTAAACTTTTCAGAAAATGAGTCATTGATTGAGGGGGAGAATGTTTGTTAGGATTTGGAAAATCCAGTAGTTAAAGTGTCGGTCACCTTAAGTATATGTAATTGTTAGAAAGCTCGTAGTCGTAGTTATTTAATGTTTAGTAGTATTTAGTTTTGTAACACCGTGGAGGACGGACGGGTCTTTACCCACTGTATGCCTAATCCACAGCCCGTCAGGTGGCGTTTTATGTAAGTACTATAAATACTCTCTACCTCCCAAGGTAGACTAAAGTTCCCAAACCTCTAACTTTCTCTCTCTAAAACTCATTGTGTACGCCTACTTTGCTTATGGTTTGATGTGTATGTGAAATCCACTATGTTACAAATGGTATCAAGAGCCATGGTTAGATCATCTCTTACATATCTTTGGATTTCTAGTGGTTTTTAGGTGGTTTTTGAGTTTGAGAAAGTTTAGTGGTTTTTGCATTATTTGGTTGATTTCTAGTGTTAAAGTTTGGATTTTGATTGTACTTTTGTGTTTAGGTTTTGTTTTGGTAAGCTTGAATCACTGTGGTTGAGCTTGTTTTGGATTGAAAAGTGTGTTTTGGAAGTTTTTCATGTTAGCGACTTGGCTCTCGATGTAACTTTCTTGTTAGCGACTTGCTTCAGAAAAAATTAGCGAGTTGTAGTGTTGCTTGGTGGCGATTTGGTCCTAGCGACTTGCCTTTAGAGACAAGCCGACAAAAAGTACAGTTACTGGATTCTCCACTACGGGTAGCGACTTGGTAAGATAGCGACTTGCTTTCAATTTTGATAGCGACTTGTACTTAAGTTTCTTAGCGACTTGGTGTTAGCGATTTGGACCAGTAGCGAGTTGCTATTTAGCGACTTGATTTCTTAGCGACTTGGTGCATAGCGACTTGCTGTCAAAATTCATAGCGATTTGGAACTTAGCGACTTGTTTAGCAACTTGGTTTTTAGCGACTTGATTCAAAGATTCTTAGCGACTTGGTTAACTTTTGTTTGTAATACGGTTTTCTCTTGATTTAGTAAAATCCCGTGAAAGAATCTATTTCCCGGTTTAATCATAGACTTATAAAATCCCG
This sequence comes from Chrysanthemum makinoi, assembly GCA_910596185.1. NCBI lineage: Eukaryota > Viridiplantae > Streptophyta > Magnoliopsida > Asterales > Asteraceae > Chrysanthemum > Chrysanthemum makinoi. The sequence continues at coordinate 110,763,171 of OU343216.1, read as the reverse complement.
TGTAATCTTTAAACATGTCTACCAACGTACCTACAATCATCTCTACTGTTGCCGAGGATGTTCAAGCAGCTGGTTCAGATACCCGTCCACCCATGCTTGACAGAACTGACTACGACTCTTGGGCTCAAAGAATCAGACTGCACTGTCTTGGAAAGGAAAATGGGGTCAACATTCTCAAATCGATTGATGAAGGACCTTATCAGATTAAGACTACAAGAGACTTAATTGATACAGCTGCAGATGGAACAATGATCTATGGAATAGACAGACCAAAGACATATGATGAGCTCAATGATAAGGAGAAAAAGAGATTCGATGATGATATCAGGGCTTCTAACATCGTACTTCAAGGTCTTCCAAAAGATATCTACAAGCTTATCAATCACAACACCGAAGCCAAGGCAGTGTGGGATAATGTCAAGATGCTTCTTTCTGGTTCTGAATTAACTGTGGAAGACAGAGAATCACAACTTTATGATGAATTTGAGCACTTCAAAATGAAACCAGATGAGAGTGTCTATGAGTACTATGTAAGATTCCATAAGCTTGTGAATGACATGATGAACATCAGAATGACCATGCCAAACATTCAGCTGAACTCTAAATTTGTGAACAACATGAATCCCGAATGGCACAAGTTTGTCACCTCTGTGAAGCTAACCAAAGGATTGAAGAATACAAACTATGAGCAACTCTATGCCTTCCTTCTTCAGAATGAGAGACATGCTATGTTTGAAAAAAGGATTCTTGATTAGTTCCAAACTAACCAGGGAGAGACAAGCTCATCAAATGATTCAACTGCCTTCTACTCAAACATTGGAATTACCACCAAAGCATCTCAAGTTATACCCATGGGTGATGGCAATCACAAACTCATTCCCGATCCAAGATTCAAACAAGCTGATGCTGATACAGCCGTGGGACACTTCATTAATCAACTGGCCCTTATGGTTAAACAAAACTTGACTCTCAGTCCACATACCAACAGTCTTCACACCAACAATGAGATCTGCATCCAATCTTCACAATCATGCTCTAGTCAGAGATGGGAAGGTTATGGTGCAACCAGTTCAAGAAAGGCAGTACGAACAAGGAAGAGGTGGAGCTGGTAGAAGTTATGCTGCAAATCGAATAGGGAAGGAATGGAAACCAGTGGTCAAGCAAAGCCAATCAAATGTTACAACTGTGGAGGTGAGGGACACATTGCAAGGAACTGCACATCGCCAAAACGCCCTCAGAATGCAGAGTACTTTCAGGGATAAGATGTTGCTTGTTCAAGCTCAGGATAATGGTGCAGCTTTGGATGAAGAAGAGTTGTTGTTTCTTGCTGAGGGAAATGCCAAGACGTATGATGCAGATGTGGATGAGCAACCAATTCAGGAGATAGGCAACAATCATCAGAATGCCTTTCAAGTCGCTGATTGTGATGCATATGACTCTGACGTTGATGATGAACCTACTGCACAAACAATTTTCATGGCTAGCATTTCTCCAATGGTCTCTCCTAAAGTCTCATCATCACCACAAGCTGGTCCATCTAAAGACAAAATCATTTCTGAGGTATTAAAACTATACGATGATTCTGATGTGCAAAAGATGCATGACAAAGTACAATCAACTGAAACTATTGAGTCAAATATTGAAAATATGGGTAATATCAATGTTGTCCCATATGATCAATATGTTAAACAAAGTGAAACTGAGGTCGTACCAAGTGATGCATCTTCTGCAGTCAACGATGACTATGTTTTTGATGAATACACTGCATGTGCCCCTGATGATTCTGTTATCTCTGAACTTAATGCCTATAAAGAACGAGTTGCCATTTATGAACAACGTGCTAAGTTTGAGTTAACTACTCGTGAGCAGGATATGGATAACCAAATGCGCATACAATTATTAGAAAAAGTAATTTTAGAGAAGAAGTGTTAAAACAAGAGTTAAACTCCTTACAAGAAAAGCTTTCTAAAACTGCTAAGCAAAACAAGAACTTCAAGAAAATGTTAAAGTGCTTAAGCAGGAATTTCATGCTAAGGAATCAAAACTTTTGAATAATTTTTCTAATCTAAAAACTTTGAAGAACAAGCTTGAAAATAAGTTGTAAGTACAAGGGAATACCATTCAGACTGCTCACATGGTCACTAAGCATAGAGTT
>OU343216.1:110709913-110760916 GCA_910596185.1 Chrysanthemum makinoi | reverse complement strand
AAAACAAGGTAATGATCACTCAATGGAATAGGAACCCTAGGAGAACTCTACTATCAACCTAGACGGTATTATAATTCACATAGGGATCTAGATCACAGAACCAAGTGTTAAACAGAATCAAGTTAAGAGGGAAAGTATCACAGAGGGACAAACAGTACTTTCAACCAAAAGTGAATCAGATGTTTTTGTGATACAAGAAAAAGCAAATGATCTTGTAAAAGAGAGTTGTATTGAAAACCGAAAGTTTTGAAAATCCACATGCTAAATCAAAAGATAATTCTTGATCATGTTTTGAAAAATAGTGGAAATTACATACTCAAAGAATTTGAGTTTGTAACTCCACAAGGGAACACAAGTCGTAGATGGCTTGGGTTCCTAAAAATCACTAACTCTTTTCTTTGTGTGCGTGGCAACCCGAAGAGGAGCTTAAAGATCATCTTATTGTGGATAGTGGTTGCTCTGGAAGTATGACAGAGACAAAGAGATCCTGTCTGATTTTAGAAATATTAGTGGAGGAAGAGTTGCATTTGGGAATGATCCCAATGGAGGAAAGATTACTAGAAAAGGAACTATCAAAGCAGGCTTATAGATTTTGAGAATGTTAGATATGTGAAGGAGCTTAAGTTCAACCTATTATCAGTCTCTCAAATGGTGATAAAAGCATCATGTGTTATTCATCGACACAAAATGTCTCATCCTTTCCTCTCGACTTTAAGCCATTGATGATGACTTGGTAGTTCTTAGAGTACCAAGAACAAATGATGTGTATAGTTTAGACATGAAGAGTCTACATTCTTATGGAAAAGCCACATGTTTGGTGGCTAAAGCAACATCTGAAGAGGCACATCAATGGCATAGAAGATTGGGCCATGTTAATTTCAAGAATATCAACAAAGTGGTCAAAGGCAATTTAGTTAGAGGTCTACCTTCAAAGACTTACAAGAATGATCAATCATGTTTGGCAAGAGAAGCGGTCAACACAGCTTCAAGAAGCTTGAGGAAAGAACTATTGAGAACCATTGAGTTGCATATGGATTTATTTGGACACTGTCTGTGGCAAGTTTAAATAAGAAAAAGTACTTGTTTGGTTGTTACCAGATGATTGTAGATTGATTGGGTTTTCTTTTTTGGGTTTTAAAGATGATATTTTGATGCTATTGAACGATTATTGCTCTTGAAACCAATTGAGACTCAAGGTTAGAAAGGTATTAGATGCAGAAATGGAATTTGTTCAAGAACAAACTTATGGATGAATTTTGTGCAAACAAAGGCATAAAAAGGGAGTTTATTATTGCAAGAACACCACAAATGTAATGGTGTTGCGAGAAAGGAAGAATAGGACTTTGATGAAGCAAAGAAGAACAATGTTAGCAGATTCACACCTATTATTGGGCCCGGTAAGGCGTAAATCTTTGCTTGTATGTATATGAGTCGATAACCACAGATAGAACACCTATGAATGTGATGGGCACTAAACCCCAACATTTGTTTTAAACTCCCCGGACGCCCTCTTACTATTTTAAATATATTGACAATCTAGGGAAGTTTGATGGCAAGTCAGAAGAAGGATATTTATTGGGTTATTGCACTACTTGATGAGGGCTTTAGAGTATACAACAAAGTTACTAAGAAGGTTCAAGATTGTCTTCATGTTGAGTTTTAAGAAGATCAAGACAATGAGAAAGGTAAAGGTCCTGATTGGAAATTTTTGATCTTGAGATTTTATCTCCTTCAATGAATTATGTTCCTGTGAGAGAAGAAAATCAACCTATACACAATGACATATCCAATATGTTGTTCATGATGTTCATATTAAACTCGATCATTTCACGATAAAGATCCCGTTAGTTCAAACCAAAATCTTCTTGTTCCTAAAGTAATCGCTTCTTCAAAACAAAATCTTTGTTGCATCACAATCCTCATTATCTGCTGAGGATCAATCTATTCAAGAGGAACTTAATGGATGCTTCTTCAAGAAGTTTTAGCACATTCTTTCACTGATGAACAAAGGAGAGCTTATGAAGAGGCAAAGAAGAAGAAAAGATCTTGAGTTCTCTTACGGTGCACTGGATGATGCTTTTGAACAAAGTACCTGCTTTGCATTGCCAATTATTTAGATGATCTAGATGATCCTACCATGCCCGGATTAGAAGATACTGATGATGAATTTGAAGATGAAGGTATTTTTCCAAATTCCAATGAAGGTGCTTATGTTACTAATTTAGATGATAATTATGAAGTTCCACAGTCTCCAAACTTAAGAACTCATAAGGATCATCCTTCGGATCAAATCATTGGTCCTTCTACTACAGGTCGACTAGACACCAAGCAAGGGTTTCACAAAACCCTCACAATGCTTTACTTAGCTTTGTGTATCAAAACAGTGGAATCATAAGGACCATCAAACCTGTTTATTTACTTGTTTCATCTCTCAAGAGTAACCCAAGAATATTGCTCAAGCTTTGACTAAAGAAAGTCGGGTTGAAACTATGCATGGGAAGAACTTCTTCAATTTAAACTTCAAGAAGTTTGGATTTTTTGTGATCTTCCAGATGGGAAGAGTTATTGGAACAGGGTGGGTTTTTAAGTTAAAAGAGATGAAAGAGGCAATGTTATCAAAACAAGGCAAGGTTAATGTTATGAGGTTATAGAAACTGGGAGATTAATTAATGAGGTATTTGCTCCAGCAAAGAATAGAAGCCTATTAGAATCTTTTTGCCTTTATTATCCTATGGGCTTTCAAGTTTGGATGGATGTTAAAAGTGCCTTTTTATATGGCAAGATTACGAGAAGTTTATGTCAAACAACCTCCTGTTTTGAAGATCCTAAACATCCAAACAAAGTCTACAAGGTTGTTAAGGCTCTTTATGGCCTTCATCAAGCACCTAGAGCTTGGTATGAGGACTCTCCTTTCTTATGAACATGGATATAGAAGGAGGAAGCTATTGAAAAGACTTTGTTTATCAAGAGAGACCAGAAAGATATCATGTTAGTTCAAGTTTATGTTGATGATATCATCTTTGGGGCTACCAAACAAATCCATGGTTTAAGGAGTTTGAAGTCAGAAGAATTTCAAATGAGTTCAATGGTAAGTTGACTTTCTTTTAGGACTTCAAGAGTTAATAGTGTCAAGGAAGGTATTTTTTACCAAGACAAGTATGTTACATAGACATACTTAAGAAATTCAATTTTGATATGGAAGGCATTACTACACCTATTAAATCTATCAATTCATTGGGTAAAGATGACAATTCGTTTCTATGATGAGCTTTATGAATTATTGGCTCTTCCTATCTTCTTGCATGAGCTTTGATATCATGTTGGTTGTCTCAAGTCTTGTGTAGCCTTAATAGTTTTATTAGAAGTGATGGTCATTCACGATTAGGAACTTTGTATCGTGTGATAGTGTGTGATAGAATAGTCATAGGCATGCCAAGTCAAGGTAGGTAATTGTTAAATGTATAGGTAGCTAAGCCGTGTATAAGCTTAAGCATCCCAAGCCCATCCGTCCAGAAAAGCCCAAAAGCCCGGGCATCAAGTCCTTGACCATAAATACCTCAAATGGTCATTGAGGGTGTGCTAAGTGTGTGTGTGTGTGTGTATTTTTCCTTATTGAATATACAACATCTTGTGTTTATCTTTTCTCACATCATACAGTTCTTATATCATTCAAGTCACCATCTTCCTTTCTTTATTTCATCTTCTTATACATGTAAGTGTTTGGTTTAACGCGATGACTGACTTATTTGAAAACCCGCTTTATCAGGTCGGTGAATCTTCTTCAAGCTTACGAGAACCTGCCATCACGTTTAACCAACGGTATCCTTACTCGAGTGGACAAAAGACCACCCAATTGAACAAGTTATTGGTGAACCTTCAAGGACAATTCGATTGGTAATAACTTGGTTTCGACTTGCATTTACCTTGCTTCAATTAGCAATATTGAACGAAAACATTAGTGAGGCAATGGCGGATCATGGATAGAAGCAATCGGCGGGAACTTCTTCAATACCGTCCACGGACGGTGGAAAAGGTTCCAAGACCCATTGACGCGTCATTGATCTTAAATGGTTATGGAAAAACAAGCGGGATGAAGAATAGTATTCAACAAAAGCTGTCTTTATTGCCAAAGGATCGAACGAAGAGGAAGGATAGACTTTGAAGAGTCATTAGCTAGCTATTAGAAGCGATGAGTTTTCTTAGCCTATGTCACACATCACGGTTTATCGATGGACAGACCGTTCTTGAATGGAACTCTGAAAGAAGAAGTCTTGATAAGTCGATGCGGATAGACATGAATCATCCGAACTACGTCTACAAACTCAAAAAGGCTATGGATTGAAACAAGCTCGGCGTGGTGGTACTAATGGCCTCTTTCCTTATCCTTAACAATTTCACCAAAGGAACAGTTGATCCTACCTTGTTTACACAAAAATGCAAAAATGAAATTTTGATTGTTGATTTATGGGCGACATCATCTTGGGTCCACTCAAATCTTTCAAAACATTTTGAAAATCTCATGAAAAGTAAATTTGAAATGTCCATGATGGGGAACTAAAATTCTTTCTTGGTTTACAAATACATCAATCCCAAAATTTTTATAAATCAAGCTAAATACAGGGTTGAAAAAAATCATGGTATGGATGTGACTCCGTTCTGAATGGTAACTTCACCAAAAATTGGGCCGATTTGTTTGGGGAAACCTATTGATCGAATAAATATCGAGCATGATTGGTTCTCGTATATGCTGCTAGGACGGATATTCATTTTTCTTTGCGCTTAGCTTATGGGTTTCGGCAAAGCTTTCACTGACCAAAGAGGTTAAACGGATCTTTCGGTACGAAGACATCCATTCATATGGGACTTTGGTATCCGGAGAATCCGTTGATCTATTGCCTTTTCGCATGCGGGCCGTCAGGTCAGCCAAAAGTACATCGCGGAGGCACAATTTTGGTGAAAAGTTAGTAGTGGTCTTCAAAGAAACAAGATTGCAATCAGCATCATGTGCGGTATGCGTGTTGTGCTCGGTTCTATGGATTGAGAACACAACTCACAGTTATGGCTTTACTTCCGTTAATACCTATGTATTGTGACTCGAAAGTGCCATAGCCATATCATGCAATCCTGTTCATCACTCAAAGACTAAGACCATCCGTGCTATCATCAAAGAGTGCGTCGAAATGGTAATTTGAATTATTCTTGAAGATGATTACCAACTCGCGATCTATTAACTAAAAGCCTTCCAAAAGAAAGGTTTGAGTATTTAGTTCGACGAATTGGAATCAAAACCTAACCTGAGTTAGAAGCGTCTTCTAGAATCTTCTTGAAAATGATTTTTCCAAAAGCTTATTTGTAAATATTTTGAAAAACAAAATACAAAATTTGAAAAACCTACAAAAACAAAATATAAAAATATAAAATTTTTCAAAAATACAAAAACAATATAAAATCTAAAATCCAAAAATATTCCTCGACACTAGCATCTCGATGTCGATGTAGTTTCTAGAAATGTCATTCAACAATGTCTGGTATGTCAGGATGCTTGGCGAGAGTTCTTTAATTTGTTTTCTAAAACATGTCGTTTCTCAAAATTTCTTCATAATGGCTTTCGTATACATGATGCGAAACCGGACGAAATATGACTTTTGATTATTTTCAAATCAAAACTTCGTGCTTTGTCGAAAAATGAGGTGTCGCTTGATTGCACTACATTTAAAACTGGTGAGAAATCATCATCATCTTGAGCACCTTTTCAAGATTGTTCAAAAAAGATTTTTCAAAATCTTTCAAAATACTTTGTGCTCAAGATAACTCCCTCTAAAACCCTTTAATTTATTATGCTTTATTAAAGGGGAGTATAAAACAAAATGTTCCATATTCATGCTTAAATCAAATCCGTTTGTCTCCCAAAAGATTCTAAAATGTTGTTTAATCCGTTGATATCAAAAATATCAGAATATGCTATTTTGAGGGGAGAGACGTGATTAAAATGTGATCTAAAATGTTTAATGATCGTTGTTTGAATCTCAAAATGAGCTCAACTCAGACGAAACCAATGAATTGACGAGTAATCAAAAGTGAAATGTACCATCTCGAGAAACTTTCTATGGACTTGACAGGAGACGGGTAATAATTTCAACCTAGTTCTCTAGTGATGTAAACGTGTCTCGAATAGGTCTTGTTCATTTAAGTGATCAATTCAAAAAGTGCGAACTCTACCCTCTATGTGTGATTTCTTTTAAAACATATAAGCACATGTGAGGGAGTGTTTCTAAAAATATAAACTCAGGTGTTGCAAACATGTTTTCTATCATAAACACTCTGAGAGATTTTCAAGAAAAATGGTTTTATGGCAACAATAGGACAGTCATGGAGATATAAGGTGACTAAGAATAGGAAATCTGATCCTATGATCCTTGAGCGGAGGGATCTACCCAAGGACATCACCAATAGTTTAGAACTAGAAGTCCTTAGGTTTGATTGAAAAAGGAGTAATGTGAGAAAGGAGAAAGAAGGGGTTGAAGAATCAAAAAGAAATGTAATGAAAGGGTGAAAAGAAATAGCCCTCCATAATCAACCTTAAGGCGGGTTCAATACATATGCTTCTTGTTTGTCTAGATGACCTGGTATTGAAGACAAAGACGTCATGGACCAGGTGGCCTTGCACCTAACCTTCTAGCCACTCAATTCCTCTTAAAAGGATTGTTTCATTCTCACTGGGAACCCTACATAATCTATCGACTTTCTCTTAAAGATTGTTGATATTGAAGAAGGAGACCCTCTCCCTAGTCTCCGCTTAGGAAAACCAAAATGCACTAATTGAGTCTAGAGCCACGAGATTCATCAAAAGATCTCATAGGAACACTTGACATGACATAGCATTGTTGTTCACATTAAGGGCACAAGTGATATATTCTAGAGTCCTACGCAGATCTTAGCAATTTGCGAGAACATTTATGAGAAGTTTCACATCTGTGATCTTCGGTGATTGAATGGAAACTCTGCCAGTCAACATCAAACAGCCCTGTGGTCGCATCCGGTAATTCTCCGTGGATTAACGTAGTGTGTCTCAAACGGTCTGATCGTGGGGTGATGCTTGGTACCTCGGTGACTCATCTGAATAGATGTGCCGGTTATATATCGTTATCTCACTTGTGGGACTCAGTTCAGAGCGGCCTTGAGAATTAGAGGCGTGTTTTCACATTATGCTGTTAACACCCTCGAAATTCAAACTTGTAAGTGCCGAATCAGCTTATTACTAACTGTTTTTATGTTTTCTTCTATGGAAGCTCTGGAGCGGATGGATCGTCTGGACTCATACATGCTCATACCAACGACACATGAAAGTTCTCATCATAATCAAAGGAGATGATTCTTCGTCAATGTCAAAGAATCTACAAAGTTTAAAGACTCGAGAACTACATCATTGGTAACCAAAAGACAAATAGAAGTGTGAGCATGGTGGAGAAAATGGAGAATAACGTGGAGACACCTAACCAGCGAAGTTGACAACGCAAACAACCACATTATCTGATCACAAAGCATGAAGGAACAAAGAATCAAAACTATTCTATATCTACGCACAAAGTTCAAGCTCAAGGAAAGTAAAGATCTTATCAAGTGGAGCATCATTTGAATGACCACCCCTTAGGGGAGATTGTTAGCCTTAATAGTTTTATTAGAAGTGATGGTCATTCACGATTAGGAACTTTGTATCGTGTGTTAGATATCGTGATAGAATAGTCAACGGGCCGTGGGTAGGCGAAGCTAATGGTTAAATGTTAAGTTATGCTAAGCCGTGTATAAGCTTAAGCATCCCAAGCCCAATCCAAGTCCACGAAAAGCCCATGGAAAGCCTTTAGGGCATCAAGTCCCTTGGACTATAAATACCCCTCAAATGGTCATTTGAGGGGTGTGCTTGAGTGTGTGTGTGTGTGTGTGTGTATTTTCTCTCTCAAGGAATATACAACTTATTGTTTGCATATCTTATCATCACATACACGATTTTATATCATTCAAGTCACCATCTAATCTTTCTCATCTTATTTCTAAGCTTTGTTTGTGTTTGGGTTTCACGAGTTCTACGCGTAACTTGGGTTACGTGTGTTGGGTTTGCTTGGTAAAGTGATAAGGTATACGTGATAAAGGGGTATAACAAGTCTCACCAAAGATCTCTCACATGAATGCAGTTAAAAGAGTTTTCTGTTATTTGAAACAACAATCTAAGTTGGGGTTGTGGTATCCTAAAGAATCACCTTTTCACTTGGAAGCTTTTTAGGATAGTGACTATCGGTGATAATTATGATAGAAGATCCTGGTGGATGCCAATATCTTGGAAGAAGGCTAGTCTCCGGCAATGCAAAAAGAGACAATTCATTAACATCATCTATGTTTGAATATGTAGTTTGCAAGTTGTTGTGGTCAAGTTTTGTGGATCTGCGAATCAACTCTTGGACTATGGGTTCAATTTCAAAAATACTACTATCAATATTGATAATGAGAGTACAATTTGTATTGTTAAGAATCCTGTGTATCATTCCAAGACAAAGCATATTCAGATTAGGCATCACTTTAGCAGAGATTGTTATGAGCATAGGCTCATCAATGTAGTTAAGGTTCACACGGATGACAATGTAGTTGATTTACTCACAAAAGGTTTTGATGTGTCACGATTCAATCACTTGGTCGTGAGCATTGGAATGATTAACTACTAAGCTTCGTTTAAGGGGAGGACTATAAGGTGTTAGTATAGTCCCGTATTGCTGAGGGAGGATGTTTGTTGATACTTAGTTTATATGAAGAAATTTTGGCAAAGTATCTTTTTTGAAAGAATCTTTGCTTTGGAAAATCTTGGGAAAATACTGCTTATGTGGAAAGTATTTTGTCGTATTAAAGTACAGTTCCAACGGTAATATTGATGGGTAATTGATAATAACGGTAACTTTGTTATTACAGTCATGATTTTTAAATCCTACCTATAAATAACTACTTCCGATTTTCCCTCTCATATTATTACTTTACATCTTTTCCATACTTATCTCCCGATCACCATCTCTTTATTCTTCAATAAAATCTTTATTGTGCTCACTCATTCAACAATGGCGAATCGTTTAACTGTTTCTAAGCACAATATGGTGGCTAATTTGGACAAGACTGAGGCGAATATAGCTTTTATGATATTGTTGATTATCTTCACGGGTCGCCTATTAGTTATGCTCTTTAGTTGAGACGGATGTTATTGAACATTGGATTCAAGAATTTTGGGCTAATGCTAGAGATAACATGGAGGAGGATGAATATTATATTAGATCTGAGTTGATGGGCGGACTATCAAGATTACCGAAGCCTCTATTCGAGAAGATTTATTATTTGGAGATGAAGATGGGGCTATTCGATTTGACAAGCAACTGATTTGGGATACTTTTAGGAATCTTGGTTATGAAGGCTCTTTAACTTGAACAAACATTCAAGAAAGCATTATTCTACGTCCTCAATGGAAGTTTTTTGATTCATTATACTGCTTCATTGCATAAGTTCTAAAAGTACTTCTTGGGAGCAGTTTAGGTCTAATATAGCATCTGCAGTGGTTGGACTAGCTACCAGCCAGTGTTTAATTTTTCAAGGCTTATTTTGGATGGGATGCTATCACATATATCCTTTGGGTCAAAATGGCTAATGTACCCAAGGTTTGTATGAGGTTTAAACAAGCAATTGGCGATGTTCCTAAACTGCTTGCTTTGTTACTGTTATTGTGCAACAAGACAAAATCTTTACATTTATGGCTAGGAGAAGTGCTTTGTTTAGAGGTGGAGATATTCCATTAACTTCTACAATGATGGAAGTTGTTCAAGTCATCACGTAATGAAGCCGAGAGAGGATGAAGAAAGTGTTTGGTCTGATTACGTTTCTCCAAGATCTGCTTCACAAAGTCTTTGCCTCAAATCTATCACTGCAAATCTTTGCCTATCAATCTTGTATCTTTGGTACCTTTTCTCAAGCCCCGAGGTTCAAGCGGAGATTGAGAGAACACCTACTCCATCTCCACAACTTGTCATTTCTGTTTTGAAGAACATTCACATCTTAAAGGTGATGATCATACTATTCCTCGTGAAGGTTTGACTTTAGATAATTATGCTTTGACAAGGTAGCTAGTTAGGTTGAATAAGACTGTTGAGTCTCAAGCTAAAGCTGGAGGAAGTTGAGACGTCGGTATATCTGGTTAAGGAATTTTATTAAACCCTATATTCAAGGTTTCAATTTATGGGTTAAAGAGGAAAACAAACGTCGTAAACAACTTCGAAAGGAATTAGAACGAAAGAAGGTTCCTAAATCATCTTCTGTCAACTTGGGAGGAATTTAGAAAAGGAAAATTTGAAAGAAGATGTTACAAAGAAGAAAGAATGAAATTGCGAGAAAGATCATTTCAGGATTAGGAAGTGCAAGTTCAAAGTCGACATGTTCAAAATACTAAACATCAAGGTACTTGATGTTCAAGAATCTGATGATCAAGGTGCGAACATCAAAGTACTGATTTTCATGATACATCTAGGCAAGAAGTGATAACTCCAAGGGTATTGAATTTTGAAGAAGAAGTTGGTCCTTCTACATTTGTTATAGAAGAAGAAGAGGAATCCACATTCATACCTATTCATTCTGCTAGTGATGATGAAGTAATTGCTACAATATTAGATTTATCACAACCAAGAGGAGGGGTTACTATTAGAGATGTACAAGAAGAAGAACAACCAAGAGCTTCCAACCATTGATCCCTAAAGACAAAGGGAAAGGTATTACGGTTTGAAACAAAAAAAGAAACTTCACTTTGAGAACTTAGAGCAATTGAAGTTGCTAGGAATGAAGGCTGCTGACTAGAAAAAGTTCAAGAAGAGTTCAGATGCTAAAGATAGAAAAACGGAAGCTCGAAGCTCTGAATAGAGAAGCGACTCAAAAGGTGCAAGATGAATTAGATCTTGAAACTACTAAACCTTCTGAGTCCCACACATGTTAGATTTATGCCAAGAAGACCTAATTTAGCTAAGGACAGGAATGCTATGATGGCTTATCTGAAAAGTCAAGGGTATAAAAAGGATTCTGAAGTTTAATTATCTTGAGATGAAAAGATTATATGAAGCTGCTAGGGAGGATTATAAGAAGAATGTTGCAGGCATCAAAGATTTTTAGAAGAAGCTACACGGAATGAAGCTGAAAAGAAGAAGAGTTTAAAGAAAAAAGCTGAAATTCTGAGATGTTGAGTTTTCAAAAGAAAGAAAAGGTAGAATTAAGATCACGAGACTAGTGATGAATTGAAGAATTATCTCAGAGTGGTAGATTTTGATTATTCAAAAGAAGATAATGACATGAAGATGAATAGATCAAAGATCGGTGTTTTTAAAGTTGTGAAATCTAAGAATGGAGATTACATGATTTTTCATAAAGAAGATGAAAGCTTCAAAGTTTTCAAAAAGCTATGGGATTTCACGCATATTATAGATAGATTAGACTTATTCTACTTATATCATGTTGTGAAGGCTTACTTTGAAAATAATCCATTGGAAGGGATTAGTTTGGTTTGGTGATCTCATAACTATATGGAAGCTGATGAAGAAACTGATGATATCTGGAAGAATCAAGAAAGGCTGGGAAATAGTTTCATGGAGATTCTTTGAAGAATCTGAGTTCATGTTTTGAACGGAAATGGAACAATGATAAAAATGTTTGCAGAAAGAAGATATCCTCTCACAGTTGAGCTCATGAGAAGAATGCTAGAGCATGGATTGGAAGTGGAAGAGGATAATGAAACGCTTGCATGGTTATCAACTTGTTTATATTTGGACTACCATTCTTTGAGATGATCAATAACTGGTATGAATTTTATTTGAATAAATACTTTTTGATATATAGTACTTTTATTCAAAATGCTGCGATGGGTGATACTTTCATCAAAGTACTGTTTTGAGAACTAAACCAGTTAAATGAATTTTAGAAGAAACTTTTTGCTAAGTAATAAATATTTTGAAATAAAGGTTCAATAAAAGTTTTGTGATGATAATATCAATAGGTTATCAATCCACCATGGTTTAAAGGATTGACTAATCCATGAGCAAACGGCTCTGGTAAAGATATATCAAATCCGTTTTAGTTGACAACTTGCTAATAAGTTGGATGGTATTCAACTCACCATATCAGTAATGTGAAGAGTTGGCTAGCCCAAAAGAAAAATGGCTTGTGGTAAAGGCTGTGGAAAAACCATTTATATGGTAATTAGTTCACCATTAGAAAGAACAACTAGTCGGAAAGGGGTATAGCTTTTGGTAAAGACAAAACAAATCTGTTGATAGCTGGTGGTTTGCTAAAAATCATATGGTTATCAATGTACCATGGTCTTACACACCAAAACATTTGGCTACTCCGAGATAAATGCTTTGGTAAAGAGTTCTAAATCCATTAATTTTTCAATGATTCACTTGAAAGTGATGAGAATAGTATGCAACTTAAACTGAATTAAAGGTACAAATTGTCATATGTTGCTGTGTTGCTGAAAAGATGGAGCTTGTTGGATGCTGCTGAAAAGAGAACAATTCTAAGAGATACTTTGACAAGAACAGATGTTACAGAGATAAAATCTTAAAGATTAAGAAACAATCCGTCTTTAAAAGATGAAGCTGTTAAAGATATATTCACAAAGGAACTTGAAGTCAAGCAAGTAGAATTCAAGTTAGGGAGGATTGTTGGGATATGAAAGTCTTGAAGATATCAAAGTCTGAAAGTTGCAAAGTCTGGAAGAAGTTAAAGACTCAAAGTCTTGTTAAAGACAAAGTCAAAGTACTGCAATATGAAGTCAAAGTACTACAAGAACAAAAGAACTGTTATATTCGTTTATGGAAAGAATTGTATTCTATGTTTAGATTACTTGTCATACAAGGTTATCAATTGTAAACCGACTAGGATATCCTTGAGCCTATAAAAGGACTCTAGATTGGCATTAGATATATGACTTACGATTTTAGAATTAGAGTTTTAGAGAAAAGTTCGATTATCTTAGAGTTGTATTAGAGTATGCATAATAGCAGATTTAGAGTTTTATAATAAAAGGTTATTCTTCTTAGCTTTGTTAAGTAAATTCCGCGTACTTAATAAAGATTACTCAGTGTTTCTTTGTTAATAACTTAGGATTTATCCGAGGTTATTAAACCTTAACAAGCTAGTTAAGATAGTTTGATTAAAGTATATCGATCCAACAAGAAAAACAAATTGGATGCTTCGCAGAATAAACTTGAGAACATGTTGAATGCTGTTTTGTGCAAGATAAGTCAACCCTCAACTTCGGGATCTCTTCCAAGTGACACCATTCCCAACCCGAAGGGTGAGTTAAAAGCTATAACCACAAGGAGCGGTAAGGCTTATGATGAACCATCGTTTCCTACTCCGCTGGTGAGGGAGGAGGAACGAGAACCCGTGGTTATGAAGAGAATGTGCAACCCGACCCGTCCCACCGATCGCGTTGGACTCCAACCAGGAACCCGATAGAAGACTACTTTTAAACCCTCGCTTCCTTATCCGTCTAGACTTCAAGATCAAAGAATTCGTGATAAAACCGAAAACCAAATGGAGAAATTTGTCGAAATCGTTCAATCCTTGAATTTTAACATCAGTTTCACCGACGCTTTACTCCTCATGCGAAATTTGCTGCCATGATAAAAAATTTAGTGAGTAATAAGGAAAAGTTGGCCGAAATAGCAAAAAGACCGTTGAATGAGAATTGCTCGGCGGTGCTCCTCAAGAAACTTCCCGAAAAGTTAGGAGACCCCGGCAAATTTCTTATCCCTTGTGAGTTTCCAGGAATTGTGAAATGCTCCGCCTTGGTCGATCTTGGTGCGAGTATTAACTTAATGCCTCTTTCGATTTATAACAAGCTTTCTCTCCGGATCTCACTCCTACTCAAATGACTCTTGAACTTCATGGACCGCTCAACCTCTATTCCGAAAGGAATGCGAGGATGTCTATGTGAAAGTCGGACCACTTCATTTTCCATCGACTTCGTTGTCGTTGACTTTGATGCTGATTCCAGTGCCTCTTATTCTGGGAGACCTTTCTTACGAACGGGCGTGCGATGATTGGCGTTTATGAAGGAGAAATTACTTTACGATCTCATAAGGAAACCGTCTCATTTAACATTAACCATCCTTCAAGATACTCCTCCAATTATGATGATGCTTCTATTAATCGAATCGACATTCTCGATATTGCTACGGAGGAGTATGCTCAAAAGCTTCTTGATTTTATGGGTGGCAATCCCACCATTACTTCTGAAAATGTTGAACCATCTTCTGAGCCTATAATTGTCGACTCTTCCCCCTCTCTTACTCCATTCGAGGGAGGTGACTTCCTTTTGGAAGAGATCGATGAGTTTCTTGCTAATGACGAATCGATTCCACCGGGAATTGATGATGGTGTTTATGATTCGGAGGGATATATTCTTTATCTTGAACAATTGTTGAATGAAGATCCGTCACCGTCACTCCCTCCGAAAGAGATTACGATTGAAGAAATCAAATCCGTACAAACGTCTAATGAAAAACCTCCGGAGCCCGAGCTCAAGGATTTACCTCCTCATCTTGAATACGCTTTTCTTGAAGAACCGAACAAGTTTCCGTCATCATTGCTAAAAACTTGAAAGATGAGGAGAAAGCCGCACTTTTGGATATTCTTCGAAAACATAAGAGTGCCATCGGCAGCAAATTTCGATATCAAAGGCATAACTCGTTTTGTACTCACAAGATCTTAATGGAAGGCGATTGTAAACTTCGTTATTCAACAACAACGTAGGGTTAATCCGAAATTCATGAGGTTATCAATAAGGAAGTTCTTAAACTCCTTGACGCCGGAATCATTTATCCAATCTCTGATAGCTCATGGGTTAGCCCTATCCATTGTGTCCCGAAGAAAGGTGGAATGACCGTCATTGCCAATGAAGATAATGAATTGATTTCCACCGCCTCGTCACGGATGGAGAGTGTGTATTGATTACCGAAGTTGAATGATGCTACGGAAGGATCATTTCCGCTACCTTTATGGATCGGATGCTCGAACGTTTAGCGGGGAATGAGTTCTATTGCTTTCTCGATGGTTTTCCGGTTACTTTCAAATTCCGATCGATCCGCAGGATCAAGAGAAAACGACTTTCACGTGCCCTTATGGAACGTTTGCTTACCGACGAATGCCATTTGGCTTATGCAATGCTCTGGCAGTACGTTCCAAAGGTTCATGATGGCTATTTTTCATGACATGATCGAGAAGTCTATGGAAGTTTTTATGGGCGATTTCTCGGTTTATGGAGATTCTTTCACTTCTTGCCTCTCTCATCTAGACCACATGCTCAAACGGTGTGAAGACACCAATTTGGTCTTGAATTGGGAGAAGTGCCATTTCATGGTTCGAGAGAGCATTGTCCTCGGCCATAAGATTTCAAAATCTGGGATTGAGGTCGACCGAGCTAAAGTCGACGTTATAGCTAAACTCCCTCATCCCACTACCGTCAAAGGTATTCGAGTTTTTAGGTCATGCCGGTTTCTATCGCCGTTTCATCCAAGATTTCTCTAAGATAGCCAGCCCTCTGACCCATCTCCTCGAGAAGGATGCTCCGTTTATCTTCACCGATGAATGCGTTGAAGCATTTAATTTTCTTAAAAGAAATTAACGAGGCACCGATCTTAGTTGCCCCCGACGGGGATTTGCCCTTTGAGCTCATGTGTGATGCAAGTGATTACGCAATTGGGGCGTCTTGGGCAACGTAAATCGAAACATTTTCAACCCATACACTATGCGAGTAAGACATTGTCTGAGGCCCAACACAATTATCGACTCTTGAAAAGGAATTATTGGCCGTTGTTTATGCTTTCAAGAAATTTAGACCCTACCTTGTCTTGTCAAAGACCATAGTGTATACAGACCATTCTGACCTAAAGTATCTTTTGGCAAAGCAAGATGCTAAGCCACGATTACTTCGGTGGGTTCTCCTCCTTCAAGAGTTTGATGTTACTATTCTTGACAAAAAAGGAGGGAGAACCTTGCTGCCGATCACCTTTCTAGACTTGAGAATCCCCATCAAAGTGTGCTCGAGAAAAGGAGATCACGGAAACATTTCCTCTTGAGACACTTGGGATGATTGCTAAGAAAGACCCAAACACCCCATGGTTTGCCGACTTTGCAAATTACCATGCGGGCAATTTCATCGTGAAAGGGATGTCGTCCCAACAGAAGAAAAAGTTTTTCAAAGATGTTAAGCATTATTTCTGGGACGATCCCTACTTGTTTAAGATTTGTGCGGATCAAGTAATCCGGCGGTGTGTTCATGACCAAGAGGCCCTTGATATTCTCAATGCTTGCCATAACGGACCCACTGGTGGCCATCATGGTGCAAGCTACACCGCTAAGAAGGTTTTGATTCGGTGTTTATTGGCCTACCATATATCGAGATGCTCATGATTTAGTTAAGTCTTGTGATTCTTGCCAACGTCAAGGAAAATTTAAAAGATGAAATGCCACAAATGCTATTCAAGTTTGTGAGATTTTGACGCGATGTGGGGCATCGATTTTATGGGGCCATTTCCATCTTCAAAGGGTAATAAGTATATCCTCGTGGCGTCGACTACTTGTCTAAATGGGTTGAAGCAAAGGCGCTCCCCACCAATGGCAGCCCGGTGGTTGTTAAGTTTCTGAGGAATTTGTTTTCTCGATTCGGAGCACCTCGTGCTATCATCAGTGATCGCGGTACCCATTTTTGTAATGAACAATTCACTAAAGTTATGGCTAAATATGGAGTTACCCATCGTCTTTCTATTTGTATATATATATATCATATTAAAAATACAAAAAGATTTTCTCTTTTGTTTTTGAGCTAAATAGAATACATCAACTATATAACATTCTCAACGGAGGTGTTATCATTAGTAAGTTCCCGAACCAAAGATCAAAAACTTGCCTTTGTGTCGCTTGTGAGTCGATTTATTTCTATTTGATAAACACACTGTGTGGTGGGGGTATAAGACGCGGACATTAAATTGCGGCTGAAAGAAGCGGGTTTTAATAAGCTTGTGTGACCTAAAAACTTCTCGCTTCGCTGTGCGTTTGTCTTATATAAGTGATTTATTCACTTGGGATTATTGGTTAAGTTCACTGTTGTTTTCGAATACCGTTCGTTTTAATTGCCTTGGTTTTGAAAGTGCATGCACTTTTCGTTCTAATAACTTCTGGACCGATACGTGAAACTGCTACAATTACGAGAAGGCGAAATAGACGTGCTCCATTAGTGAACCGAGATTCGAACTAATCAAGCTCCGCCCATCGTCGAAATGGCGGAGGACAACCGATCCATGCTAGAGCGACTCCGGGCACCCACGAGGGTTATGGAGAAGCTATCGTCGTTCCGGAAATCGTTGCCGATAACTTTGAGCTTAAACACGGATTGATAAATTTGGTTTCTTCAAGCCAATTTTACGGATTTGAGAGGGACGATCCTCACTCTCATATCCGACGATTCAACAAGCTCACGTCTACGATCAAGTACCGTAACGTTCCGGAAGAGGCTATCAAGCTACTACTCTTCCCGTTTTCACTCGAGGAGCCGCCCGGTTGGCTCGAAAAACTACCCCCTCGATCGATAACCACATGGGAGAATCTAGTGTCAAAATTAGTGAGCGAATTCTTCCACCATCTAAAACAACAAGTTTAAAAAATGAAATAACGAAATTCACACAAAGATTTGATGAATCATTTAGTGAGGCATGGGACCGATTCAAAGATTTGCTTAGGCAATGTCCCCATCATGGTTTTACGGAATTACACCAACTTGATACGTTTTATAACGGTTAAATGAGGCCGATCAAGATTCTCTCAATGCCCCTTGGTGGTAATTTTTACCCGATCAACGAGAAATGCCTTGTTGATTATTGAGAACAAATCTAAAGTTCGTACCTCACGTAGCAAATTGGTTGCTGCCCGAGTGAGTGTTACACCATCTTCCTCGTCTTATGAAAATACGTCTAGCATCGATGCTAAGATTGATAAGCTTACGGATATGATTCAGGCTTTAGTTAAGATTAAGACGGCTAAGGTTAATTCTTCTCCACCCGCTCAAGTCAAAGCGGTGGAAACGACTTGTACTACTTGTGGTGGCCGGCATGCCTACTACAATTGTACCGCCACCGATGGAAATCCTTTGAAGCTAATGCGTAACCGGAGGTAATCAATACCGTCCTCAAGTTGAACCAAATCCTCGTGTTAGTAATCAAATGGTACCTCCGGTATTTTCTCAATCGAACAATCAGACTCGTTTTAATCAGAATCAAGTTCGTGGACCAAATGTTCAAAACCAATTCAAAGCTCCACCAAATCAATACCCGAATCAAGGAGTCAATTACAATCAAGGATATCAAAATTCAAGCTATCAAGCTCCACCTTTGCCTTCAAATGAATTCACGAATTACGTTCAACACAATAATGCTACCATCCAAACCATGCAAACTCAGATTTCAAGTTTGAGAAATGAGTTTCAATCTTCGTTGACTAGACAAAGCAATGAGTTTAGGAATGAGATTCGACTTCAGAACAACAAATTGGATGCTTCACAGAATAAACTTGAGAACATGTTGAATGATGTTTTGTGCAAGATAAGTCAACCCTCAACTTCGGGATCTCTTCCAAGTGACACCATTCCCAACCCGAAGGGTGAGTTAAAAGCTATAACCATAAGGAGTGGTAAGGCTTATGATGAACCATCGTTTCCTACTCATTTGGTGAGGGAGGAGAACGAGAACCGTGGTTATTGAAGAGAATGTGCAACCGCACCCGTCCCACCTTCGGTCGTTCGGACTCCAATTCGAACCGATGTTCGAAGACTACTTTAAACCCTCGCTTCCTTATCCGTCTAGACTTCAAGATCAAAGAATTCGTGATAAAACCGAAAACCAAATGGAGAAATTTGTCGAAATCGTTCAATCCTTGAATTTTAACATCGGTTTCACGACGCTTTACTCCTCATGTCGAAATTTGCCGCCATGATCAAAAATTTAGTGAGTAATAAGGAAAAGTTGGCCGAAATAGCAAAAACACCGTTGAATGAGAATTGCTCGGCGGTGCTCCTCAAAAACTTCGAAAAGTTAGGAGATCCCGGCAAATTTCTTATCCCTTGTGAGTTTCCGGGAATTGTGAAATGCTCCACCTTGGTTCGATCTTGGTGCAGTATTAACTTAATGCCCCTTTCGATTTATAACAAGCTTTCTCTCCCGGATCTCACTCCTACTCAAATGACTCTTGAACTTCGCGGACCGCTCAACCTCTATTCCAGAAGGAATCGCGAGGATGTCTATGTGAAAGTCGGACCACTTCATTTTCCCGCCGACTTCGTTGTCGTTGACTTTGATGCTGATTCCTGAGTGCCTCTTATTCTCGGGAGACCTTTCTTCGAGCGGCCGTGCGATGATTGACATTTATGAAGGAGAAATTACTTTACGATCTCATAAGGAAACCGTCTCATTTAACATTAACCATCCTTCAAGATACTCCTCCAATTATGATGATGCTTCTATTAATCGAATCGACATTCTCGATATTGCTACGGAGGAGTATGCTCAAAAGCTTCTTGATTTTATGGTGGCAATCCCACCATTACTTCGAAAATGTTGAACCATCTTGAGCCTATAATTGCCGACTCTTCCCCTCTTTTTACTCCATTCGAGGGAGGTGACTTCCTTTTGGAAGAGATCGATGAGTTTCTTGCTAATGACGAATCGATTCCATCGGGAATTGATGATGGTGTTTATGATTCGGAGGGAGATATTCTTTATCTTGAACAATTGTTGAATGAAGATCCGTCACCGTCACTCCCTCCGAAAGAGATTACGATTGAAGAAATCAAATCCATTACAACGTCTAATGAAAAACCTCCAGAACCCGAGCTCAAGGATTTACCTCCTCATCTTGAATACGCTTTTCTTGAAGAACCGAACAAGTTTCCCGTCATCATTGCTAAAACCTTGAAAGATGAGGAGAAGCTGCACTTTGGATATTCTTCGAAAACATAAGAGTGCCATCGCTTGGCAAATTTCCGATATCAAAGGCATAAACCCTCGTTTTTGTACTCACAAGATCTTAATGGAAGACGATTGTAAACCCGTTATTCAACAACAACGTAGGGTTAATTCGAAAATTCATGAGGTTATCAAAAAGGAAGTTCTTAAACTCCTTGACGCCGGAATCATTTATCAAATCTCCGATAGCTCATGGGTTAGCCCTATCCATTGTGTCCCGAAGAAAGGTGGAATGACCGTCATTGCCAATGAAGATAATGAATTGATTTCCACACGCCTCGTCAGGATGGAAGTGTGTATTGATTAGAAAGTTGAATGATGCTACACGGAAGGATCATTTCCCGCTACCTTTATGGATCAGATGCTCGAACGTTTAGTGGGGAATGAGTTCTATTGCTTTCTCGATGGTTTTTCTGGTTACTTTCAAATTCCGATCGATCGCAGGATCAAGAAAACGACTTTCACTTGCCCTTATGGAACGTTTGCTTACCGACGAATGCCATTTGGCTTATGCAATGCTCGATGCGTTCAAAGGTGCATGATGGCTATTTTCATGACATGATCGAGAAGTATATGGAAGTTTTTATGGACGATTTCTCGGTTTATGGAGATTCTTTCACTTCTTGCCTCTCTCATCTAGACCACATGCTCAAGCGATGTGAAGACACCAATTTGGTCTTGAATTGGGAGAAGTGCCATTTCATGGTTCAAGAGGGCATTGTCCTCGACCATAAGATTTCAAAATCTGGGATTGAGGTCGACCGAGCTAAAGTCGGCGTTATAGCTAAACTCCCTCATCCCACTACCGTCAAAGGTATTCGGAGTTTTGTGGGTCATGCCGGTTTCTATCGCCGTTTCATCCAAGATTTCTCTAAGATAGCCCGCCCTCGGACCCATCTCCTCGAGAAGGATGCTCCGTTTATCTTCACCGATGAATGCGTTGAAGCATTTAATTTTCTCAAAAGAAATTAAGCGAGGCACCGATCTTAGTTGCCCCCGACTGGGATTTACCCTTTGAGCTCATGTGTGATGCAAGTGATTACGCAATTGGGGCAGTCTTGGGGCAACGTAAATCGAAACATTTTCAACCCATACACTATGCGAGTAAGACATTGTCGGAGGCCCAACACAATTATACGACTACTGAAAAGGAATTATTGGCCGTTGTTTATGCTTTCGAGAAATTTAGACCCTACCTTGTCTTGTCAAAGACCATAGTGTATACAGACCATTCTGACCTAAAGTATCTTTTGGCAAAGCAAGAGGCTAAGCCACGATTACTTCGGTGGGTTCTCCTCCTTCAAGAGTTTGATGTTACTATTCTTGACAAAAAAAAGGAGCAGAGAACCTAACTGCCGATCACCTTTCTAGACTTGAGAATCCCCATCAAAGTGTGCTCGTGAAAAAGGAGATCACGGAAACATTTCCTCTTGAGACACTTGGGATGATTGCTAAGAAAGACCCAAACACCCCATGGTTTGCCGACTTTGCAAATTACCATGCGGCAATTTCATCGTGAAAGGGATGTCGTCCCAACAAAAGAAAAAGTTTTTCAAAGATGTTAAGCATTATTTAGGGGCGATCCCTACTTGTTTAAGATTTGTGGGATCAAGTAATCGGCGGTGTGTTCATGACCAAGAGGCCCTTGATATTCTCAATGCTTGCCATAACGGACCCACTGGTGGCCATCATGGTGCAAGCTACACCGCTAAGAAGGTTTTTGATTCCGGGTTTTATTGGCCTACCATATATCGAGATGCTCATGATTTAGTTAAGTCTTGTGATTCTTGCCAGCGTCAAGGGAAAATTTCGCAAAAGGATGAAATGCCACAAAATGCTATTCAAGTTTGTGAGATTTTTGACGTGTGGGGCATCGATTTTATGGGGCCATTTCCATCTTCTAAGGGTAATAAGTATATCCTCGTGGCCGTCGACTACTTGTCTAAATGGGTTGAAGCAAGGCGTCCCACCAATGGCCTTGAGTGGTTGTTAAGTTTGAAGAATTTGTTTTCTCGATTCGAGACACCTCGTGCTATCATCATGTCCGGTACCCATTTTGTAATGAACAATTCACTAAAGTTATGGCTAAATATGGAGTTACCCATCGTCTTTCTATTTGTATATATATATATCATATTAAAAATACAAAAAGATTTTCTCTTTTGTTTTGAGCTAAATAGAATACATCAACTATATAACATTCTCAACGGAGGTGTTATCATTAGTAAGTTCCCGAACCAAAGATCAAAAACTTGCCTTTGTGTCGCTTGTGAGTCGATTTATTTCTATTTGATAAACACACTGTGTGGTGGGTATAAGGACGGCACATTAAATTGCGTGAAAAGAAGCGGGTTTTTAATAAGCTTCGTGACCTAAAAGCTTCTCCTTCAGCTCGCGTGCGTTTGTCTTATAGAAGTGATTTATTCACTTGGGATTATTGGTATTAAGTTCACTGTTGTTTTCGAATACCGTTCGTTTTAATTGCCTTGGTTTTGAAAGTGCATGCGCTTTTCGTTCTAATAACAGACCGATACATGAAACCGCTACAATTACGAGAAGGCGAAATAGACGTGCTCCATTAGTCGAACCCGAGATTCGAACTAATCCGACTCTGCCCATTGTCGAAATGGCGGAGGACAACCGATCCATGCTAGAGCAACTCCAGGCACCCACCGAGGGTTATGGAGAAGCTATCGTTGTCCGGAAATCGTTGCGATAACTTTGAGCTTAAACACGGATTGATAAATTTGGTTTCTTCAAGCCAATTTTACGGATTTGAGAGGGACGATCCTCACTCTCATATCCGGCGATTTAACAAGCTCACGTCTACGATCAAGTACCGTAACGTTCCGGAAGAGGCTATCAAGCTACTACTCTTCCCGTTTTCACTCGAGAGCGCCGGATTTGGCTCGAGAAACAACCCCCTCGATCGATAACCACATGGGAGAATCTAGTGTCAAAATTCGTGAACGAATTCTTCCCACCATCTAAAACAACAAGCTTAAAAAATGAAATAACGAAATTCACACAAAGATTTGATGAATCATTTAGTGAGGCATGGGACCGATTCAAAGATTTGCTTAGGCAATGTCCCCATCATGGTTTTACGAAATTACACCAACTTGATACGTTTTATACGGTTAAATGAGACTGATCAAGATTCTCTCAATGCCGCCGCGGGTGGTAATTTGTTTACCCGATCAACGAGAGATGCCTTGTTGATTATTGAGAACAAATCTAAAGTTCGTACCTCACGTAGCAAATTGGTTGCTGCCCGAGTGAGTGTTACACCATCTTCCTCGTCTTATGAAAATACGTCTAGCATCGATGCTAAGATTGATAAGCTTACGGATATGATTCAGGCTTTAGTTAAGATTAAGACGGCTAAGGTTAATTCTTCTCCACCCGCTCAAGTCAAAGCGGTGGAAACGACTTGTACTACTTGTGGTGGCCCGCATGCCTACTACAATTGTACCGCCACCGATGGAAATCCTTTCGAAGCTAATGCCGTAAC
Source organism: Chrysanthemum makinoi (assembly GCA_910596185.1). NCBI lineage: Eukaryota > Viridiplantae > Streptophyta > Magnoliopsida > Asterales > Asteraceae > Chrysanthemum > Chrysanthemum makinoi. The sequence goes on along the minus strand of OU343216.1, from coordinate 110,737,315 downwards.
CGGAGGTAACCAATACCGTCCTCAAGTTGAACCAAATCCTCGTGTTAGTAATCAAATGGTACCTCCGGGATTTTCTCAATCGAACAATCAGACTCGTTTTAATCAGAATCAAGTTCGTGGACCAAATGTTCAAAACCAATTCAAAGCTCCACCAAATCAATACCCGAATCAAGGAGTCAATTACAATCAAGGATATCAAAATTCAAGCTATCAAGCTCCACCTTTGCCTTCAAATGAATTCACGAATTACGTTCAACACAATAATGCTACCATCCAAACCATGCAAACTCAGATTTCAAGTTTGAGAAATGAGTTTCAATCTTCGTTGACTAGACAAAGCAATGAGTTTAGGAATGAGATTCGACTTCAGAACAACAAATTGGATGCTTCGCAGAATAAACTTGAGAACATGTTGAATGATGTTTTGTGCAAGATAAGTCAACCCTCAACTTCGGGATCTCTTCCAAGTGACACCATTCCCAACCCGAAGGGTGAGTTAAAAGCTATAACCACAAGGAGTGGTAAGGCTTATGATGAACCATCGTTTCCTACTCCGCTGGTGAGGGAGGAGGAACGAGAACCCGTGGTTATTGAAGAGAATGTGCAACCCGCACCCGTCCCACCTTCCGGTCGTTCGGACTCCAATTCGAACCCGATGTTCCGAAGACTACTTTCAAACCCTCGCTTCCTTATCCGTCTAGACTTCAAGATCAAAGAATTCGTGATAAAACCGAAAACCAAATGGAGAAATTTGTCGAAATCGTTCAATCCTTGAATTTTAACATCAGTTTCACCGACGCTTTACTCCTCATTCGAAATTTGTGCCATGATCAAAAATTTAGTGAGTAATAAGGAAAAGTTGGACGAAATAGCAAAAACACCGTTGAATGAGAATTGCTCGGCGGTGCTCCTCAAGAAACTTCCCGAAAAGTTAGGAGACCCTGGCAAATTTCTTATCCCTTGTGAGTTTCCGGGAATTGTGAAATGCTCCACCTTGGTCGATCTTGGTGCGAGTATTAACTTAATGCCTCTTTCGATTTATAACAAGCTTTCTCTCCCGGATCTCACTCCTACTCAAATGACTCTTGAACTCGCGGACCGCTCAACCTCTATTCCGAAAGGAATCGCCGAGGATGTCTATGTGAAAGTCGGACCACTTCATTTTCCCGCCGACTTCGTTGTCGTTGACTTTGATGCTGATTCCCGAGTGCCTCTTATTCTCGGGAGACCTTTCTTACGAACGGGCCGTGCGATGATTGACGTTTATGAAGGAGAAATTACTTTACGATCTCATAAGGAAACCGTCTCATTTAACATTAACCATCCTTCAAGATACTCCTCCAATTATGATGATGCTTCTATTAATCGAATCGACATTCTCGATATTGCTACGGAGGAGTATGCTCAAAAGCTTCTTGATTTTATGGGTGGCAATCCCACCATTACTTCTGAAAATGTTGAACCATCTTCTGAGCCTATAATTGCCGACTCTTCCCCCTCTTTTACTCCATTCGAGGGAGGTGACTTCCTTTTGGAAGAGATCGATGAGTTTCTTGCTAATGACGAATCGATTCCACCGGGAATTGATGATGGTGTTTATGATTCGGAGGGAGATATTCTTTATCTTGAACAATTGTTGAATGAAGATCCGTCACCGTCACTCCCTCCGAAAGAGATTACGATTGAAGAAATCAAATCCGTACAAACGTCTAATGAAAAACCTCCGGAGCCCGAGCTCAAGGATTTACCTCCTCATCTTGAATACGCTTTTCTTGAAGAACCGAACAAGTTTCCCGTCATCATTGCTAAAAACTTGAAAGATGAGGAGAAAACTGCACTTTTGGATATTCTTCGTAAACATAAGAGTGCCATCGCTTGGCAAATTTCCGATATCAAAGGCATAAACCCTCGTTTTTGTACTCACAAGATCTTAATGGAAGACGATTGTAAACCCGTTATTCAACAACAACGTAGGGTTAATCCGAAAATTCATGAGGTTATCAAAAGGGAAGTTCTTAAACTCCTCGACGCCGGAATCATTTATCCAATCTCCGATAGCTCATGGGTTAGCCCTATCCATTGTGTCCGAAGAAGGTGGAATGACCGTAATTGCCAATGAAGATAATGAATTGATTTCCACACGCCTCGTCACCGGATGGAGAGTGTGTATTGATTACCGAAAGTTGAATGATGCTACACGGAAGGATCATTTCCGCTACCTTTATGGATCAGATGCTCGAACGTTTAGCGGGGAATGAGTCCTATTGCTTTCTCGATGGTTTTTCCGGTTACTTTCAAATTCCGATCGACCCGCAAGATCAAGAGAAAACGACTTTCACGTGCCCTTATGGAACGTTTGCTTACCGACGAATGCCATTTGGCTTATGCAATGCTCCCGTGCGTTCCAAAGGTGCATGATGGCTATTTTTCATGACATGATCGAGAAGTATATGGAAGTTTTTATGGACGATTTCTCGGTTTATGGAGATTCTTTCACTTCTTGCCTCTCTCATCTAGACCACATGCTCAAACGATGTGAAGACACCAATTTGGTCTTGAATTGGGAGAAGTGCCATTTCATGGTTCGAGAGGGCATTTTCCTCGACCATAAGATTTCAAAATCTGGGATTGAGGTCGACCGAGCTAAAGTCGACGTAATAGCTAAACTCCCTCATCCCACTACCGTCAAAGGTATTCGGAGTTTTGGGTCATGCGGTTTCTATCGCCGTTTCATCCAAGATTTCTCTAAGATAGCCCGCCCTCTAACCCATCTCCTCGAGAAGGATGCTCCGTTTATCTTCACCGATGAATGCGTTGAAGCATTTAATTTTCTCAAAAAGAAATTAACTGAGGCACCGATCTTAGTTGCCCCCGACTGGGATTTACCCTTTGAGCTCATGTGTGATGCAAGTGATTACGCAATTGGGGCAGTCTTGGGGCAGCGTAAATCGAAACATTTTCAACCCATACACTATGCGAGTAAGACATTGTCTGAGGCCCAACACAATTATCGACTCTGAAAGGAATTATTGGCCGTAGTTTATGCTTTCGAGAAATTTAGACCCTACCTTGTCTTATCAAAGACCATAGTGTATACAGACCATTCTGACCTAAAGTATCTTTTGGCAAAGCAAGATACTAAGCCACGATTACTTCGGTGGGTTCTCCTCCTTCAAGAGTTTGATGTTACTATTCTTGACAAAAAGGAGGCAGAGAACCTTCTGCCGATCACCTTTCAAGACTTGAGAATCCCCATCAAAGTGTGCTCGAGAAAAAGGAGATCACGGAAACATTTCCTCTTGAGACACTTGGGATGATTGCTAAGAAAGACCCAAACACCCATGGTTTGCCGACTTTGCAAATTACCATGCGGGCAATTTCATCGTGAAAGGGATGTCGTCCCAACAGAAGAAAAAGTTTTTCAAAGATGTTAAGCATTATTTCTGGGACGATCCCTACTTGTTTAAGATTTGTGCGGATCAAGTAATCCGGTGGTGTGTTCATGGCCAAGAGGCCCTTGATATTCTCAATGCTTGCCATAACGGACCCAGTGGTGGCCATCATGGTGCAAGCTACACCGCTAAGAAGGTTTTGATTCGGGTTTTATTGGCCTACTATATATCGAGATGCTCATGATTTAGTTAAGTCTTGTGATTCTTGCCAATGTCAAGGGAAAATTTCGCAAAAAGATGAAATGCCACAAAATGCTATTCAAGTTTGTGAGATTTTTGACGTGTGGGGCATCGATTTTATGGGGCCATTTCCATCTTCTAAGGGTAATAAGTATATCCTCGTGGCCGTCGACTACTTGTCTAAATGGGTTGAAGCAAAGGCGCTCCCCACCAATGACGCAGAGTGGTTGTTAAGTTCTTGAAGAATTTGTTTTCTCGATTCGGAGCACCTCGTGCTATCATCAGTGATCGCGGTACCCATTTTTGTAATGAACAATTCGCTAAAGTTATGGCTAAATATGGAGTTACCCATCGTCTTTCTACCGCGTATCACCCGCATACGAGCGGACAAGTTGAGGTCTCGCATCGTGGTTTGAAAAGGATTTTAGAAAGGACCGTAGGAGAAAATCGAGCTTCATGGGCTGATAAGTTAGATGATGCATTATGGGCTTTCCGCACCGCATACAAGCACCATCGGGTGCACCCTATTTAAGTTGGTGTATGGAAAAGCTTGTCACTTGCCCATCGAGCTCGAACATAAGGCATTCTGGGCCTTGAAACATGCAAACTTTGATCTTAAGACCGCGGGTGATCACCGGAAAGTTCAATTAAATGAATTAAATGAGCTTAGGGATCAGGCTTACGAGAATTCTTTGATTTTCAAAGAGAAAACTAAGAGGATTCATGATGCTAAAATCAAAAACCGCGTTTTTAACGTTGGTGATCAAGTTCTCCTCTTTAACTCTCGCTTGAAGATATTCTCGGGCAAACTCAAAACCCGTTGGTCTGGACCATTCACCGTTGCTCAGGTTTTCCCGTATGGAACGGTGGAGCTTTCTCAGCCCGATGGCCCAAATTTCAAGGTGAATGGTCATCGTGTGAAACATTATTTTGGAGGGGACATCCCATCTATGGTTGTCCCGGATCTCCAAACTTTCCCTAAGGACAACGGAATTCGGGGATCGAGTCAAGCTAGCGACTCGGTGACCAAAATAGCGGCGCCGTGGGAGGCACCCCAAGCTTATCTCTATCTTCTTTCTATTTTCTAATAAGTGACGTGAAGGGGTTAGCCTCTTCTATTTCTCGTGTTTGGTTGTTTGTGATGTTGTGTAGGATTTTCCCGATATGAAGACTCTCGTGCTCGAAGTTGTCTTTTCTCCACTCGAGTTTCATGATCGTTGCTTATGGAAATCCGATATTGCAAGTTTCCCTGAGTGATTTTAAATATGCATGACTTGAGATTATTTGACGAAGCATTTGCTAAGTTAATATATGTTTTGACACCTTGTTGACTTTCAGTGGTGAGGTAGGAATAGAATTACGACTTGAGGCGTGTTGAGCCTAGCTTGTTCCTTTAACCATAGATAATCTAAAAATTATCGGCTAAGCATCCGCGGATCTCATTATTTGGGATTTTAAATTTGCGGAGATCGAGAAATGATAGAGTTACTTATGAGTTTAGATGCTAAGCGTGGAGTAGTTGGTTCTCTTTAGAGCCCATGGAAGGTACTTATGGCTTTTTGTTCTCACAAAATTGTTTCACCCCATATTTGTCTATAATAATTAAAGATGTTGAGTTTTTGGCGATAGTTAGTTCTTTGTCTTCTTTAGAGAATCCTTGCCCATGATAGTTGGGTACACATCGAGTCTTGTCGATTAATTACGGTGTAATAGACAATGATTCCTGATAGTTTGTACTTTATTGTTTCTATTGTTATAAAAGCCGTAGGGTTTGGAGTTTGGCACAAATATTAACATGAAATAAAGCCCAAATGTTTTAAAATTAAAAATCCAAAGCTATAAAAGTTGTCATAGACTTCTATAAAGGCAGAGGAAAATCCAAAGTCATAATAAGACTTTTGATAAAACGGTAATCCCGTTGAGTTAGTAGTTGAAAAGACCAAGGGCCTAAATTACAAAATGCAATGCTGTCTTTGAAATAGTGTTATGCCAAACTTCGGATGGGAGATGTCTAAATAAAGCTTCGTCTCTGGACTCGTAGATGAGTTGTCTCGGTTAAATAAAAGGATATTCTCCCTAAATCGTGTTAAATTAGGACCTTGATGTGGACCTCATTCTTGTGTGCAATGGTTTAGAGGAAGGTGGATAACTAATCAGCGACTTAGCTTTATATCTTTATCGGAATAAAAGTTATCGAAACGAGAACATATGAAGAAATTCATTTCTCACAAAAAAATAAAAAAATCTATAGGCAAATAGGAAAATGGGAGCAAAAGGTAATTACACAAGTAACTTCCATGGGTAGTGTTAGCATCTAGAGTCATATGTAACAATGATTTCGATTTTACGCTTAGTTTGGGGACTTGTGAAAAATCAGGGACGATGTATTCTATCCGTATGGTCACTTCACGCTGTGTTGTGTTTCCTACTCCGTGATCCTAATGTGTCGTTTGAAAAATGTTGGAGTTATTGATCGACATGAAAGTTCAACAAACCGTCACTCATAATTGGAATGTGCTTAATCGTAATATCTATTTGTGAATTAAAAGGTAAACGGGGCGTTTTTAGAATTAAGGTTTCTTAATCTCTTTTGAGGAACCTTTGCTACTTCTTCATAGGTTTAGTAGAAAAAGATTTAAATCCTTGGTTTTAGAAGCGTGAATTGATTGCATTGTGTGGGGACACGACAATGGTCTCGTCTGGGGTATTTTGATATGTGCTTAAACACATACCTTTTCATTATCAAAACTGACCCAAAATAACCAAGAAAAGAGCCGTTTATTGTTAACATTTGCGTGTTTCTTGAGTTTTTGCATGTGCAGGTACGGATGTGACAAAACAGACAAAAGAAAGCCAAAACCGAAGAAAACCGAGCACGAGAGAAAGAAGAATGCTAAAAGCCGAGGCTGGGAAAGGAATTTTCAAGTTTGGACAATCAATTCTCAAAATGGCGGTTTTAGTCCACGAAGATTGATTGTCATGTTTAGTCCTTGGAAGTTTCAAAAGTTGCAAATTCAACCCTTGGATTATTTGAAGATTGGCAAAGTTAGTCCTTGATCAAATTTTCAGATTTACAAGTTTGGTCCACGATTTTCGGCATGTACCATATTAGTCCTTGAAATACTACATGAGTCCAAATATAATCCTAAGTTCAAAATCTCTTTGGCCCAAAGAACCAACACAAACCCACGGCCCAACTATTTTACTTACCCGGTTTATCCAATCCATACCGGATCCCCACCCTATACCGACCTTTACGTTTCCCACTTAAACCAGCGGTCAAACAGTCAACCAAATCAAATTATTATATAAAACTCACGCGCAACTTTTACCCCAATTACCAGGCTTAGAACCTAAATTACCCTGCGTCCTAATGAGCAAATTAACCACAATTAAGGGTATATTCGTACAATCAGCGACACATATCGACACACGGATGCCGGCAGCAATCCGTGTGTCATCCATCAATCCTTGCTCTCGATTGGTGCTTGAGGCGTGGCAAATGTAATCCAAGGGTCAAGATGAGAAGATGAGAGGTGGATAGTAATCCGGCGATGTAAAGAGTCCAGAGAAAGCACAGATTTCAGATTTCTAGATTCTTCTTAGCTCTAGGCTTGGCTATAAATAGCCCCTTTTACTCACGAATTGTATCATCTTTTCTTTCAGTAGCATAGTTGTAGTTTAATTTCATTTTAATGTTTTTAAGTAATATTAAGCTTTTGTAATTCCTTTGTAATCTCAAATTTTATGTTTTAATGAAAGTTATTTTTGTTCTCAAATCCTTGTTTAAGTTTTAAATGTTTCTTATTATTGCTTATTAGAGTTGCTTATTTCATGTCATTTTATTTCAAAATAGTTGCAGTTTAATTCTCTCATTAAATCAAAAATATAAAAAATATATAGTTGAAAAATAAAAAATAAAAATACTCTCTAGTTCTTATAAGATTACTAAAAGCTTGACTCTTGTTTACTTAGGTTCATTTAAGCTTATTATAGCTTATAGTGAGCTTATACATTTCATACTCAAAATTTATTGAAATCTCTTATTCATCCAACAAAAGTCAACTGCTCATTAAGGAAGAAGGATTTGGTGAGTTGCTGATATTTGGATGGTTATGGGTTGATTCTGTGTTGAATTTGGGTTGAATTCAGTTAGGTTAGTGGCTATTTGTTCTTTGGCAAGCCATAGTGGCTAGGACCACATGTAAGTCATTTCTAAAATATTGCATAATCGTTGAAGTTTGACCTTTGTGGTATTTGATAATTTAGATCATTCATTTAAACATTATTAGGATAATTTTGATTCGAGTCAAGTGATAGAGTAAGCTAGTTAAGTAGTTAGTTTAGTAAATTGCAAAACAGTTAGTATAACTAGTGTTTGGATTTAATACTTAATCTGAGATAAAGCTTAGTTCAGTGGTTAATTGTAGTTGCTAGAGTTACATTTAGGCATAGTATAGTTAAGTAGTTCATTAATTTGTGCTCTAGAATCTTGAAAGTCAAAATTGCATTGAACCTGATCTCATATGCATATCTGTTAGCATCAGTTTGTGGATTCTTGCATTTTAGGTGTAGAATCATCATAGATATCTTCATTAGGTCTTATTTCATCATAAATCATCATTTACATCCTGTTTTTGAAGATCAAAGCTCATTTTAGTCAAACTTTGCAAAAACTGTCATAAGTCAAAAGTGTCAAAACCAGTTTTCCACCAATCTTTGTAGAATTTTCATGTGTTCAGTTCTAAGCTAAAATCATTGAAACTCTGGGATAAATAAGTTTAATTGGTCTACTTTTGGAAACTAAATTTTGTGGAATTTTTAGAAACTGTTATAAGCACTTTATAAGCTCTTCATTAGAGCTAATTTGCCCTGTCTCACACTCGCATCTTGAGTGTGAACCAGGCCTTCTTGTAACCTTTGCAGGGCTCATTCTAGTTAGCTAGGACCTGAGAATTGGTCTAGTTGTAGTTTGCTTGGTGATCTTGAGGACTCTGATCTGTTTTCACATTAGCTTATTAGATAAGCTATTGCTTAAGCTCATAGATAGAGGGTTAGAAATTGGCTTGGTTGTCAACTAGTATCAAACTTTTATAGATTGCTTTTCAGAGGTTGAGATTAGCTTATATAGATTGCATTTAAGTTGTTTTAGCATATTCTAGCTTCTGTGATCAATTAGTGCTTATCAGTGGCTTGTAGCTTATTACAAGTGCTTATTTAGAAGCGAGTTCACTACTGACTCCAAATTCTTGCACACTAGCATAGGTTTTGATATTTTTCCTAGGTTTAGAATAATAATTTAGAATTTCCTTGAATTTTTCATATTTTTCCAACTTTGTTTGCTATTTTTCTTGATTTAAACTAGTTTTAATACTTTTAAATAGCATTTAATTGATTAAATCGAGAAAAGGTTCCAAAAATAATTTTTCAATTTTCCTAGATTAAGAAAAATATAAAAGCCAAAAAAAATAATTTTCCAAATTTTTCCTAGTTTAATTTGTAATTTTTAGAATTTAAATTAGTTTAAATTAGTTTTAATTCAAATAAATTCCAGAAAAATCTTAAAAAATAGTTTTAATTCTTAGTTAATTTTCTAATATCATTTTTAGTTAGAAAGTAATTTTAGATTATTTTAGGACTTAGAATAGACGTAGTTGCATTTTATTTACGTTTCTTTTAATACGTTTTAGTATAATTCGCGTATTTAGGATTCCCCGTAGTGTAATTTCCTTTAATTGTTTTCCCATTCCCCGTAGTTTTAATAAAATCAAAAATCTAAAACATCGAGCATTTTAATAACGAACCAATAACGACGTTGCCCATTCACACCTCGTTGGGAAGCGACTCAGGATTCCTAATCCGTATCACTTTATCACTCCGGGTTTTGATTCATTTTCCTTTTTCCTAAAGGGATTTTAAATCATTACTTGTGGTTATTTTTGATATCGATATTGTGGTTTTATCCATACACACACACCCCTAAACCTCAACGAATCAGAGTATTTATAGTGGTTCGGCTACAAGGACACATTCCTTGCCCTACTCCACTCCCTGAGTACCCCACTCGAGAGTTTGTAAGCACTACATAACACAAGATCCTTAATGTGGCGGAGAAGCCTTCACAACGTCGGCCTACTCTTTATCCGGTACAAGGCTAGATACCGAGTTCTTCCAGGAGGTAGAACCAAACCTATCACAACGTCGCCTACACTTTATTCGGTACAAGGCTAGATACCGAGTTCCATTACAAAGGAGGAACTTTCACTACACCACAACACAACTACCCCAAAAGATACACACTCCTTGCTACAACACTAGAAGGATATCAATACCCTTTAACCCAAACTCTCTAACTTATACATCGATGCACCATATCGAATGTACACCTTTGGCATCATTCACTAATGCCTTCAACACGACCCTTCGGCACCTTTCACTAATGCCTTCAACACAACACTTGTATGGAGGGAGGAAAGAACTATCAACAAGATACACTTCAGTGGTCTTGATGATGACGAAGCTTAGCAAATCATGACTTGAGCTTGCACTTCTTCAAGAGGTGGTGATCTCGCCTTTAAGAGGAACCTAGAGAATCACACAAACATAAAACTACATAGAATGATCCTTTGGATCGGGTTAGTGAGGTTAGAATCTTTGAGATAAAGTATGTCTAAGAGTGGTAGTGAGCAAGAGAGAAATGGCTCACTATTTATAGACAAAACATGTCTACTGTCTACGGTTCCCACGGATCCCTCACGGAGAGGATCCGACTAGTGCAAAACACGGGATCCGCCTCTTTGGGTCATTTAGTCCGGATTTCGGGTTGCAAACCGGGTTATGGGTTATGGGTTATGGACCATGGTTATGGGTAATGGATTATGGATACCCAACAAGATGCAATGTACCTAGTCATTGGGTTATGGATCTTGGGTCATGGGTCATGGGCTTTGGGTCATGGATCATGGATAATATCCAACATGACTTCATGCATGATGTCATGCAATGAGTCATGGATTATAGATCATGCTCCATGGGTATGGGTTATGGACTTTGGTTTTTACCCAACAACATTCATTGTACCTAGTCAATGGATCATGGGTCATGGGTTATGGACTTTGGTTTTTACCCATTACTTACCCATTACAACATATACAAAGTACATATACATTTCTATAAAATGTAAACACTAGTTGTTATACATATACATTTCTATGAGATGTAAACAATATTACTTGTTAGTGTTTTATAAAAATGTCTTTGGTTTTATATAACTTATTTACTAAACATGTTTTGATATAGTTTTAATATGTTTAGTAAAAGTGTGTTAGTAAACTATTAGCTCAAACCTTATACGTATTTTATTTATTTCGTTAAAATAATTTTACGTTTGTTATCAACAAAACATTAGAAGATTGTAAGATATAAATAAACGTTTTTATGGCTTATTTGTATTAACATAGTTGATTGCATTGTTATACTAAATATTGTTGGCTTGTAGTTTCTTGCACTTATTTATGTTAGATATGTTAGTTGGGCCAAACCTAATAGTGGGTTTGAGTCAATTAAGATTAGGGTTTGGATTATGTTTCTTATTATCAAATCTATATATTTAATATAAATACACATGTTATCTCATATGTAAGGCAATCAATTAATAAAACTCTTTTATTATTTTACATGGTATCAGAGTTTTAAGTTCAACCCACCACAAAATAGTTGTCCTCTGGTCATCGGCTACTCGTCAATGATTCAGAGGGATCCCGACCTATTTACTTTCTTTCGCTTTATATTTTCGTTTTAATAGTCTTTTATTCAATCAAAATCAAAAACCCTAGAACACAAAAACTCTAGTTGTCATAACACGTCCCATTTTATGTTGATTTAGATATCAATCAACAAATTTTGTCTCATCGGCATTACTCTTTGTTTTACAGCCGAAGATCATTGTCGTTTTTTAGCAAATAGTTGGTCGAAAAGTTGCCGATCCTAGCTAAAGGCAAAGAAAGTCATGACGTAAAAAAACGTCGTGCAAAAAGGAAGCCGCAAGCAATAAAAAATTATACCGCCAAATATAATTATATTTCCGTTTAAACAAACAACAAAAAAATGATAGAAGAAAAAAAGAAGTGACTTTCAACATAATTTACTGTTTGTACGTTCGAAAGTCTCTCATTCAAACTACGGAAGAGTGTTAGATGAGTTAGTTGACCCAAACCTAATAGTGAGTTTGAGTTCATTAGGTTTAGGATTTGGAATATGTTGCTTATTATTAAAGTTATGTATTTAATCACATGCATGTAAGATATTCAATCAATAGAATACGATGTAAACATGTCACTAGTTTTCTATTGCACATAATTATTGTTGGTTTAGATGATTTCATTGTTTTCATTACACCTGCCGCTTGCCGCTGATATTTCGCCGAAAAAAATCACCGTTGCCGCTGTTGCCGGAAAGAATTGCTACTCCCGTCTTGTTGCTATCACTAGAAATAGTATGCTTTATTCTTAAGTTGTTAATATTTGTTATAATCGTTATTGTATAAATTTTGTTAAAAAATTTATTATGTAATTTTTGTTATGAAGTTGTTGGTTTAAATTTATTATGTAAATTTTGCCGGAATTTGCAGCTGCGGTCACTTTAGTTTCCCACGCCGCCGCTACCGGAATATGTCGTTGTCACGGGTGAAAGTGCATATTTTTTGAGTTTGTTGTGTAATAGTTTTTCTAAGTTTGTGTAATTTAGTCATAAATTTTATATAAATTGGTGTATATTGGCTATAAAGTTTATGTAAATTTTGTTATAAAGTTTTTTATTTTAATTTTTTTATTTAATTTTTTTTTATTTTTTTTATGTAAACCTATTTGTTGGTAAATTTTGTTATAATTTTATTAGTATAGTGTAGTTAAATGTTGCAATGATGTAAATTATAGGGTAAAATTACGTAAATTTGCTAGAAATATTCTTGGTAAATTATGAATTGTTAAATTGTGAAATTTATCCAAATTTGAATTTTTTGACATATGAATTTTCACGTTCATGTTTAAACGTTAAACGAAACAATTACCACAATATCGCAACTATAAATGTTTGTCGTTAGAAAATTTCGTTGCTATGCACGAGTACTCGCCTAATCTTACTAACTTATGGTTTTTTCAATGTCTGCACTACTGAATTATTTGGTTATATTTTAAAATTTGACATTGTACTATATCACTACTACTTATAATGCACAAACAACTCTCTCTCCTATTTAATTTTCAGACTTTCAGACTTGCAAGTAATAAAGCATGTTGTACAACACATTAAAGCACAAAATTTTAGACTTATTGTATCGCATTATATACAACACGTTGATAGCATATTAAATAAAAAGCCATTAATCATCCAGTGCACGGTCACAAAAGGTGTTGTGTACGGGAAAAGATTTCCAGTCCCACACAGAAAAAACATGCACATATTAAATAAATAAACCACATTAATGCATCCTGTCCGGCGACCAAAATTTTTTCCGATGACTGTTATAACTTTTTTCTAGCGAGAGAGCGGAGGCTACAACAGCGGCATGTAGGGGTGTCAGTAGGGTCGGGTTGACCCGACCCGAACCCGAACTCGAACCCGATAAGGCTTATCGGGTCGGGTTAAATCGGGTTGAAAAATCTTGTCGGGTTGTTTTGACCCGAACCCGATAACCCGATAGTGTTATCGGGTCGGGTTAGGGTTGAATTATTTTTCTTATCGGGTTATCGGGTCAACCCGATAAGAATCGAAAATTACTATTTATTTGTTTTTTTAGAAAAACCTTGTAAGCCATTTAGTCTTTAGATTACATAAGACAACAAATACATTGCGGATGGTTTAAGATAACGTCTTTTGCTCAATTTAATGTATACTAAGCATCTTTTTGCAATAAAAAATGAAACATGATTTGGCTAAAATGAAACATATTCTGTTAGTGAAAAATTACACTTCTATACTTCTATGTTAATAAAGTTATTTGTTACTGTATACGAAGTATAATACATCTTTCGCTCAATTTAATGTGTACTAAGCATCTTGTGGTGATAAAAATGAAACGTGATTTGGCAAAAATGAAACATGATTTTGTTAGTGAAAAGTTACAGTTCTAGGTTTATAAAGTTATTTGTTACTGCATACGAAGTCTAGTACATTTTATACATAAAACTGGAATCCTTGTTACTGTATACGAAGTATAATATTTTTTATAGTAAAAAATGACTAACGAAGTATAACTAACGAAGTATAATATTGGAATCCTAACTAACTGAAGTATAACTAACGAAGTATAATACATTTTATAGTCAAGAGAGATGTGCTACATGTACATGTACAGTGGAGTTGGATTTACCTTATAACCCGACAACCCGAATCACCCGACCCGACTTAACCCGACCCGATAAACACCCGAACCCGACAACCCGATTTCTTATCGGGTCGGGTTGCGGGTCGTCATTTACAAACTCAAAACCCGACTCTACCCGACCCGATAAACCCGACAACCCGATAACCCGACCCGATAACACCCCTAGCGGCATGCGGCGGTAATTGGCTACAATTGGCGGCAATAAGAACAAAAATGCCAAAACGTTAGATCTAAAAAAACATATAGATCTACAAATAAAATTAATAGATCTTAAAAAATGAACTGATCTATAGAAAAAAAAAAACTATAGATCTACGAAAAAACTTTACATCAAAGGAAATCCCAACCCTTTTTAGTCATGTATCCCTTGATGATGAGGATGCCCCTCATGATATGTGAAAAAAAAAAGATGTGTTTCTTTTTTTCTTGGAGATACAAGGATGATTCCCGGTTGTTTTATACTACCTCCGTCCCATTTTTATTGTTTAATTTGACTTTGACCAGTCTTTCTTGTTCAACTTTGACCATTAATATATTTATTTGTGTTATATAATACTTTATGAAAATTATACCAAATGAAAATACATTTAAAACCTAATATATTCATATATTTTTCATCAAGTATTATATAACACAAACAAAAATAATTATGGTCAAAGTTGAAGAAGAAAGACTAAAAAAGTCAATATGGGACAATAATTTTGGGACGGATGGAGTATTAAGTTAAAATAATGGATGTAGAAGTGTAGTATGTTGCATAACTACATAAGGTAGATGAGATTTGGAAGAAATAAGTTAGGTGAGTGACTCTGCATCATTTTTGAAAGAAAAAAGGTTGGTGGCTAAGATGATGAAAAGCGAGGCGTGTGTTTTGTGGTATAAGAAATAGGGCAACAGTTATTAGCTCTTAACATTATTAGTGGGCCAAGTATAGTATAAAAAAGTTTGGGTTGTTAGCTAATATCAATTGATATAGTGAATAATGGGCTGATTGATACAAAGAAATAATTTTGGTGTACAAAGCACTATTAATGTGGTCAAAATATTTAATGTAGTTAATTAATTAACTGGTCAATAAATACAATTAATGCAGTTATTAAAACACCCTTACACAAGAAATATAAATTATCAAGCATGTTATACAACCAACTTAACATGGTAATTCATGCATTAAAATGTCATATACAAATAATAAAAGAAACGTTATCTGAAATATTGGCAGACGAGGCAACGGTCCAAATGGGCCCGAGCCCGAACGGGTACGATCCAAACGAGCACGAGCTAAACGAAATTCTTGAAATCCGTAAATTTATTATGTAAAGAAACATAATAAACTAAAATACATGATTCACAGGATAATTTTATTTCAGGTATCCGCCGCCGCAACGCGCAGGAACCTGCATTCAATGTCGTATACAAATAAAGCAAATTATCTGAGATATTCAAGCGAACGGTCAATGAGCTGAAATGGGCTTAAGCCAGCCCTGGGAAGCGGCCGAGACGAGCAGACTCGAGACCGAACCGGCATGGGCCAAATAGGCGGGCCATTGAAACTAACGAGGGCTTATGACCGACGAACTCCGAGCGCGAGCACGGCGGCATAAACAAAATTCTTGATTTCCAGTAAATTTATTGTCGAAAAGAACATAATAAACTAAAATACATGATTCACGTTAAAAATTTATTTCGAGTGCGCCGCAGCAGAATTACAGCTCTTAGATGTTAGTAATACATACTATAAAAAAAACTTATGTCAAAATCCCGTACGGGGTATACCTACTTATTGTTAAATGAAAAAGAATAAGGGTATCATAGTAATTAGCTAAATTCCCAAGTTTTGTGGCAGTATATTTTGTCTTGTATATATGGGTGCAGAGATTTGGTTCGTTGATGGTAAAATCCAACTTAATACATCAGCACCAACTTTAATTGTATCCTCTTCATTCATCAACTAAGGATCTACTAGAATCTTTCAAAGTAAGATGCCATTTTTGACAGTAATAGAAGATATATATTCCCCAAAGAAGATTAATTACACAAGGTAATGAATAACTGATCATTCATGTTCCGATCTTGTTAATCAGGATTGTGCATGGTTTGGTGTTATCTGATCCCAAAAGTGTCGAGCAATTGGTAATCATTGCTCAAACATAACCCTGAATAATTCATTTGAAACCAAAAGGGGCCAAACAAACCAAATCCGAGGAGTTTAGAAACCAAAAGGGGCCAAAGCCAAAACCGAGCAACAACTGGCAACAAATGCGATGAGAGTTCCATCTGTAACATGAAACTCCTACCTAAAACTACTACGTCAAGGGAGACCCGATTTCATGAAGCCAGACAGCCCTATCTGAGCTAGACATAGGGTTTTTGCCGATTTCATGAAGCCTCATAATGTAATGAGTTTTGTTTAAACATAAGAACTTAGTTATTAAGTTCTCAGTTCCATAAAAAAATATGTGTCTCAAACACGGTTTGGTCATCATAAAAATAGTACGCTTGGTCGGCTTTCCATTTTCAGTTATTTTGAAATCAAGTCCCTAAAATGCCCAAGAGTAGTTTCTTTTGCTTCTCTTTTTGTGATGGTTAGTTGTGAAAGAGTGATTTTGTTGCAAATCAGTAGAAAAGACAGTGATTGCTCATTTATTCAATTTTCATATACACATCTTTAGTCCCCTAGATGATATTCCCACAAACATTATGCGATTTTTGCAGCAGAGGGTTTTAATGAAAAAGAAGCTAATTTCTTGGTACATGCTGTGAATCAATCACTTGCCAATGCTACCTCAGTTATCGTAAATGTTTCTCTAACCAGTTTCGCAATCTTTTTATCTCTAGTCTACTTGGTTATAAAGTAATAATTGTTTATTTTCAATGTCTTTGAATCCTAACTGAAAGTACTAGTCCATGATAAGAAACTTAATGCACGGTTTTCTGATCTTGTTCTGTTGATATTTTGTTCATGAAGGTACTAGTACAATCATCTTGCATTCTGTAAAGCCATCATGGAATCAAACTTGCAACAATCAAAAATCATATATTACGTCATTGATTAACTCAATATTTTGTTTGTGGTAATCACCAAGTCTACTGTAAATATTCAAACCAACCCATAAAGCTTGTGAGCAGGGCCGTTCCAAGGTTTTTGGTGGCCCAGGGCGTAGCTAAAAAAGTAGGCCCTTTTAACGCGCAAAATTTAATACAGTATTAGCAAGTCTATTAATGTTAATACTGAAAGAATGTTATTAATATGAGAACGAATACAGCATATTGTAAGCTAAGTTGTCGATCATCTCCATTTGAGATATTTCTAAATACATGATAACATTCAAATCAACTCAGATAAAGACTTGCAATCAATTTGTAAACTGATAAGCAAATCCCAACACACAGCTAAGTTCAACAACTCTAAGTTTCAAGAAAAATAATACAAAACAAATATTGGTAACTTAAATGGCTTGCTATCTTAAACAAAGTTACAAGCACCACGTAATTGAATGGTTACTTGGTTCATGCTTCAATACTTTCGTACATTCAGATTGAACCGGAGCTACACTATAACTAGGATGGGCCAAGGCCGACCCCAAACTTTTGATAAGTATTAGTAGTATTGATATTTTAAAGTGTAATTTGTATGTAAAACTTAAAAAGGCCCACCCAAACTAAGATACAAAGCACATTCAAATAGTCAAATACATTAGAAAATTGTGGTAGTTGTTCCATTGCATTATTGAAAAATGAAAACTGGAAGAGTAGGAGAAGTTATATCGTCAAACATCAATGGCAAAACCACTTTATGATTCTTATTCAATAATGAATATTGAACAATAGTTCTACATCCACCATTCAGGAATTTGATTCCATACCATTTATTTGATTTTAAATAATCTTATAATTAGGTTTGTAACTTTCTTCATTAATTAATGTGTTTTTGTAGGTATCTTTTTTCAAGTTTTTTTTTGTTTTGGCCAACCCAACTGAACAATCCTGGCTCCGTCACTGGAACCAGAAATAAAGAAAAGTGTTTAGGCTACAAATGGGCCTTCAATTCTGAATCTAAACTTAAAGTTGTAATATTGGGCTGTAACAGGCCTATTGTTTACATATGTATATGTTGATCTTCAATATTTTGGTGACCCTCTAAAAGTTTGGGTCTGAAGTACATGGCCAGCGCGCCCATCTGAGGGAACAGACGCTTGTGAGTCCTGTGTAGACATGCACAAGAATCGGTTTTAAAAAAAAACCGTGAAAAACGGAACCGGTTTGAGCAAAAAACGGTTTTACTAAAGCCGAAACGGTTTTGTAAAACCGGCCGGTTGCACCGGTTTTAAGTTTTCGAATCACCGGTTTTACTACGGTTTTAAAGCTGGTTAAACCGGTTTTCAAAAAACGGTTAAACCGGTTTAATATTGAAAACGGTTAAAACGGTTTTAAAACCGTCGTATAAAAGTCAAAATGTACCGTTGGAATTCAAAATAACGCGTTGGAATTGATAGCCGGTTAAAACGGTTTTAAAACCGGTCAGCGCAAAGTCAAATGTAGCGTTGGATTTCAAAACCGAAGACGGTTTTGAAAACCGGTGAAACCCGGTCAAAAAGCGGTCAAAACGGTTTTCACGGTTTTCAAAACCGCCGTCGATTCTTGTTCATTCGCGATGGCCGTTTTTTATGTTTTTGACCGTTTTTTGTGTTTTCGACCGTTTTTTCTTGTCTTTTTTTTTATTTTTTGAGTATTTTGAAGCTAGAACTTGTAGTATAAATATGTGTTTTGGGTTGAGGCTTAAAACACATCAAATCTCTCTTTAATCTCTCTAAATCTCTAATTTCTTTATAATGGAAAACACACAATCACAACAAGCTTCCACTTAATCCTCCCTCGTTGGGTCTTCCGGTCACGAAAACATTACACAAGATGATGTTGCTCATGTTAAACCAACTAACGAAATCGAGGTTTTTAATCATTTGGATTTGTGTGTTATGAAGGATGGGACGGAAAAGGCGCGTTGCAAAAAATGTTTTAGCTTTTATGCTTCCGGGGCTAACACTACACTAAAGGGTCATATAGCCAAATGTTCGGCGGTACCTCAAAATGCCGACGGTACTATTGGTGAGGATGGTCAAATTTGTGTATATGATAATGATGCGCTTCAAAGAGATTTTGCGGGGTGGGTCATTCAACATACTTATTCATTCAACCTCTTCGACAACGCCAAGCTTACGGCTATCATCAAAAAGAGGCTACACTCGCGGTATAAACAAGTAAGTCGTACTAAACTTAGAAGTGATGCTTTTAAATTATGGGAAACGGCTAAAAATGATATTATTAATGGTTTTCGTGATTATAAATATGGTGTTTCTATAACTACGGATGTTTGGACCGCACCACATGGTTCGGCAAATTCTTATCTCGCCGTTACGGCTCATTGGTTTAATCCTGAATCTTGGTTATTAATGAAACGGACAATTGCTTTTAAACTATTTGGTTATCCTCATACGGGATCTAATTTAAGAAAAATTTTACATGACACTTTAATTGAGTATAATTTAGATGATAAAGTTTTTACGATTTCACTAGATAATGCATCTAATAATACTAGAGCTATGGAATTGTTAAAATTACGTATAAAACCCATTTTAGATGGTGCTTTTTTTCATTCTCGTTGTGTTGCTCATGTTATAAATTTATCCGTTCAAGCGGCATTAAAAATATGTGAGATTACGTTTGACATTTAGGGGTTTGTTAACAAATATATACGCTCGAGTAATGAGCGAAATTAACTATAAGCGTTTTCGTAAACAATGTGGTGAACCATGGCTAGGATCGAAATTTGATACACCTACTAGGTGGAATTCTACTTGCATTATGTTTGAAAATATATTACGACAGCGTACTACTTTAGATGCTTTTAATGAATTACTTGTTGAAAAAACCGTTCTACTTGATAGATGACCAAGATTGGCGTGACTACATGTACTTTAACTATTTTTTTACAAGTTTTTAAAGAGGCAACAACTATAGTATCGGGTGTTTATTACCCAACTAGCCCATTAGTTTTAAATCAAGTTTATGCTATGACGGAAAAATTAGACGAATTAAAGACTCACCTACTCAAATGTTTAGAAAAATGGTTAAAGTTATAAAAAAGATATTTATAAAATATTTTGCTAGTTTACCTTTGGTTTATACTTGTTCCGCCGCACTTAATCCATGTTTAAATGTTGGGGGCGTAGAACTTTTAATAAGAAGAATAATGGAAATTTAGAATTATCTTTTGGGTTGGACGGTGAAGATCCCAACTATATAGAATCTCAAGTTTTTAAATTTAATGATTATTTTAAAAAATTGTTTGAAATTTATGCAACAAAATATGGTCAACAACCAAACCCAATTATCGACCCAATGCGGACGGTTAGTCTCGAATGACAAGGGACATTAACATAAACCTTTATAATACTTTCGTGAAGGCCGCTACAAAGCGTCAAAGATCATCGGCCCCGACAAGCGAGTTGGGACAATATATGGCTACAAACTTTTTAACAACTTTAAGTCCGATGAGTTTGCAAACTTTGACATTTGGCTTGGTGGAAAGAAAGGAAATCCAATTTCAATTTTAGCCGCTATATTCGTGACTTATTAGCGGTCCAAGCGGCTTCGGTAGCTTCGAATCGGCCTTTTCTCATAGTGGTCGAATTATATCGGATAAAAGGACAAAACTTAGCCCCGAATCCGTGGAAGTATGTGTATGTTTGAAAGATTATATGGCCGGAGTAGATAGGGTACAACATCAAACATCGTTGGAAGGTTCGATTGAAGAAGTTGAAGAAACTATAGCACAAGAAGAAGATGACATGGGGATATCACCTCCGCTACGAATTAGATGAAGGTTAATTTGAACCATTTGATGTTGAAGAGTTAGATGTAGAAGAATTTTTGGATGATTTAATTTCTTGAGTATACACGGGTGATGGCAATGCGAAGCTCGATATACTTGAGTATACTAATATGTTTTTGGGTGATGGGCGATGCGAAATTCGAAATGTATTAGTATTTATTTATTTTAGTTATAATTGTATTGTTTAAATAAAAGTTATGATTGTATTTGAAATGTATTAGTATTTTATAGTTTTAGTTGTATGATTGTATTGTTTAAATAAAAGTTATGATTGTATTTGAAATGTATTAAATGTTTTAAATTCCGAAAAAAAACCGAACCGGTAAAATACCGATAAAAAACGGATCCGAACATTTAAAACCGAAAAAACCGAACGGTAAAAACCGATAAAAACCGATTCCGAAAATTTGAAACCGAAAAAAGCGATTCGAACATTTAAAACCGAACAAAACCGATTCCGGAAAAACCGAAAAAACCGAAACTGATTTTTGGCAAAACCGGTTTTTTAAAAACCGGTTTTCCAAAAACCGAAAACCGGTAAAAACCGGTTTTTGTGCACCTCTAGACTCCTGTGTCATGTTAATGATATACATGGTCTTTGGTTGAGCTTATTGTTTAGCCTCTATTATTTTTTTTTTTCCTAGAAAGCAAAACTTGAAACATGATCTTCAAGTTTAGATTTTTATGATAATATGAAAAACTTTAGATTGCCACTGGTCTTTATGTTAAAAAATGCCTTATCATAACAAGAGACCTTTTACTGTGTAACTTGTTTATTCTGATGTCAAATTTGAGAAAACTCGTAGAAAATATATGTGTTAAAAAGTTTCACGACACAGAGTTATGTCCAGTAACTACTTACAGCCTGTAGTTTTGTTACAACAGTCGAGACTAGCTTATGACCAAACATTCAAGTAACAAGCAAGATTATACGCAATGAAAAGTAGTCAAAAATCATACCATCATTAAGGTGCAGCCTACCATAAAGATGCTGTCACTTCTCTGCAGTTTTGACGCACGTCGCCTTGGGATCCAGTTAACACTCGATAATTTGAAAGCTTCATCATCACCTGGGCAAAATTTTTATGAAACATGGAAACATCTGATGCATATTGTCTAACCCAGTTGCTAGTGTTTTCCCCA
Source organism: Chrysanthemum makinoi (assembly GCA_910596185.1). NCBI lineage: Eukaryota > Viridiplantae > Streptophyta > Magnoliopsida > Asterales > Asteraceae > Chrysanthemum > Chrysanthemum makinoi. Next base: position 110,715,264 of record OU343216.1, on the reverse strand, counting down.
GCTGTCATCTGTTGATCTACAAACAGGATACCCCTGCCCTGCAGAAGGCTGCGATAATATAAAGTGCCAAAACCTGATCCTGGTCCTTCATAGTCCATATTCATTGCTTGCTCTTCTGAGTCTTTGAAGTAGTTAATGGTGACGGTGCTGGTGATGCCGCTGGTGATTGAGAATGTGTTTCGCTGTTGTTGCACATTGTTCTTAGGAGTTCTACAAATTCAGGATCCATAGATGGGTCTGGCTGATTGGTCCCATCAAAATTGTAAAGCCTCTTTTCAAAAAACTTGCAGTGAATCTTTCCAGTACTATGAGCCCCTGCAAAGATATCAAAAACATTAAGCAAATCCTTTACCAGGTAAAATCCATTTAGCATTATGCAACTAAGATGGGAACCAAAAAGAATAGCAAATGGGAAGGAAATAGAGGAGGTTAAGGTAAACAAAATAATTAACCTGAGATTTGCAGGTGTCAGGTTTGAATAACACACCTTAAGACTTTATGTTTACAAGAGATGGTGTAACAATATGTAAATTCTAAGTTAACCAATGGTTTGAAATTTGACTATCATGCACTGCAAGTTTGCTTATTTGGTAGCCTCATTCATGAGGTTAAAAAGCTATACCTTAAGACTTGGTGTTTACAAGAGGCTACTATTAATGAGGTCGATTCTGAGTTAACCAATGTTTGAATCTGATTATTATGTATTGCAAGTTTGATCATGTGTGGCACCCTCATTCATGATAAACTGGAGAAGGAGAACTATACAGCAATTGGGGTAACAAATTACCGAAGAGCAATATCAAAAACCATGGATTAAGTATTTCGTAGTGGAATATTACTTTCAGCTACGATCAAATAACACAAAGAAAAAGCAGTAATCTAACTAACGATACTAGAGAAATAATCAACATTGCAAACTACAAACAGAAACAATAAGCAAAACTAAAATAGCACAAACAGATTAACAATTCATACCTAAGAGAGTGACTGTTTCTTTTTCAGTAAAATTTCGTCCTCTAAATCTCGCGATGCTTTGGTAATGAGTATCTAAGGGGCTAGGAAGCTCGAATGTATCACCAGGATAAGACTGGTCGCTGTCTTTCCTACCAGTATGCAAAGGATAAAACGGTCCTCCAACCTATAAACAAAACCAAACATCATCAATCAAAACATTACTCAAAATACATATCCCTTAATAATTCAAGACAAAACAGCTAGTTACCAAAACCACACTCTCGCGAGCTGCAACGACAAGAAGATCAGCACAGGAAACCACACCAGGACATACATTTTCTAATACGGACTTGATTAAGTCGATATGTTCAAATCCTTTTAAAGACTCATTCGGTAGCGTGGTTTTCTCAGTTCCCATTACCTCTGTCGGATCCAAAAGCACAGATGCATCACATCCCTGCATCATAGTCCATCAGTATCCCTATTAAACCTAAAGTGTAACAATAGTACATACTTCTAACTATCATCAATACACTTTTAAACATCAAAAAATACATATGCAGCATTTCAACGTAACTAATACTTTCAACTATCAATAATTCATAACAGTACGTTTAACGCGCAATAACAAACAAAACCTAAAAATCAATACGATTAATGTGCAATAACAATCAAAACTTAATCAAACACAAATGCATCACGTCCCTGCATCATATTCCAAAAAATCCTAAATAAACCTAGCATCAAACAATAATACATGCTTCTAGCTGTACTTTTATACACCAATACAAACGCTCCACTTAGCAGCATAATTACATACATCAAAAACTACATAAACATCATTTCTCATTTAACTCGCTCTTTCAACCACCTTCACGTTAATCGCGTAAATTTCACATCAGAACCTAAATTAACGCGATTAACACGCAATAACGATCTAAGCTTAATCCGAACACATCAATTCATACTAACCGCTATAACGCCTAAATCTACACAATCGCAACATCAACAAACAGTAACAGTAACCAATACATCCATAATCACACGAACTAACTAGTATTAATCAATCAACACTAGCTACGATAACACCGAAATCAACGCAACAAATTAACTGATTATTATAAATGAATTGATGAGACCGAACCATTATAAAACAATCGTGAAAAACTAAACGAAGCATCGCAGGCGCAACGCTCTTGTCCTGATCGTAAATGCGGCGAATAGTGGACTTGATGATTTGTTGCGCTTGAGGACATGATTCGCGATAGTAGTCGTATTCGAGCGATGAATGAGATGACGTAATCAATGATAAAAGAACAAAGTATCCGATTAAAACAGCTGTTTTCATGGTGGATCTAAAGTAACCCTAACTGTGTGTTTTGGTGTGTGTCTGTGATGATTTGGGGGAGATGAAAAAAAAAGGGCGGGAAAATTAGAGATTGGGGAAATTTGTTTTGTTTTGTGTGTGTGAAAGGGGGATTTCTAACTGAAAGTTTGTTTTGATTTATTTGTGATTATTTACTACAATGCCCCTGGATATTTTTCTTTTGCTGTTGTGCCCGCTTTTCTACCCCATGGGGGGTTACGGTAGTCAATGAATACCTTACCTTTGTTTGGTTTAAAATATACTACCTCCGTCCCTAAATAAGTGTCTATTTTGTTTGAGCTTCCAGTCAAGGCTGGATCAACTTTTGACCTTATCTATTTTGCGGGTGTTATATAATCTTGATGAAAATATATAAAAGGATTGAGTTTTGAGTGTATTTTCATTGGTATAGTTTTATTCAAGTATTATATACTTACACAAAATATTTGCAGTCAAAGTTGAACCAGTTTGACTTTGAAAAGTCAAATTGGACATTTATTTAGGGACGGAGGGGTAGTTTTTTAAATTGGGGTTCAAACCTCATACACTACTATACTCGGTGCGTGCTTGGTTAGGGGTTTAAGAGAGGTGGGGAATAGGTAAGGTATTCAAAAGGGCCCACATCACAAATAATTTAGTGCTTGGTTGGGGAGGGGTAAGGTATTGATTACCCTGTAATGGGTAATGAACCATTATAGAATAAATTAGGGGGTAAAGGATTGATTCATACTTTGTCCACCGGCTAACTGCGTTCTTTGCTTTCACTTTCTTTCAACTCTCCACTTTTGAAGGCGGACCCTCAAATACTAGATAGATGGGTGGGAGGGATTGTAGTGGATTTAAGAGCCCACATGCATTTTCTCTCTATCTCTCTCATACTTTTTACATTTAAATATAATTAACTTAAAATAAAATTTGTATATAAATTCATAAAATAATAATTTATCTTTTTATAATATATTTTCTCTTTCTTACATCAAATCTAAATCCAAAACCAAATCCAAATTCTAATCCAATTCCAAATCCAATCTAAACACAATACCTACAAACCAAACGGGCCCTAAGAAAATATGCAAAACGGAAGTGAAAAAATAACTTTGTGACTCTTAGGCTGGACGCAGTAAGAAGAGACGATCGACTCACTCGATCGAGTGAGTGTCGATCGTCCTTCTGTGGCTATTCGATCGAGTCCCAACTTTTCTCTATCTTGGTCGTCCTCCCGATCGATTGGTTTGGGCATTTAATATGCAAAAAGTGAGTGTGGAAAATATATTACCGTTGCAAAATCAGTTTCAAACAACAACAAAAATCCGAACGTTAAAAAAAAATCCGACCGTTTAGGGGTTAAAAAAAAAAAAAAAAACCTACTAAACTACCCTATAAATACACAACATATTTACACACTTAAATTCACAAATCTCACAATCCTCTCTATCAAAAATCTCATAATCATCTTTATCAAAATGTCTAAGGAAACACCACAACAAAAGGCCGACAATCCCGGTTGGCACAAAACATCCCGCAATTAACAGGATCGAATTTCCGGTTAACCGGTGTCTCACCAACAGTCAATTTCCGACCCGCTTCTTTCGATTATCAATCGCAACAACCTCCACAACAACAAACTAACAATCCATTTTCTATAAACCATCCTACAAATCGTCCATTTGTTCCACCGTATCAAAACATCCAACAATAACAACAACAAAGCCACTCCCGTCGAAGCCAACAATCTATGTATGGCTCACCCGAATCGGTGTATCGTGCAACAATTGATTCATCAACGTCTTCATATTCAAATTATCAACATTATTCTCCGATTAACCGTATCAATCTTGATGCTTTTGATTTCGAAGAACAATTATACACCAATCATGATTTTTATGTTTGAACCGGTTCGGGTTATCCGACTCAAAGTATCACGGTTGGTCAAGTTCGACTCATGGATGTATCACGATTGATTCTACGAATGATGACGACAAGATTATTTCGAAAGAGGCGTCACCGGATCAAACCAGAAGAAATGAGCTACAAAGCGAAGAAGGTTGTCGAAAGAAACCAAGAATGATTTATCGGCTGGGCGAAGAAAGAGATCGCGTTGTGCAATGCTTGGTGTGATGTATCGAGAATAGTATAACGGGAAACAACCAAAATGCTAAGGGATTGTGGCAGAAAGTCATTGCTTACTTTGAAAAGGAGGTTGGTGCGAGAAAGAGCGTACAACTCTATCATTACCAAGTGGAAAAATAGGATTCGTCCTAGAGTTGGTCAATTTTGTGCCATTTACAACAATGCTTATAAGAATTACGAAAGTGGTGAGAATGGCCTCACTGTTTATAGACGAGCATGTGATGAATACCAAATAATGTGTAATCATGCGTTTGTATTGGAGCATTGTTGGGAAATTTTGAGGGACCATTCGGTTTGGAAGGATAATGAGATGCGGTTTTAAGCTAAGATGAAGTCGGAAAAACAAGGACTTGAAACCGACTCGGATGTGCATGTGCTGGCGACCAATTGGTCATTGATACGCTAAGAAGAATAAGAAGAAATCTTTGGAGTGTTCCAAAGCTAGCTATATGGAAGGTGTTGCTGAGAAATGGAAAAGCATTAAGTCCATGGCATTGGGAAAGAAAAAGTATGGCGGATACTACGACTTGAAGAAGAAAGAGTTGGATCAAAGGCAAAAGAGTTGGGCTGGAGCAAAAGAAAGCAGAAACGGAAGACAAAAGATTGGCACTAGAACAAGAAAAACTTGAATTTGAGCGACAAAGAAATATGAAAAAAGACATCATATTCTATTGCACGCCAATCGACCATCTTTGCCGCATACATGGCGACAAAAATGCGAGAAATCAAAGATTCGATCAAAGGCGCGCACAACCTAGATTATTATTTTTTAATAAGTTTCGTAATGTTTTTATTTTATTATAATTATTATGTAACATTTTAATTATTAATGAAATTTTAGTTTGTGTTAAAAATGTTTAAAAAAAATAATAAATAAAAAATAATAATAAAAAAAAAATTT
>OU343216.1:110671433-110709813 GCA_910596185.1 Chrysanthemum makinoi | reverse complement strand
ATATCTCGGGGCAATTGGTTGGGGGTGGTACTTCTACCGATTACTCTACTTTATCTAATTATCTAATTACTACGGGTAGCTTATGTCTAATTGAAGTGTGCTCGTATGATGATTAAAGATGTTTTCACCTAGATACTATTACTCCCTAGTTATCTTTTATTGGTCGGTTGAGTTGTCACGCCCTTTATCTTAACGCGTTGTATTCCTAAAGGTCGTAGGTATGCGTGGTCCCTAGTTCTTTAAGGTTATCTCTCGTATATGACCTACGGAATCGGCAAGCCTAGGCTATTTCATCCATAGACCATATCATCATAAATCATACTCAAGCATTAAATACAACGAAGATGCCTAGTTGCACTCCTAAGCCAATTTCAATTAAGATAAGAAATAACCTAACAATGATCAATAACTAGGTTTCATAGATCTAAGCAAACACACAAGAAATTTAGCTAGACATGATAGAAAAGCAAACATACACACAATCAATCAAATACGAGATAGACATAATCAAAATTTGGATAATAAACTTATCTCGATGTGTAAAATACTGTATGGGACCCTAAGATACTGTCTAATTCGGACTACAAACGAGTTAGGGTTTTTTCTCCAAAAGTCTACCTCTCAAAATACAGAAAAATCAAATTCTATATATAAATTTACAATTGCGACGGCGTCACCTTTTGCATAGGATGCCGTCAGCTCGCCGTCATTAGGGTTTCGTCTGGGCCAAGTCATCGATGGGACGGCATCACCTTAGAGTTGTAACGCGTCGGTCTTGCATTGAGACGTCGTATTGATTCTAGATCCGGGCCGTCGAGGTGGAAACTGTGAGTGACGCCTCCATATTTAAAGCGTGATGCCGTCCGGTTATGTGACCAGAAATTTCACTGAGCGTTGAATGTCTCGTGCACGTTTTGATCAAGTCTTCATAGAGGGGGCGTCGCCGCTTTAGTTGGGACGCCGTCACGTATTGTTGATCCAGTCTTGAGTGGCTTTGATCTTGACTTTGCTATTTTCTTCATGTATTTTCTCTTTTTCGTCCAAATGTGCTTCATTCGAGCATTTTGCTTCCAAAAGACCTAAAAGTAAAAGGAACGAAAATTAAGCAGTAACGGATATAAAATGTGTCGAAATAGGGCTTAAATGACCCCCTAAAAGCGTACGTTTTAAATTTTTATCAACTTATGTCAATCTATTTGGTTTGTGTGTTGGATATTGATAGACAAGTATATAAGTAATGCACAAGATAAAGAGTAAAGGAACACAAAACCATGACATGAGTATTTATAGTGGTTCGGCTACAAGGACACATTCCTTGCCCTACTCCACTCCTCTACTGTACCCACTCGAGTTTGTAAGCACTACATAACACAAGATCCTTAATGTGGCGGGAGAAGCCTTCACAACGTCGGGCCTACTCTTTATCCGGTACAAGGCTAGATACCGAAGTTCTTCCAAGGAGGTAGAACCAACCTATCCACAACGTCGCCTACACTTTATTCGAGTCAAGGCTAGATACCGAGTTCCATTACAAAGGAGGAACTTTCACTACACCACAACACAACTACCCCAAAAGATACACACTCCTTGCTACAACACTAGAAGGATATCAATACCCTTTAACCCAAACTCTCTAACTTATACATCGATGCACCATATCGAATGTACACCTTTGGCATCATTCACTAATGCCTTCAACACGACCCTTCGGCACCTTTCACTAATGCCTTCAACACAACACTTGTATGGAGGGAGGAAAGAACTATCAACAAGATACACTTCAGTGGTCTTGATGATGACGAAGCTTAGCAAATCATGACTTGAGCTTGCACGTCTTCAAGAGGTGGTGATCTCGCCTTTAAGAGGAACCTAGAGAATCACACAAACATAAAACTACATAGAATGATCCTTTGGATCTGAGGTTAGTGAGGTTAGAATACTGAGATAAAGTATGTCTAAGAGTGGTAGTGAGCAAGAGAGAAATGGCTCACTATTTATAGACAAAACATGTCTACTGTCTACGGTTCCCACGGATCCCTCACCAGAGGGATCCGACTAGTGCAAAACCTGGGATCCGGCTACTGGGTCAGTTTAGTCCGGATTTCGGGTTGCAAACCGGGTTATGGGTTATGGGTTATGGACCATGGTTATGGGTAATGGATTATGGATACCCAACAAGATGCAATGTACCTAGTCATTGGGTTATGGATCTTGGGTCATGGGTCATGGGCTTTGGGTCATGGATCATGGATAATATCCAACATGACTTCATGCATGATGTCATGCAATGAGTCATGGATTATGGATCATGCTCCATGGGTATGGGTATTGGACATTGGTTTTACCAACAACATTCATTGTACCTAGTGAATGGATCATGGGTCATGGTTATTGACTTTGGTTTTTACCCATTACTTACCCATTACACATATGTTTACAAAAGTACCATATACATTTCTATAAAATGTAAACACTAGTTGTTATACATATACATTTCTATGAGATGTAAACAATATTACTTGTTAGTGTTTTATAAAAATGTCTTTGGTTTTATATAACTTATTTACTAAACATGTTTTGATATAGTTTTAATATGTTTAGTAAAAATGTGTTAGTAAACTATTAGCTCAAACCTATAATAGTATTTTATTTATTTCGTTAAAATAATTTTACGTTTGTTATCAACAAAACATTAGAAGATTGTAAGATATAAATAAACGTTTTTATGGCTTATTTGTATTAACATAGTTGATTGCATTGTTATACTAAATATTGTTGGCTTGTAGTTTCTTGCACTTATTTATGTTAGATATGTTAGTTGGGCCAAACCTAATAGTGGGGGTTGAGTCAATTAAGATTAGGGTTTGGATTATGTTTCTTATTATCAAATCTATATATTTAATATAAATCATCTTTGTCTCATATGTAAGGCAATCAATCAATAAAACTCTTTTATTATTTTACATAGTATCGAAGTTTTAAGTTCAACCCACCACAAAATAGTTGTCCTCGGTCATCATTACTTTCGTCAATGATTCGGAGGGATCCCGATCTATTTACTTTCTTTCGCTTTATATTTTCGTTTTAATAGTCTTTTATTCAATCAAAATCAAAAACCTAGAACACAAAACTCTAGTTGTCATAACACGTCCCATTTTATGTTGATTTAGATATCAATCAACAAATTTTGTCTCATCGGCATTACTCTTTGTTTTACAGGGGAGATCATTGTCGCTTTTTAGCAAATAGTTGGTCGAAAAGTTCCGATCCTAGCTAAAGGGCGAAAGTCATGACGTAAAAAAACGTCGTGCAAAAAGGAAGCCGCAAGCAATAAAAAATTATACCGCCAAATATAATTATATTTCCGTTTAAACAAACAACAAAAAAATGATAGAAGAAAAAAAGAAGTGACTTTCAACATAATTTACTGTTTGTACGTTCGAAAGTCTCTCATTCAAACTGCGGAAGAGTGTTAGATGAGTTAGTTGACCCAAACCTAATAGTGAGTTTGAGTTCATTAGGTTTAGGATTTGGAATATGTTGCTTATTATTAAAGTTATGTATTTAATCACATGCATGTAAGATATTCAATCAATAGAACTATTTTGTTATTCTACGATGTAAACATGTCACTAGTTTTCTATTGCACATAATTATTGTTGGTTTAGATGATTTCATTGTTTTCATTACACCTCTGCTTGTGATATTTATTAGAAAAAATCACCGTTCCGCATTTGTTTTAGGAAAGAATTGCTACTCCCGTCTTGTTGCTATCACTAGAAATAGTATGCTTTATTCTTAAGTTGTTAATATTTGTTATAATCGTTATTGTATAAATTTTGTTATAAAATTTATTATGTAATTTTTGTTATGAAGTTGTTGGTTTAAATTTATTATGTAAATTTTGTCGAATTTTGTACTGGTCACTTTAGTTTCCCCTTAGCCCGAATATTGTTGTCACGGGTGAAAGTGCATATTTTTTGAGTTTGTTGTGTAATAGTTTTTCTAAGTTTGTGTAATTTAGTCATAAATTTTATATAAATTGGTGTATATTGGCTATAAAGTTTATGTAAATTTTGTTAAAAAGTTTTTTATTTTTATTTTTTTATTTAATTTTTTTTATTTTTTTTATGTAAACCTATTTGTTGGTAAATTTTGTTATAATTTTATTAGTATAGTGTAGTTAAATGTTGCAATGATGTAAATTATAGGGTAAAATTTTACGTAAATTGCTAGAAATATTCTTGGTAAATTATGAATTGTTAAATTGTGAAATTTATCCAAATTTGAATTTTTTGACATATGAATTTTCACGTTCATGTTTAAACGTTAAACGAAACAATTACCACAATATCGCAACTATAAATGTTTGTCGTTAGAAAATTTCGTTCTTGCTTGCAGTCTTCCATACGAATGCTTTAACTATGGTTTTTTCAATGTCTGCACTACTGAATTATTTGCTTATATTTTAAAATTTGACATTGTACTATATGTTTTAGTAATACATACTAAAAAAAACTTATGTCAAAATCCCATACGGGTATTTGCCTACTTATTGTTAAATGAAAAAGAATAAGGGTATCATAGTAATTAGCTAAATTCCCAAGTTTTGTGGCAGTATATTTTGTCTTGTATATATGGGTGCAGAGATTTGGTTCGTTGATGGTAAAATCCAACTTAATACATCAGCACCAACTTTAATTGTATCCTCTTCATTCATCAACTAAGGATCTACTAGAATCTTTCAAAGTAAGATGCCATTTTTGACAGTAATAGAAGATATATATTCCCCAAAGAAGATTAATTACACAAGGTAATGAATAACTGATCATTCATGTTCCGATCTTGTTAATCAGGATTGTGCATGGTTTGGTGTTATCTGATCCCAAAAGTGTCGAGCAATTGGTAATCATTGCTCAAACATAACCCTGAATAATTCATTTGAAACCAAAAGGGGCCAAACAAACCAAATCCGAGGAGTTTAGAAACCAAAAGGGGCCAAAGCCAAAACCGAGCAACTTAACTTAACAAATGCGATGAGAGTTCCATCTGTAACATGAAACTCCTACCTAAAACTACTACGTCAAGGGAGACCCGATTTCATGAAGCCAGACAGCCCTATCTGAGCTAGACATAGGGTTTTTGCCGATTTCATGAAGCCTCATAATGTAATGAGTTTTGTTTAAACATAAGAACTTAGTTATTAAGTTCTCAGTTCCATAAAAAAATATGTGTCTCAAACACGGTTTGGTCATCATAAAAATAGCACGCTTGGTCGGCTTTCCATTTTCAGTTATTTTGAAATCAAGTCCCTAAAATGCCCAAGAGTAGTTTCTTTTGCTTCTCTTTTTGTGATGGTTAGTTGTGAAAGAGTGATTTTGTTGCAAATCAGTAGAAAAGACAGTGATTGCTCATTTATTCAATTTTCATATACACATCTTTAGTCCCCTAGATGATATTCCCACAAACATTATGCGATTTTTGCAGCAGAGGGTTTTAATGAAAAAGAAGCTAATTTCTTGGTACATGCTGTGAATCAATCATTTGCCAATGCTACCTCAGTTATCGTAAATGTTTCTCTAACCAGTTTCGCAATCTTTTTATCTCTAGTCTACTTGGTTATAAAGTAATAATTGTTTATTTTCTTCGAATCCCAACTGAAAGTAATGCACGGTTTTCTGATCTTGTTCTGTTGATATTTTGTTCATGAAGGTACTAGTACAATCATCTTGCATTCTGTAAAGCCATCATGGAATCAAACTTGCAACAATCAAAAATCATATATTACGTCATTGATTAACTCAATATTTTGTTTGTGGTAATCACCAAGTCTACTGTAAATATTCAAACCAACCCATAAAGCTTGTGAGCAGGGCCGTTCCAAGGTTTTTGGTGGCCCAGGGCGTAGCTAAAAAAGTAGGCCCTTTTAACGCGCAAAATTTAATACAGTATTAGCAAGTCTATTAATGTTAATACTGAAAGAATGTTATTAATATGAGAACGAATACAGCATATTGTAAGCTAAGTTGTCGATCATCTCCATTTGAGATATTTCTAAATACATGATAACATTCAAATCAACTCAGATAAAGACTTGCAATCAATTTGTAAACTGATAAGCAAATCCCAACACACAGCTAAGTTCAACAACTCTAAGTTTCAAGAAAAATAATACAAAACAAATATTGGTAACTTAAATGGCTTGCTATCTTAAACAAAGTTACAAGCACCACGTAATTGAATGGTTACTTGGTTCATGCTTCAATACTTTCGTACATTCAGATTGAACCAACCAGAAATAAAGAAAAGTGTTTAGGCTACAAACGGGCCTTCAATTCTGAATCTAAACTTAAAGTTGTAATATTGGGCTGTAACAGGCCTATTGTTTACATATGTATATGTTGATCTTCAATATTTTGGTGACCCTCTAAAAGTTTGGGTCCTGGGCTGTGGCCCAGCCTGCCCATGCTGAGAACCGGGCCTGCTTGTGAGTCCTGTGTCATGTTAATGATATACATGGTCTTTGGTTGAGCTTATTGTTTAGCCTCTATTATTTTTTTTTTCCTAGAAAGCAAAACTTGAAACATGATCTTCAAGTTTAGATTTTTATAATAATATGAAAAACTTTAGATTGCCACTGGTCTTTATGTTAAAAAATGCCTTATCATAACAAGAGACCTTTTACTGTGTAACTTGTTTATTCTGATGTCAAATTTGAGAAAACTCGTAGAAAATATGTGTTAAAAAGTTTCACGACACAGAGTTATGTCCAGTAACTACTTACAGCCTGTAGTTTTGTTACAACAGTCGAGACTAGTTTATGACCAAACATTCAAGTAACAAGCAAGATTATACGCAATGAAAAGTAGTCAAAAATCATACCATCATTAAGGTGCAGCCTACCATAAAGATGCTGTCACTTCTCTGCAGTTTTGACGCACGTCACCTTGGGATCCAGTTAACACTCGATAATTTGAAAGCTTCATCATCACCTGGGCAAAATTTTTATGAAACATGGAAACATCTGATGCATATTGTCTAACCCAGTTGCTAGTGTTTTCCCCAGCTGTCATCTGTTGATCTACAAACAGGATACCCCTGCCCTGCAGAAGGCTGCGATAATATAAAGTGCCAAAACCTGATCCTGGTCCTTCATAGTCCATATTCATTGCTTGCTCTTTACGAGTCTTTGAAGTAGTTAATGGTGACGGTGCTGGTGATGCCGCTGGTGATTGAGAATGTGTTTCGCTGTTGTTGCACATTGTTCTTAGGAGTTCTACAAATTCAGGATCCATAGATGGGTCTGGCTGATTGGTCCCATCAAAATTGTAAAGCCTCTTTTCAAAAAACTTGCAGTGAATCTTTCCAGTACTATGAGCCCCTGCAAAGATATCAAAAACATTAAGCAAATCCTTTACCAGGTAAAATCCATTTAGCATTATGCAACTAAGATGGGAACCAAAAAGAATAGCAAATGGGAAGGAAATAGAGGAGGTTAAGGTAAACAAAATAATTAACCTGAGATTTGTAGGTGTCAGGTTTGAATAACACACCTTAAGACTTTATGTTTACAAGAGATGGTGTAACAATATGTAAATTCTAAGTTAACCAATGGTTTGAAATTTGACTATTATGCACTGCAAGTTTGCTTATTTGGTAGCCTCATTCATGAGGTTAAAAAGCTATACCTTAAGACTTGGTGTTTACAAGAGGCTACTATTAATGAGGTTAGATTCTGAGTTAACCAATGTTTGAATCTGATTATTATGTATTGCAAGTTTGATCATGTGTGGCACCCTCATTCATGATAAACTGGAGAAGGAGAACTATACAGCAATTGGGGTAACAAATTACCGAAGAGCAATATCAAAAACCATGGATTAAGTATTTCGTAGTGGAATATTACTTTCAGCTACGATCAAATAACACAAAGAAAAAGCAGTAATCTAACTAACGATACTAGAGAAATAATCAACATTGCAAACTACAAACAGAAACAATAAGCAAAACTAAAATAGCACAAACAGATTAACAATTCATACCTAAGAGAGTGACTGTTTCTTTTTCAGTAAAATTTCGTCCTCTAAATCTCATGATGCTTTGGTAATGAGTATCTAAGGGGCTAGGAAGCTCGAATGTATCACCAGGATAAGACTGGTCGCTGTCTTTCCTACCAGTATGCAAAGGATAAAACGGTCCTCCAACCTATAAACAAAACCAAACATCATCAATCAAAACATTACTCAAAATACATATCCCTTAATAATTCAAGACAAAACAGCTAGTTACCAAAACCACACTCTCCTGAGCTGCAAACGACAAGAAGATCAGCACAGGAAACCACACCAGGACATACATTTTCTAATACGGACTTGATTAAGTCGATATGTTCAAATCCTTTTAAAGACTCATTCGGTAGCGTGGTTTTCTCAGTTCCCATTACCTCTGTCGGATCCAAAAGCACAGATGCATCACATCCCTGCATCATAGTCCATCAGTATCCCAATTAAACCTAAAGTGTAACAATAATACATACTTCTAACTATCATCAATACACTTTTAAACATCAAAAAATACATATGCAGCATTTCAACGTAACTAATACTTTCAACTATCAATAATTCATAACAGTACGTTTAACGCGCAATAACAAACAAAACCTAAAATCCAATACGATTAATGTGCAATAACAATCAAAACTTAATCAAACACAAATGCATCACGTCCCTGCATCATATTCCAAAAAATCCTAAATAAACCTAGCATCAAACAATAATACATGCTTCTAGCTGTACTTTTATACACCAATACAAACGCTCCACTTAGCAGCATAATTACATACATCAAAAACTACATAAACATCATTTCTCATGTAACTCGCTCTTTCAACCACCTTCACGTTAATCGCGTAAATTTCACATCAGAACCTAAATTTACGCGATTAACACGCAATAACGATCTAAGCTTAATCCGAACACATCAATTCATACTAACCGCTATAACGCCTAAATCTACACAATCGCAACATCAACAAACAGTAACAGTAACCAATACATCCATAATCACACGAACTAACTAGTATTAATCAATCAACACTAGCTACGATAACACCGAAATCAACGCAACAAATTAACTGATTATCATAAATGAATTGATGAGACCGAACCATTATGAAACAATCGTGAAAAACTAAACGAAGCATCGCAGGCGCAACGCTCTTGTCCTGATCGTAAATGCGGCGAAGAGTAGACTTGATGATTTGTTGCGCTTGAGGACATGATTCGCGATAGTAGTCGTATTCGAGCGATGAATGAGATGACGTAATCAATGATAAAAGAACAAAGTATCCGATTAAAACAGCCGTTTTCATGGTGGATCTAAAGTAACCCTAACTGTGTGTTTTGGTGTGTGTGTGTGATGATTTGGGGGAGATGAAAAAAAAAGGGCGGGAAAATTAGAGATTGGGGAAATTTGTTTGTTTTTTGTGTGTGTGAAAGGGGGATTTCTAACTGAAAGTTTGTTTTGATTTATTTGTGATTATTTACTACAATGCCCCTGTATATTTTTCTTTTGCTGTTGTGCCCGCTTTTCTACCCCATGGGGGGTTACGGTAGTAGCTAAACATTAAGGGTGCGTTTGGCAGGGAGAAATTCAGAGAAAAGAAATGAAGTAGAGAATAAAATCTAGAGAATAGAAATCAGTGGAGAATTTTGTTCAATTCTAATGTTTGGTAACACATAAAACGTAGAAATGAAAAAAATTTATTTAAAAAAAAAAAAAATTCAAAAATATTTTTTTTTTTTTAAAACTTATTTTTTTTAAAAAAAAACTTATTTTTAAAAAAATAATAATTTAAAAAAAATATTTTAAAAAAAATAATTTTGAAAAAAAATGCATTTATTTAAAAAAAAACTTATTTATTTTAAAAAATGTATGTATTTATTTAAAAAAAAATTAAAAAATTTTAAAATAATTTTGTAAAAAAATTTATTTATTTAAAAAAAAACTTATTTTTTTTTTAAAAAAATAATTTTTAAAAAAATATATATTTTTTTTAAATATATTTAAAATATATATATATATATATATATATATATATATATATATATATATATATATATATATATATATATATATATATATATATACTATATAAAATGGAAAAATGGTCAAAGTGGAAAAGTGAAAAATGTTGAAAGTTGAATGTTGAAAACATGGTCAATGGAGAGAGAAATAAATAATATAATTAATACTCTTATTAAAAACACCACATTACTTTAAAAGTCAGATAATTTATTCACATTGTACACCCAATTAAAAGCACATCTACCAAATTAAAAACAGCCAATTGAAACCGATACGGGTTGACGTTGAAACGATACCGGGTTGACTGTTGAAACCGATCTTAGGGTTGACGGGGCAAACTGAAACAAACCCGCGTGTGCCGGGTTTAATTTGACATTTTTCTAACCCAACCTATCGGTTTGACTCGGTTTAAATCGACTGTTTTTTTATCGGAACGGTTCAACCGATTGAACCACCCGAAATCGGGTTTCAAATTTGACAAAATTATATGAGAAATGATGAAGTAGTTGTGGTACCCGTGACAATTTTGAAAGGAGGAAAAGTAATTGTAGTTTTGGTTTATTTTGCTTTGACACATGTAATTTGTCATTTGTATAATGTTATTTTAAAAAAATTTGCTCTTGCACCATTTAAGGGACTAGCATATATGAATCGTCGTTTAAAAGTTAATTTATATTGTATAGCCCTGTCCAGATGTATCAATAATGTTATGTAAGTTTATTAAAATCACAAAAAATAAATAGTATTGTTATCTTTATGATAATTATTTGTTTCAAAACAAATAGCTTTGAACAATGCATAAATATCTATACAAATTGATAGTACAAAATAATCTTATATGGTGATATCCAATTTGCAAAGTTACAATTTTAAAAGCCACACACCTAATGATAAACGTTACATGTAAAAAATAGTTATATCACTACCTAAATTATTACGACAAAACAAGAAAAGCGGTCACACATGTTGGATCATAAACTACACAATATAATATTGCCAACTACATAATACCGTTGCTTTTTGTAATGCTTGAATCTATTATTACTAAAATCTTAATAACTTAAAACAATCCTATTAGAAAATATACTCACACACTTAGATCACTCCATAATTTTTAAAACTATATATTTATCTTTATGCATCCACACATCAGTGTAGTTATTAAAGCTTGATTCTCTAATGCTCAAATACGGTTGTTGAGAAAGAAACTTATGGGTCATTGGACTGCTGGAAACTAGACATCCCTTTGCTAGCATAGGCTGGTACTTCGTCTAGTATATATATATATATATATATATATATATATATATATATTCAAAAAAATTAATCCATTTCTCCAATTTCTTCACAAAATTAAAGGAAATGGAGCTCCTTAGATTTAAGATCATTTGAGGACAAAAGATTATTTACATACCAGGGATCCAATATAATTTTTATTTGATCTAATGGATGAGATTAATTCCAACAATTTAAAAAACCATTTTCATTATCTTTTTTTCAAATATTAATAACTTTCAAACCGTTAATCGTTAAGCGGAAAAAAATATCATTGCGACGAGCATTTAATTATCTTTTTATAGATAGGCACTTTGATATGCTTTCGACAAAAAAAAATTAGGTATTTTTTCGTTATAGAAATTACGTTAAAAATCATATATGATATAACATTATTAGTGTTATATCATATATGATATTAGTGTTATATCATATATGATATTTATATCATATATGATTTAACAATAGTATCACATATGATATTACATATCATATGTGATTTAACTTAATATCACGTGTGATATTCAAATTAGTGTTAAATCATATATGATATTTCATGCAAATTACAGTTTTGAAGAAAAACAAAAAAAAAAGATGAAAAAACGTGAAAAAACGATTTTTTTTTTTTTGAAAGTATATCAGTCCCGGTCTATAGAAAGATAATTAAATGCTTCGCGATGGTGTAATTATTTTGCTTCAACGATTAACAATTTAAGATATTAAAATTTTAAAAAATAAGTGAAATAATAAAATGTTTTTAATACCATTTTGATTTCTTTTTAAATGAATGGTTGAGATGAGTCCCTTGGTATGTAAGAAAAGTTTGGTATGTAAAATAACTCTCCTCGAGCTTCTTAAATTATACTAGCCAACTCTCTCCATTTCCCTACCAAAATCTCATTTTCATTTCTCTCCCTTCATTTCTCTTCAACGGCGTAGAAAATGAGCTCATTCCATTTATCCTTCATTTTCTATAAGCAGACACAGGGTGGCTTTTTTGAGTAGGGGTTTGTTGGTTTGGACTCAAAGGTGAGTTGAAACCTTTGTTTGGTTTAAAATATAGTTTTTTAAATTAGGGTTCAAACCTCATCTATATCTATACTATATAAAATGGAAAAATGGTCAAAGTGGAAAAAGTGAAAAATATTAAAAGTTGAATGTTGAAAAGCATGGTGATGGAGAGAAATAAATAATATAATTAATACTCTTATTAAAACACCCTATTACTTAAAAGTACAATAATTTATTCACATTGTACACCCAATTAAAAACACATCTACCAAATTATAAACAACCAATTGAAACCGATACCGGGTTGACCCGTTGAAACAGATACCTTAGGGTTGACTGTTGAAAGCAGATACGGGTTGACCCGGCAGCTTCAAACCCGGCGGGTGGGGTTTAATTTGACATTTTTCACCAACCTATCGGTTTGACTCGGTTTAAATCGACCTTTTTTTATCGGGCTGTTAACCCGGTTGAACCACCGGTGAATCGGGTTTCAAATTTGACAAAATTATATGAGAAATGATGAAGTAGTTGTGGAACACGTGATAATTTTTTTGAAAGGAAAGACCAAGTAATTGTAGTTTTTGGTTTATTTTTGCTTTGACACATATATTTGTCATTTGTATAATGTTATTTTAAAAAGTGTTGCTCTTGCACCATTTAAGTGACTAGCATATATGAATAAATTGTTTAAAAGTTAATATATATTGTATAGCCCTTTGTCCATTGTATCAATAATGTTATGTAAGTTTATTAAAATCACAAAAAATAAATAGTATTCTTATCTTTAGCGATAATTATTTGTACCTCAAACAAATAGCTTTGAACAATGCATAAATATCTATACAAATTGATAGTACAAAATAATCTTATATGGTGATATCCAATTTGCAAAGTTACAATTTTAAAAGCCACACACCAAATGATGTTAGGTCACAAGGTTTACCACACAAGCTTATATGAGAGATAGAGAGGCGATTGAACAAGTTATACACACACATACACACGTATGAGTAAAGACGGTTTAGGCGTAGAGTGTAGTGAAAAGAAAACTTGAACAACCAACCCTCAAGTGAGGGTTTACATAAGGTATTTACAGGAGGGAAGCTAGGGCAACACTCCTAGTTCCCTTCCTTTCTCCTATGGGTCTGGGCCTAAGCTCATGGGCCTTCTACATAAGCTTAAGGCTAATAACAAACATAAAGGCCATAATAAGCTAACTATTACATATGAGTAACTAACACTTGAATAAGGTTTAGGAGTGATTCCAACAATCTCCCCTCAAGTTACATATGAGTAACAAACACTCAAGTGTTGGTGATGAAAAACGGTGAAGGCGTTGATGTAAAAGTAGCTTTGGCGTCTTCGACATTCTTCTTTCTTGTGAGAAGAATTGCCTTGATTTGAACAATCTCCCGGTGTAGAGATAATTTACTTTGAACGGTTATGCTTTGACGTCATCTTTAACTTTGTTCTTTGATCATTGTTCTTTGTGATGAAAGAAATAGTATGTTGTTGTGCGCATCAAATGCGCCTTTCATTTGCCGCTCTGTCACGGTAAAGGTCTCCACGTCATTCTTCAACATGCTCACACGCTCTTTGGCGTTGGAATTGATCTGATGAAGTTCTTTAAGTCTTTAACTTTGTAGATTCTCTGTATTGATGAAGAATCATTATGATTGTTGTGTTGCTTTTGGATAGAACTTCCATTAGTGATGATGTTGGCGTGAGCATGAGAAGAATCTGCATGATCATTCCGCTTCAGAGCTTCCATAAGAAGAAAACATTTAAACGGTTAGTAATAAGCGGATTCCGGCACTTACAAGTTTGAACTCCGAGAGTGTTAACAGCATAGTGTGAAAACACAACTCTAATTCTCACAAAGGCCGTTCTGAATCGAGTCCCACAAGTGAGATAACACGATGTCTTACCTGAAGTACACCTACGATTGAGATGAGTCAGAGGTACACCGAAGCATCACTCTCACTCGTAGATCATTTTGAGACCACTAAAAGCCGCAATACGGGAGTTGCGGAAGGCGACCCTGTGTCGGCTGTTTGATGTTGACCCTGGCAGGAGTTTCCATTCAATCACCGAGGATCACAAATGTGAACCTCTCATAAATGTTCTCGACAGATTGCTAAGATCTGTGAAGGACTCGATAATGTACCACTGGAATTCTTATTGTTGAATATCAAGTGATGAAATGTCAAGTGTACCTAAGAGATCTTTTGATGAATCTCGTGGCTCTAGACTCAATAGTGCATTTTGGTTTTCCTAGCGGAGAGACTAGGAGAGGGTCTCCTTCTTCAATACCGGCAATCTCTAAGAAGCCGAGATAGTTTCATTAGGGTTCCCTGTGAGAATGAAACAAGCTTACAGAGAAACTTGAGTGGATAAGAAGGTTTAGTGCATGCGTCACTGGGTCCATGACGACTTTTAATCTTCAATACCGGGGTCACTAAGTGACAACCAAGTAGCATATGAATTGAACGATTATGCGCCCTAAGTTGAATAATTCGGAGGGCTATTTCTTTTCACCCTTTTCTTTGCATTTCTTTTTAATTCTTCAACTTCCTTCTCTCGATTCTCATTTTCTCCTTTTTACAATCATACCTAAGGACTTCTAAATACTAACTATTTGTGGTGTCTTTGGGTAGATCCATCCGGCTCTGGCGGATCATAGGGCGGTTATTCCTAACCTTAGTCACCTTATAACTCCATGACTAACCTATGTTGCCATAAAACCACTTTGACATGTGAAAAATCTCTCCAGGTGTTTATGAATGAAAAACATTTTAGTACCCTTTGTTGAGATAAGATTTTGCATAAATACTCCACATGTGCTTAAGAGTTTTAACGGTTAAAATGCACAATGAGGAAGAAGCGCAGCACTTTTTGAATTGATTAACTCAAGATAGACATTCCCCGCGAGACACGGTTACGTGGCATAGTTAAAGAGTTGCATTGTCAGCTTTTAGGTGACAACTAGCTCTAATAACTACCTTGAAGGTGTAGACAATCCTCGAAAGGTTGTCAAACATGTCAGAGTTCATGTCTACTCAAGATTTTCTCGAATGGTACATTCTACTCGGACAAGTCCTTTGCGAGACACGTTTACATCACTAGCGAACTAGCTTGAAATTATTACCCTTCCCGGACAAGTCTTTTCTAGAGTTACTACGATTAAGATCTCGTCAATTCATGAGTTAAGTCTATAGCACAAAGATTCATTTGCATTTACACAACATATTTCTTATCACATATTTTCTCCCCCTCAAAAATGGCATATATGATGTTATTTTTGAAAAGTTGAGAATAAATATGACCATTTCGAGTGTTGCGGGAAGAATGACCACTTGTGAACAATTTTTGAACAAAGTTTTAATTCAAGTACTCCCCCTCAACGAGTGATATAAGCGGTTGAGGTTTTGAAAATCATAAGGGAAAGTACTTGTTCTTTTGAGCAAAACCTTGAAAAATGAAAGGTTTGATAGGTTTTACTAAAAAAAATAAGAAGCTTTCGCTCCTTTTATAAGGATTGTGGCAGCGGCGTACCACGGGGTCCTTTATTTACAAGTACGGGTTGTACTTTGTAATGTGTGCACAAGCCATAAACATAATCAATCAAACATCCAAAATTATATGAAGGAAGCAATTCAAGGGGTACCAGTAAGTGCAGTGATGTTCCCGAGGGTGTGTGAGGCGTGGCGGTTATGTTAATCTGGTCGACCACCGACATAACTCTCCAATAATGCAGAATGATCCCTTCAAACAACCGTTCATCAATCATTGTGATGATCCGTCTCACATCCCTCCTTTCACGAGATTCCGGCGGCTTGAGACCCAATTTTTGGCGTATATCCTTCAACACATGCCATTCCATCCCTAACCGGCTTCAAAGTATGATCCTCGAACTTGTGGAGTTCGCTGCATGATGCGATTTCTTTGAAGTTCACTATGGTAAACAACGCCGAAAGGTTTCTGCGATGAGTGTATATTGAGATATCTGGTTGATATCGGGAAGATCAAGCTTTGGAGGAGTGAAGTTGACAGCGTCACGATAAGATTCAACGGCCAGTGGAGATCTTCTACACGTTCCTTGATGACAATGCGTCTTATGAAGATGAGAAGTGACTTGATAAATTCGCGTTGTACTGCAGTTGAGAATTGTCTCATGCGACTCTGTACCTTGGCAAGGTACATGTCTTCGATGTCATTGATAGACAAATTCTCAAAGTCGCCCGAGAAAGCATAGTCCGTTCATCTTGTCGTTTGACTACGATCTTCTTTAGAATGTGTGTCCCACTTAGACGAAGGTCCGCGTGTATGATGGCAACGATATCCTTAGAACTATACACGGCATGTTGAGACTTACGAACTGGCGGCTTACGTAGTAGATTCGTCGGCGTTACGGCGATGATGAATCCCATACAATGCATCTCGGTCGTATGCTTCCACTGTGTTGGAGAACAAGTGATTGGCACGTTCCTCAATGGCTATGCGGTTTGAGTAGGCAGTGGGAATGGAAGTGTCAGATGTAGCGTATTTTCTTGAATCATACCAGTGTAAAAGAAAATCAAGTCTTTGTTGAAGAAATATCGAAAGGAATCCTTGGTTCATGGTTTGTGGTGTTGGTAGAGGTTTGGTCCAATCGATTGTAGTATGGAGGGTTGTCCCTTTTGGTTGAAGTCAATGTTTGCTTAGGGTTGAGCCAATCCATGTTGTTAGACATAGCTCGAGCAATGTTTTCAAGGTGATATTCGACCTCGAGGGCACTTTCAGAGCTGTCTTTTAGAAGTTGAAAAGCTTCATTCTTGATTAAACCTTCAATTTCGTCATTTTCTTCCATGGAACTTTTCTTGCGAGTTTTAGCATGCTCCAATGTAGAACCGTCTACCAATCGACCTTCTCGGGGTAGGAGTGTTGTTAACAAGATTAGCAAACCATTCAAATTCCTCTGTTTTATCGTCATCTAGCCATGATCACGACGTCGATCAGGCGTCTTCTTCTTCTTTCTTTTTGAAGGCCTAGATGATGATTCGGTTTCGAACTTGTTTGGGAGAGGTGGGTTGTTGTAGGGGCTCAAGGACCTCTTCATCGTCACCACCCGTATACTCATAGTGATCATCGGTTTTAGTCGAGGGGTGGTAACTTCGGAATCGATCTGAGGTTTTTCGGTAGAAGAGCGAGGAGGAGATTTTTGTTGAGCAGGGGATTGTGGAGGAGGTTGCATCAAAGAAGATTCACCCGGGCTTCGGCGTTTAGGTCGTGCTTTATCCTTATCCTTGTCTTCATCGAGTCTCTAAGGCGTTTAGACTTTTCACCGAATCTACAAGCTTCTTGAAGTTGGTAGTCCAGAATGCTTGAAACAACTTTCCTTCATGAGTAAATGTCCCAGTCGTGCGAGAATTTGTGACAAGCTTGGCCACCAATTCATTATCAGAAAACTAGGATCGGTTGGATTGATTGTACGGGTTAAAGTTGATCGAATAGTTTGCTTGGCGATATGCATAAGATTTGGATAAAGTTGTTTGGTGAACAACTCCTTTGTGACTTTAGGGCATTACTCCGGAAGGTACTTTTTCGTGTATCCTTCGATCATTTCGTTCAGTTCCTCTTGGCGGTGATTTTTCATGAATTCCTGAACAAACTTCCTTTCTCTTTGCATCTTTTCATTCTCGTCATACAGATGTTATGTGATCGACAAAGAAATTCAACTTCTTGTTGAGCCGTCTTTCTTTCGACTTGTTTGGCAGCTTTCACAATTCTTTCATGAGCTTGAAATCCAAGATCGAGGTGGCTTCTTCACGTTTGGATGATGATTTGGTTGATCTTTTTGATGGTGGTGGTGAAGAGTGAGAAGGCGAATCGATGATGAAGAAGAGATATGAGGAGACTCTGGGATCCCAGTTGAGGTTTCTTCCTTTGATCGTCGCGGGACTATCTAGAAGCGTATCATAATCAACATCTTTATCTTTTAGGACTTCTCGGTTTCCGGTTCCTCAAACTCATATTCGATAGTATCCTCCACAAGCTTTTGTTGTTGCACAAGAGTGGTGGCACCGGCTCCCTTATCGGGTTGATTAACGCATCGGGAGATGGTTGAGTGGCGCACCACTTGATCCTCGGGACCACCCATTTGGTCTTTAGCAAATTCTTGACTTTGTGTTGGTGTCTAAGGAATTTGATCGTCTTCTTTGTATACATTTCCGTGGCTCTTTATCACTCTGAGCTTTCATCATAAGGTACAAGTACAGAGTCTTCCCTTTTCTTTGTCGGCTTGAGGACTTGGAGGTTTGGTGAAGAGTTGTCATCCTGCGGTTTTAGGTAGGTAATCTCTTCATCGTTGTCGTACCTTGAGCTTTCGTCCGCTTTCTTTCTGTTCGGGTGTGGGAATAGGTTCAACTTCCTTCGGGAACAATCCTTTTGGAGGAGGATTCCTTTTGGGAAGCTGTCTATAAAGATCTGTACTTGTAACACTTCCAGCACTTCCTCTTACGGTCCTCCGAGTAGGTGTACGGAAGATTTTCATCAGATGACCAACTTTGCCTTCTTTTACGCTACTGGATACCTTTTGTATGTTTCAAGCTTTTTTTGATTTCGGTATAGAAGGTGATCGGGTATCTGCGTACCTGTTTCTTTGTTGGCGATTCTTTGATTCTGACAGATAATATGGGTTCGATCAATATGTCATGATTATCGGGTCATTGAGCCTCATGGGGATATCGATGATGAAGTCAAGAGCTCTCGGATCAACGGTTTGGTGTATGACGACATAGGGAATCTTGGAGCCAAGCTTCTTGTGAAATAGCATCATGTCTCCCATATGCTCCGATTGCCGATTTCAATGTCCTTCTTGTTGATCGACGACCAGAAAATTTGCAGTTCCATGAGCTTGGGATGCTCATAGCTTGTCCGCGACCGAGACAGATTTGGTGATGATCATGTAGAGTGTTCTCCATGGTTGAGGAATATTCTTGAGCTCCACGTGAGAGTGCTTAGTAATGATTCACGAAGCTTCATCATAAATATCTATCAAAATTCGGGGCTGTCTCTTGTTAGGGGTAGCAAAGTCGGTTGGAGCGATGTCGGGAATGATGAGCCGTAAAGTCGTGAGGTGTGGTGACTTGTTTGTGATTAAGTGTCACATTCACGCACTTTGACCAGTGATCCTCGCATCCCGGAATTGTTGAATGTAGACCTGCGGAACGTGGCGAGTGTGAGAGCATGTTACGGTAGGGATGATTCTGAGAATATCCACTCAATAGAGAGGAAGATTACGAGCATGTGAGGGTATCAAAGTCAACCCTAAGGTTGTTCTTTCCAATCTTTCTCGGATAACCCTCTGGAAAGATATCTGCAATTGTAAGAACTTCTGATGCATCCACATTCATTTGTTGACCATGTCGTGATGCGAAATAACATTAGCCAAAAGAACCAACATATCGAAAGACATAGTGTTAGTCAACAGAAGGTCTCATTTTCTAGTTATTGAATGTGCGATTGTCAATGATTGTTACGAGTCCTAAGTCACTTGTTTGTTCAATAGTCCAATGGCGTCGTGAAATGTTTCGTGAGTTAGTTAACTTTAAGTTTTAAAGTTTATGTTATCACTTATTGTTCACAACATATCAAGCGATTAAGTTTATTAGTGACATTATTGGATTCGTGACGTTATGATTAATTTATTTACAAGTTTGCATGCGTAACAATTCATAATGAAGGTCAATCAAGGCTTAGGCATAGATATGGCAAAGTTAAGCGTAAGCGATAATGACATACTGCGTAGCGAAAGCTTATGCGTAGGATCTTAACTACGGCGTAGAAATGTTAGCGTGGGAAAAGGGGACCTTATGCGTGGGGAGCTTACGCGTGGCGTATTTATACCTTACGCGTAAGGCTTTTCTTAGTAGACCTTATCGTATGAGGTCCTTTGTTCGCATATCCTTCACAGGATACGCGTAGTCCCATTGTAGAACCTTATGCGTAGTAGTTATGCGTAGGATTACTCTTACGCATAACGCTACTAGCGTAAGGTAATCCTTATCGCATAGAGTAAATGACCTTGATTACGAATTTTCTGATAGCAAAGCACGAAATAAATTCATCATATCATCAATCTTAACACATAGTCATATTAAACAACATCATGGCATGAAGCTTGTTAAACATTTATGCGTGAAAGTCATCATAGGTCAAAACCCTAAGGTTAAGAATTGCAGCGTAGTTTCTAGCCATGGGATTTGCACCAAACTTATTACGGTAGTTCTAAGATGTTGTGTGAGTTTATAAACCAAGTTATTAACATCTAATTCGTGATGAATCAAAAATACCCAAACTTCAAGAACATTAAACCCAAATTCCTAATTCGATTAAATTAGTGTTTCGGGTTTATAGGGCTGAAATCATCAATTCAACAACATATGAACATAACACAACAATCTTTATACCAAAAACCTTCACATTTGAAAACACCCAATTCGACTCATAAACCTAATTTTCAAAAAACCATCAATTAGGTGTTTCGGGTGGATTTAGATGGTTAAAATGGTATCATTTATGTATTAGAACGTTTTGACACTATCCATTTAACCACAAACACACACACAATGATTGTGTGTTCATAAGCTTATGCGTAGAACACATAATCCGCAGCGTAACAAAAGATTTAGCCGAGAGGATTTGCTAGAAATTCAAAACCTTAGCTTGTATCATCGTTAAGATCATGAAAACACTTACAAATTGATGATCAAACAGTTTCTTGAATAAATATTGGCGTGGGATGTTTTAGGTTAAGTAATAAATGTGAAGTAATGTTAGGTGGAGGTGTTTTTATTAAAATAACTTTAACATTTTGACAGTTTTGGTCCCTCCACCTTTTCCTTTTTTTCAAACAAAGCCTTTTAACTTCCATTTTGGTTACCAAACAAAGATTTTTAGAAAAGAAACTTGACGACACTCCCCTCGACTTAAGAAATAATGAAAGGTTATAAATTTTAGTCCGAGGAGTGTCATTGGACGAAAATTTACCACCATTGATAAAAGAAACCCAGGGATATGATAACATGCAAGTACGGATGATTTGAAGCAGTTAAGTATATATTTTCTCCCCTCAACACTAGATCGAAAAATCTTGAATTTTGAAGATTATAGTGTTGAAAAAATACTTGCATGTTGAAGAAAAATAGATAGAAGAATATTTTTGTTGTTTTATCGGGTTTTATATTTTTGTATTTTGTTTTTGAAAAATTATTTACAAAGAGATTTTGGTGTTTGACGAGGTTTTAAGGCATTTTAGGGAGTTCATCAATTCCTCTTGAGTCAAACACCTCATACCAATCCGGTGGACCAACTCATTAAACCTAGCGGGAGGCAAGGCTTTGGTGAGAAGATCGCCAATTGGTATACGTACCACAAAATATAATTCAACGATTACCTGTTCCACGTGATCCTTGATGAAATGATCGAAGATCGATGTGCTTTGATTTCGAGTCTTTGGCTGGTTGCACGAGATGCAATGGCACTCCGATTGTCGATACATCGGGATTACGTCAAATCGTAACCATAGTCTTTGAGTTGTGTTCTCATCCAGATGACTTGAGCACAACACGCTTACATGGCTACATATTACGCTTGTTGAGGACGGTGATGTACAATCCTGCTTCTTCGATTGCCATGACACCAGTTTATCACCAAGAAATTGTAAAGCACTTGAAGTACTTTTCCGAGTCTAAGCATCTGGCGTGGTCGGCGTCGAAAAGCGATTAGTTCAAAACGAGAATCGCCGGATACGGATCCCCAAGTTAATGGTTCCCTTGATGTATAGGAGGATTCTTTTATCCTCAGAGAGGTGGGTTTAGTTGGTCGCGGCCGATAGAGGAGCATAGATAACTGGCAAAGACAATGCTCGAGTGCGCTAGGTACATTAGATACATGAGAGACCCAATAATACTACGGTATTTTGTAGGGTCCACCAATTTCCCATGTAAATCGGCGTCTAGCTTCTTGGTATGAGCCATTGGTGTGGCATAGGTGTCATGGGTTTTCATTCCAAATTTGTTTAACAATTCAAGGGCATATTTGGGTGACTCAAAGAAAATACCGCGGGGTGATTGATGAACTTGCGTCCTAGAAAGAGCGTGAGTTCACCCATCATGGACATTTCAAAATTTTTCTTCATTAGTTTTGCAAAAGCGATTGAAAACTTTTTATGTGTAGACCCAAAATGATGTCATCCACGTAAATTTGAACAATTAAGATATGTGCCCCGTGATATTGTATAAAAGAGTTGGGTCAACCGAACCTTTGGTGAAATTATTAGCAATGAGGAAGGATGATAGCTTATCATACCATGCTCGAGGAGCTTGTTTGAGACCATCTGAGCTTTGTTCAGGTTTGTAGGCGTGATTGAACTTCGGGATCAAGCGAATCCATCACGGTTGGTGACATAAACCGTTTCTTTAAGTTGTCCATTGAGAAGCGGTTTTGACATCCATCGATAGACCGTCATATTCATATGAGCGCATGAATGCTAGAAATATCGAGCGACCTCAAGGCGAGCAGCGGGCAAAAGATTCTTCAAAGTCAATACCCTCTTCACGCGATAACCCTTAGCCACGGGCGTGACTTATTTCGATAACATTTCCTTGACATCAATTTGTTTTCCAAATCCATTTGAGACCAATGGCGTAGACTCTGTTGGTCTTTCAACGGTTCCCATACTTCAAGACGTTTGAATTGGTTGAGTTCTTCTTGCATGGATTCAATCCATGTGTCTTTTGTCATTGCGTCTTTGATGTTTTAGGTTGATTGGCTGAGCGGTGAGTGCATAAATGCAATGTTCACCGTCGTGTGAAGGCGTTGTCTTGTAACGGCCCGGTTGATCGGGTTGCCAATAATGTTTTCGGAGGATGGTCTTTTCGTCCATCTATGTGTGGAGGGTTGATGTTGGTATACATTGTCGGTTCGAGGATTCAAATGGTTTGTTGAAGATTCGCGACATCGGTGCGGCGATCTCATTAGCAAGCGGGTTGAAGAACGCATTTGGATCAAAATAGGGTACTACATTGAGAATATCATCACGGCTTCATCATTGTTGGAAGCGGTTTGTTCAACTGTTGTGGTGGAGTCAAGTGTAGTGCATCTGCGATAGTTGTTGTAGCAGTGTATCGGTAAAGAGTATTATCGGGTTGAGCGTGAGCAGCGGATACACACAAGGCACGTTCATCAATAGATCGAGCGAGCGGAACAAATAACCTTTCCATTTGTTGGCGAGTAAGCGGGGGCTTTGTTTGATGATGGGGTTTGGGGAAGTTTAAGCGGTTGTTCCGGGTTCTAATTTGTTACTCGAAGCCATTTCGTAAGTTCATCGAAATGAGCATGAATCGTTTCCATCACCTGTTTTGTACGACGATTCCAGGTTCGGAAACCTTTGGAATTATCACAGATATCGATAAAGACTCCAATGTCGGCTTTGGCTTTGAGCTTTCCAAAGTCATCACGATCATTATTCGGATAGCAAAGAGATCCAAATACATGAAAGTGTTTTAGATTCGGTTTTCTATTATGGACGAGCTCGAAAGGTGTTTTGTTGTGGCGTTTTGTAATCATAGAAAGGTTTTGAGTATAGCATCGATGGAATCTTACGCCCATAAGTAATCTGGAAGTTTAGCATTGATTAACATTGTTCTTGCGGCTTCCACTAGCGTTGGTTTAGATCTTTCGACAACTCCGTTTTGTTAGGTATGCGTGCAATAGATGTCGATCTTTGAATTCCCACTTTCTCATAAATTCACGAAGAGTTTGATTAACAAATTGATTGCCTTTATGCATTACGATTAGTCGAGCGGTGTTTCGTGGTGAACTTGTATTTTCGTGAGAAAGGTGATGATCATTTGTGGAGCTTGGTCTTTGCTTTGAAGAAAGTAGACCCAAGTCCACCGTGAATAGTCATCAACAATTACTAAGATGTAGCGTTTGCCATTGATCGTTTGCACGCATCGGGCCACACAAATCCATGTGAAGAAGATGAAGCACATCTTTGAGGCGTGTTCCACCTTTGAAGGAAAATGAGCACGAGTGCTTTTGCCTTGTTCACAAGGTGAGCAAAGGTGATCTTTAGAATACCGAAACCGTGGAGTCCTTCAACTAGTTTGTGTCGAGCAAGGTTGGTGATGGTTTGAAAGTTTAGATGTGAGAGGCGGTGCCATAGCGGAGTTTTGTTGATGTTGCCTTTGAAAGTAAACATATGGGAGATGAAGCAACCATGTCTTTCATAGAGATAGTGGAGAGACTAGAATTACGATCGGACATAAGGTCATTTCCTTGTAGATCACGAATGAAACAAGTTTTCTCCGGAAAGCAACCTCCAAATCTCCATCACAAAGCTGACCTCTTGAAAGCAGTTATGACCAGGCCTTCCACATAGTAAACCACGCTAATTTCGATGTTCCCATTGACATAGTCTCAAGTAGCCCATGATAGGCTGAAGTGATCATTCCGAACGGCGGTGCCAATGAACTTTGCAATAAAGTTTGATAACAGTTTAAGATTGACTGTCATGTGTGGGGAACATCCGTATCAACAATCCGAGAATGATCGTATCACTGCATTACACCTGGGCGACACGGATGGAATAGAAGTAGATTTGGAACCGAAATGTTAGAGGGTTCCGTAGCGATATAGTAGATATACACATCAATAGCTTTAGGTATCCACTTAAATCCTAGTGTGTTATATATCCATTTCCGCCATCTATAACTACTCTTTGCTTTAGTCTTAGTGAATGCACTAGGTGGTACTACATTCTTAGTAGGTGAAAATGGAGCTCTGAGGGACAATGTCGCGTTTCTTAGAATCTAAAGATGGCGGTCTACCAAGCCGAGACTTAGAAAGATTAGTGGGCTAGAGGTATTCGGTTCTTAGGATTCCTTAAGCGAGATGATAGCTTTAGCAACACATTTATCATGACAATCGGAATTCATACTTTTACGACAAATAACACAAGGTGCATCGGTGAATATCAAAAGTACTTGGTTTAGCATTAGTTACATCACTATTTCTATTACATTTGCGGGCCTTAATATCTATAGTGGAGGCAACGTGAGTCTTATTCATAGTCCTAGGGTGTTCTTCTACTTTAGCATCCTGATTGATCTTTTTTAGTAGGTGCAACTTCCTATTCTTGATTTAGTGCTCTAGAGGCGTGAAGTCGGACGTTTGGAAAAGATCAACTATTCTGTTTCGATAGAAGGAAGCACGTTAGCTCTTGTGATTTGGCGATAAGGGATTCTAGGTTCATGAGTACTAAGTGTTATTGGGGCTAATCTCTTAATGATGGTTGGCGGAAGTTGTTCATACTTTCCTAACATTTCTCTTAACTTGATGATAGTGTGAATCGGATCTTGATTTTGACCGAACATTTCGACAAAATGCATAACTTCTTTAGTGTGTGCAAGATAATGATCAAGTTCATTTGATGCTTCATCACGAGTCTTTTGAGTAAATCAAATATGACACCATATTCCTTTTGACTTTTAAAGTTCTTGTTCATATTTTGAGATTTGACACTTAAAAGACACGTTTTGATCATCAAGTTGCTCAAATTTAGGATCGAAGATTTTTGCATGGCTGAAGCGATTTTGTGTTGAAAAGCAATTTGTTGATCGTGAATATCTTTTGACACCAATTAAGGCGGCGAATTGCATTTGAAAGTTAGTTTGACAATCGTTTGTTTTCAACTTTTAAGGACTCGTCGAAGCACATTATCGGTGTTCTCAACATTTATCCACGGATTCAACGATATCGGCGGAGGTATGATCAAATGCATATGACAAAGAATTCAATAGCACAACATTATGGACATCGGCCAGATGACATCTTCCAAGAGTCGATCAACATCTTTTCTCAACATTTTCTTTTACGTTTAGTATTAGAAATAGATGTTTTACTTTTCTCAAAGCGACCTTCATCACTCCAAGTTCCTTATGAAAATCCTTTTCCCAGGCTAATGCACAATTTTCAAATTTTTAACATTAGGTAAAAGATTTTTCAGAAAAATGTCTCTTTGTTCTCGCGCCAGAGGTGATTGAAAATGATCAATTTTGATTTGAGCGATATTCTATCTCATGTTGTAAAATTTTGAGGTCGGCCATGAAGATGTCAAAATATCTAAGAATTTTTCGATTTTCAGGTTTGAATTTACTTCACGATGGAAGGTAAAGGACCATAAATTTGTGCATAATCCGGTTGGGATTAACATTAGAAGACTTCGGGTGTTTTGATGATAACTTTGGTGTGTTAGAAGAATCCGTTGGTGTGGCGAAAGTGACCGCTTTTGAATAGTTAAAAGGTTTGTTGTAAACAACATTTTCAAATTTTGATCGACTCTGTCTTACGCATCTAATTCCTCTTACGATGATATTCAACAACATTCATAACGAATTATCAACTTTATATTACGCCTTTGGAAACTTGGGATTTGGTTTGAATGCTTTTGTTGAAAGCTTAGGTTTGTAATCAGCAAGATTAGGTCCATATCCATTTGGATTGGGTTTTAAAGTAAACTTTTCAATGGTTGTGACCGACTCTCCATGTTTGTAAACAAGTTTTAAACTCTTTAAGTTTGTTTTGCAAGCCGATGATTTCTTCAAGATGATCATCTATTCGTTGAATGCTTTTGTATCAGAAGGCTGTTTTTGACAAGTTAACAACTTCGGCCTTAGCTTTTGATTTTCCAAGGTGAGAGCGTTAATTTGCTTTTTATGTTCATGTTTGATTGTTCTATTTGAGACAACAAAGCATTCTTGGCGGCTAGATCAACGCTGTCTTTCTAAATATTTTTCGTTTTGATAAGATTTGGCAAAGGCTGCTTCAAAACCGTTTTCGCGTTTTTCTTGAGTTTTGAAAAAGTTGAGTTGCTTTTGTAAACATTCAAAATCCTTGGTTAACAGTGCATTTTGCATTTCAAGTCCTGATTAATGGCATGACATTTTTCACTATGGTTTGTTGGTCTTGTATTAAGCGAGCAAAATCGGATGAGGCAAAAGTTGGCGTTTTCAGCGTGAGTCTCAACATGATCATTCGAGATCCTCAAGTATAACCCGCGAGTCAATTTGATTATCAAGGGAAACCGGTTGGTCATCTTGATCGTCAAATATAACTACTGAGTCTAGTTGAAAATCGTCGGAATGAGATGTGGACGACTCATTTTGAACATTCGAGCTTGCGGATCGATGTTGGCGGAGATATGGATCGATAAATATGGTTTGTTGAGTTACTGAGACAAGCCATCGGTGTCATACACGGGCTGTGTCATCACTGTGTAACTCTGCATATTAGCCATCAACATACTGCATTGGTGCCGAGTCCTCCATATCATCATCACGAGTCGCATTTGCCATAAAGCTCGTTCTTTGTGCGTGAGAGTTCCACGACTTCATCCTTAAGAGCCAAAGAAGAGCCTCTTTGAAATAAGAGCGCCCTTAGTCCTTGGCTTTGGGCATGCATTAGCCAGTGTCCCTTCTCATTGCAGTTGTAGCATCGAAGACCATTCAACCCATCTTGAGCATTTCCCTGTTCCACCACTTGAGCTCTGTTGTTATTCCTGCCCACAGTATTAAACCCTTGACCCCGCCCATCGGCGACCATAACCACGATTCTGAACTTCAACTCGTCCATTGTTTACAACGGCTTGATTCCTTGTATTAGATGAGGAGCGAATACGGTTGTTGGATTTGTTGGTATAACGGCTAAAGGCATTAGCAATCATAGCAAATACTTGTTGCAATGCTTGAGCGGATGGATTCCTCATTATGAAGTGCTTGATCATTGTTGTTGTATGGAACCAACGATTTGTTGAGGTTGATGTGATTGATGTTTGGTGGGTTTGAAGCGATTGGTTGAGTTCTGGTTGAGGAGAATAATTTTGTTGAGCATATAAGGCAAGTTGTTGATTTTTCGGATGTGTGGGTGGAGCAATTTGAGCACGGAGAATCCTTTCCCGATCAACTTCCTGTTCATGAGGCTTCAATGTAATTACAACAATCCGTAGGTAGAATGATGCATGTTTTTTAAGCGGCGGAGAAAAATGACATACTTCTCCCATTCAGGACCAAGACTACTTAGGAACTTAGTATTCACTGCAATTCTTGGCATGTGGATGTTGTGTTTATCCAAATCATTGATGATGTCCGAAAATCGGTGATGATAGGACTCAGAGTGTCTCTCGGGTTCAATCATGAAGTGTTCATAAGCCAAGTAAATTTTGGATTCCAAATCTTCGATTGATACGATCCTTCCATAAGAAGACGAATATGATCCCACATTTACTTTGCAGTCTTTTGAGCATCAACACTCTGAAGAATTAGGTTTGGTAATCCTAGGAGGATATATTCCATTGCAAGCTCATCTGCTTCATAGTGTAGAATTTTTTGAGGATTCAAGTCACTGCTTGATAGCAATGTTAGTTTGTTCATCTCTTGGTGGAATGGCATTTGGATCTCGGGTACAATGTGATAGGCATCTCAAATGGACCTTTCAAGATAACCTTCTTTAAGAACTTTCCATGTGGCTTCTTTAGATCACAAAATCTAAAGAACCTTATCACCCATTGATCGTAGTTTCTGGAGTGAGCATTGGAGGTCTATCAAGTGATCCAGCCTCATGAATTGATTGTTGGGTGCTTAAAGTTTCAAACATCTTTGCAAACCAAGTGGGTTCCTTCATAGTGATCCTTGATGGATGTTGATTAAAGTCATTTGTGTGCGGTTGAGCTTGAAGACTTTGTGGTGGTTGAACCATTTGAGGTTGTGGATTTCTGACAAGTTGTGGAGTATGTTGTTGGTTAAATTGTTGTTGATAAATTGCTTGTTGTTGATTCCATTGTTGATGTTGTGGAGTTAGTTGTTGTTGGCGTTGAGGATGAGGATAAGTGTAAGGGAAATAGTTAGAGTATGGTGGTTGTGACATGTTGATAAACTTGTGTTGGTAAAATGGATCTTTGTAGTCGAATGAACCTTTGTTGGTGAAGTATCCTTAGGCATTAGAAAGACAAGAACCAAGTAGCACTTATGCGTAAAAACACCAAAGTTACAGCGTAACAACATGGATTTGGCGTAGGATTTAGCTTCTGCGTAAGTAGGAAACACTAAAGTTAGTAGACAAAAGTTGGCGTAGAAAGTTAGGCGTAGGATTTTTAATCGCGTAAGACTAAGCTTAGGCGTGAAAGATCTTAGGCGTAGGATTTCTCGGCGTAAGCTTATGCTTATGTAATTTTAGGGTTTTCCCAAATGATCTTTACACTATCCGCGATTAAGATATCCAAAGTCGACGTATTTTCAGACTTATCCAAGTAAGAAAACACGGAATAAACCCCGAAAATGAAGATCAAACCAAGGAGGCACTTACGCGTAGTTTTAGGGTTTTACTACGCGTAGGTTTACTAGTAACTTTGATTTTGCCCAAATATGTTTCTAAACGGATTTTTGTTATGGAATAGCATTAATAGTACCAAAATAACACAAAAGTGTGAATCTTGATGAACTAAAAGCTTAAAGCGGGTTCTGAGTAGAACTTCACCTGAACAAAATGAAGTTCAAAAGCGGTTATCCACGCATAAAGTTTGAAACTTTTGCCAAAAACAAGTATTTTAACACCTTAAAACGTTGAAAGTACAAGAATCTTGGATTATAAAGTGTAAAAACAAGTTTTAAGCGTGCCAAAGATCACGTTATCTTCTTGGCGTATAACCAAAACCAAAAACTTCAAAAACAAAAGTGTGCACCCAACTATTTGGCGATTGATACCATTGTTAGGTCACTAGTTTTAAAACACAAGCTTATAAGAGATAGAGATTGAACAAGTATCAAACACCACGTATAGACTTAGGCGGTTAGGCGTAGAGTGAGTGAAAGAGAATAACGAACAACCAACCTTCAAATGAAGGTTTACAAGAGTATTTATAGGAGGGAAGCTAGGGCAACACTCCTAGTTCCTTCCTTTACCTTATTGGGCTAGGCCTAGGCTTATGGGCCTTCAGCCTAAGGCTAATAACAAACATAAAGGCCATAATAAGCTAACTATTACATATGAGTAACTAACACTTGAATAAGGTTCAGGAGTGATTCCAACACGAAATATAGATAAGGAATATTTTTGTTGTTTGTCCCGATTTTATAATTTTGTATTTTTGTTTTGAAAATATTTACAAAGAGGTTTTGGTGTTTATTTGGTTTTTAGAATGTTTTAAAAGTTCATCCAGGTTCCTACGGAATTGAACACAGCATACCATCGTGGACCAACTCATTAAACCTAGCGGGGTAAGGCTTTGGTGAGAAGATCTACCAGTTGGTATTAGGTACCCCACAATATAATTCAACGGTACCCTTTTCCCGTGCTCGCGTGAAATGATATAAGATCGATGTGCTGATTTTTGAATGTTGAGCGAGGATTTGCGCGAGATAGCAATAAGCACTTGATTATGCCATGATACATGGGATTACATCAAATCACGTAACCATAGTCTTTGAGTTGTGTCCTCATCAAATGACTTGAGCACAACGCGCCCGACATGGCTACATATTGACTTTAGTTGAGCGGTGATGTCAATCCTGCTTCTTGATTGCCATGACACGGTTTATCACCAAGAATTGTAGAGCCCACGAAGTACTTTTAGAGAATCTAAGCAACTTTCATTGATCGGCGTCACGAAAATGCGATTAGTTCAAAACGAGAATCGCCGGATGCGGATCCCAAATTAATGGTTCCCTTTATGTATCGGAGGATTCTTTTAGCCTCAGAGAGGTGTTTCTCAGTTGGTCTTGGTGATACTTGGGAGCAAAGATACCTGAAAATACAATGTCGGGTCTAATTTTATTAGATACATAGAGAACCCAGCGATACTATGGTATTTGGTAGGGTCAACGATTTCCCATGTAAATCGGCATCTAGTTTGTTGGTGTGTGTGCCATTGGTGTGGCATAGGTATCACAAGTTGTCATTCCATGTTTGTTTAAAATTTCAGAGCATATTTGGGTGACTTAGGAAAATACCAGCGGGTGATTGATGAACTTGCAATCGAAGAGCGTAAGTTTACCATCATGGACATTTCAAAATGTTTTTCATAAGTTTTGAAAACACTTTTGAGATACTTTGATAATGTTGACCCAAAATGATGTCATCATAAATTTGAACAATTAAAATGTGTGCCCGTGATATTGAATGAAAAGTGTAGGATCGTCGAGGCCTTTGGTGAAATTATTAGAGAGAAGAAGAAAAGGATAACTCATCATACAGCAGGGGGCTTGTTTGAGGCAATCTGAGCCTTGTTTAGTTTGTAAATGTGGTTCGGGAACTCACGGATCGAATCCTTAAATTTGGTGACATAGACCGTTTCTTTAGGTTACCATTCGGAAAGCAGTTTTGGCGTCCATCACGAAATCTGGTGTTCATATGAGCAGCGAGCGCGAGAATATCAGAACATCCTCAAGCCCGAGCAACCAGGCGAATGATTCTTCAAAGTCAATACCACTAACTGCAATGCATAACCCTTAGCCACGGGCGTGACTTATTTACGATTCGCGGTTCCTTGACATCAATTTGTTTTCCAAATCCATTTTAGACCAATGGCGAAGACCCTGTTGGTCTTTCAACTAATTCCCATACTTCAAGCGTTTAAATTGATTGAGTTCTTCTGCATGGATTAAATCCGGTTTTCTTTGGTCATTGCATCTTTAATGTTTTTAGGTTGATTGGCGGAGCCGGTGAGTGCATAAATGCAATGTTCACCGTCTGTGGGAAAGGCGTTATCTCTGTTCTGTTTGGTTGATTTGGGTTACCAATAATGTACTTTCAGAGAATGGTCTTTAGATCCACGATGTGTGGAAGGTTGATGTTGATATACATTATGCGGTTGGAGGATTCAAATGGCTTGTAGA
This sequence comes from Chrysanthemum makinoi, assembly GCA_910596185.1. Taxonomy (NCBI): domain Eukaryota; kingdom Viridiplantae; phylum Streptophyta; class Magnoliopsida; order Asterales; family Asteraceae; genus Chrysanthemum; species Chrysanthemum makinoi. Next base: position 110,677,507 of record OU343216.1, on the reverse strand, counting down.
TGATTACGCAGCATCTCGGGTGCAACAATTTCATTGGCAAGCGGGTTAAATAGCATTTGGATCATAATCTGCGGTGGGGGTACTTCATTATTGAGAACATCATCAAGCGGATCGGCGTCGTTGGATGCGGTTGTTCATTTGTTGTTGTAGAGTCAATTGGTGGTGCTTCTTCTTGATAGTTGTTGTTGCAGGTGTATCGGTATTTGAATATGATCGAGGTTGGCGGCGAAAATATTGGATACACCTGAAATCGTTCATCAATATCATGCTTCATGAGGAGGAGCAAAACAACCTTTTCATTTGTTGAGGAGTAAAATTTGGGGGTTTGGTTCAGGTTGATGATGGGGTTTGAGGAAGTTTAAGCGGTTGTGTGGGTTCAAATTTATTATGCTTAGAAGCCATTTTGATAAGCTCATCGAAATTAGCATGAATCATTTCCATAACTTTGTTTTGTCAAGCGATTCGAGATCCGGTAGCCTTTAGAGTTTCCACGGTATCAATGAGACACCCAATGTACGGCAGCTTTGAGCTTTCAAAGTCATCGATCATTATTAGGGTAGCAAAGGGATCCAAATACATGAAAGTGTTTGAGATTTGGTTTGCGGTTGTGGATGAGCTCAAAAGGTGTTTTGTTGTGGCGTTGGTAATCATTGGCGATTTGAGTGTAACATCGATTGACGCGGCTTGACCCATAGTATCACGGAAGTTTAGCATTGATTAACATCGTTCTGCGGCTTCCACTAACATTGAGTTTGATCTTTCAACAACTCCTTTTTTGTTGGTGTACGTGCAATTGATGTTTGATGCTCAATTCACCTTTCTCATAAAATGCACAAAGAGTTTGGTATATAATTTGGTCCCTTTATGCATTACGATTTGTTAAGTTGTTAGGGCTGAACTTGAATTTTCGTGAAAGGTGATGATCATCACAATGGAGCTTGATCTTTACTTTGAAGAAAATAAACCCAAGTCCATCTTGAGTATTCATCTACAATTACCAAGATGTAGCGTTTGCCATTAATCGATATCTTACGCTTGCATTGGACTACACAAATCCATGTGAAGAAGATGGAGCACATCTTTGTGAGCGTGTTCCACCTTCTAGGAAAGTGAAACACGAGTGCCCGTTACAAAGTGAGCATAGATGATCTTTAGAATACCGAAATCTTGGGAGACCTTCAACAAGTTTGTAACGTGCAAGGTTGGTTATGGTTTGAAAGTTTAACTGTGAGAGCGGCGGTGCCATAGCCAGATTTTGTTCTTGTTGCCTTTGAAAGGAGGCAGGATGGGAGATGAAGCAATCATGTCTTGCATTGAGATTGTATAGAGACTTGAATTGCGGGTCTTTGGACATAAGATCGTTTCCTTGTAGATCCCGAATGAAACAAGTTTTCTCCCGAAAAGCAACTTCCAAATCTCCATTGACCAGCGAGAGAAGAGATTGTCAGGGCCTTCCACGTAATAAAACTGCTAATTTTGATGTTGCCATTGATGTACTCGGTAGCCCATGATACTGCGAAGTGATCATTCCGAATCGGCGGTGCCTATGAACTTTGCAACAAAGTTTGATAATAGTTTAAGATTGCACGTAGTATGTGGGGAACATCCCGTATCAACAATCTAAAGGATGATCGTATCACTGCATTACACCACCAGGCGACACATATGGAATAGAAGTAGATGTGGAACTTTGAAGAGTTAGAGGGTTCTAAAGCGATTATAGTAGAAACCGCGTATCAATGATTTTAGGTATCCATTTAAATCCAAGTGTATTATGTAACCATTTACTTGCCATCCCCAACTAGTCTTAGCTTTGGTCTTAGTAAATGCACTAGGTGATATGTTCTTCCTAGGAGGTGAAGTTGGAACTATGGGTACATCAATGTTAAGTAGGCTGGAACACTAGAGGGTGGTTTACCTTACCGGACTTAGAAGCATTAGTGGGCCTAAGAATTTCGTTTTTATTATTCCGTTTACGATTCAAGATAGCCTTAGCAACACATTTATCATGACAACCAGAAATCATGCTTTTATGACAACCAACACAAGAGGCTTCAAACAAAACATTAAGAGTACTTAAAGATTCAACATTAGTTTACATCACTTTTCCATTACATTTTGTGGGGCGCAATATCTAAAGTGGGTGCAACTTGAGTTTTATTCAAAGTCCTAGGGTGTTCTTCTCTTGCGGCATTCTTTATTGTTCTTTTCTTAGGTCACACTTCCTATTCTTCCTGTATTGCCTAGTGCGTAAGTCGGGTTGGGAAAAGAGCAACTATTCTGTTTGAGTAGAAGGAAGCACATAGTATCTTGTGGTTTGTTATTAGGCATTAGTGTTACTTTTAAGTGTTCAGGTGCAAGTTTCTTAATGTTGCTAAGCTGAACTTGTTCATACTTTCCTAACATCTCTTTTAACTCAATATAGTGTCAACAAATCTTGATTTTCGAGCGAAGATTTCGAAAAATTCATGACTTCTTTGGTGTGTGCAAGATAATGATCAAGTTAAGTTTGATGCATCATTACAGTCTGTTTGAGTAAATCAAATATGACACCATATTCCTTTTAGATTTACAAGTTCTTGTTCATATTTTGAGATTTGACACTTTAAAGACACGTTTTGATCATCCAGTTGCGTTATTTTTGGACTGAAGGATTTTTCAAGCAACTGGTTGATTTTGGTTTGTAAAGCAAGTTCACGAGTTTGACTATCTTTTTGACACCATTGAAGATGACATTTTGCATTTGAAAGCTCGTTTAACAATCGTTCATTTTCAACTTTTAAAGACTTGATCGAGGCACATTATCGGTATTCTCAACAATTTCAACGAGAATCAACGGAGATATAATCAAATGCATATACAGCGAGAATGTAGTAACACACATTATGGATATCGGCATAGATAACATCTTCCAAGTCGATCAACATCTTTTTAAGTAACATTTTTCTTTTCGTTTGTATTTGAAATAGATGTTTTACGTTTTCTGAAAACTATTTTCATCGATCAAGTTCATAAAATTCCCTTTCCCAATACAATGCACAATTTTGCAAATTTTGAACATGGGGTAAAATTCTTTTTGCGAAAAATATCTCTTTGTGCTTTCGCTGAGGAGTGATTGAAAATGTTCAACTTTTATTTCATAATGAAATTCAATTTCACGTTCTAAAATTTTGATGTCAGATAGAAAAATGTCAAAATATCTAAGAATTTGACGATTTTTGGGTATTGATTTTACTTCAATGAGTGAAGGTAAAAGACCATTAATTTGTGCGAGGGTGGGTTGGGGACCAACATTAGAAGACTTCGACATTGGTGTGATAATTGAGGTGTCTTAGAGTATCTTTCTTGCGACGAAAGTGATGGCTTTTGAATAGTTAAATGGTTTGTTATAAACAACATTTTCTAATTTTGATCGACTCTAGATCTACGCATCTAATTCCTCTTGGCGATTATATTCAACAACACTCATAATGGAATCATCAATTCTATGTTACGCTATAAACTTCAGGATTTGGTTTGAATGCTCTATTTGAAAACTTTGGTTTGTGTCGGCAAGATTCGGTCCATATCCATTTGGATTTAGTTTGAAAGTAAACTTTTGAATCGTTGTGATTGATTCACCATGTTTATAAAAAACATTTCGAAACTCTTTCATTTTGTTTTGTAAGTCGAAAATTTCCTCAAGATAGGCATCTATTACGTTTTAGTTGAATGCTTTTGTATTGAGGCTGTTTTTGACAAGTTAACAACTCATCCTTGGCTTTTTGATTGTCCAAAGTAGGCGTTAATTTGTTTTTATGATCATGTCCGAGTTGTTCTATTTGAGACAACAAAGCATTCTTGGATATGACTAGATCACGCGTATCATGTCGTTCTTGTGATTTTTTGTTTTGGGAAGATTAGCAAAAGAGACTTCAAAACCTTGTTCCGCGTTTTTCTTGAGTTTTAAAAGCGTTGAGTTGCTTTTTTAAGCATTCAATATCACGGTTAACGGTGCATTTTTATCTTTTAATTCTTTGATTGTGAAGCGACATTTGTTCCATCTTTGGATCGTTGGTCATTAAGTAAGAGGTCAATATCTGGATGTGGCAAGGTTAGCGTGTTGAGCGTGAGTCTCAACATGATCATTATTCGGATCCTCAAAGTATAACCCGCGAAACTTGATTATCAATGGTAACCATGAGGTCATCTTGATCGTCAAATATAACTATTGGATCTAGTTGAGTATCATCGGAATGAGATGTAGGCGGCTCATGTTGAACATTATGAGCCTCATCGGTTCGGATGTTGGCGAATATTAGATCGATGATGAATATGGTTTGATCAGGTACCTAAGACAAGCGTCGGTGTCATACACTTGGCTTATTATGTCTCACGTGTGGAGTTAGTGCATGTTTGCCATCAACATAAGCTGCTTTGCATTAGCACACAAGTCCTCCATATCATCATCACAGTCTACATGCACGCCATAAAACTCTGTTCTTTGTTTGTGAGAGTTCCACCGGCTTTGTCCGAGAGCCAAGTAAAGCCTCCTTGTGATAGCACTTGCCTCTTGTCCTCGGCAGGACATGCATTAGCCAGATGACCCTTCTCATTACGGTTATAACAAGCGAAGACCATTAACCCCATTCGGCATTACCTGTTCAACCACTTGAGCCCTTTGTTGTTGCGGAGCACCATTTATTCCTGCCATAGCATTAAACCCTTGACCACCGCCCATCGGACCGAACATTACCACGATTCTGAACTTCAACCGCGTCCATTGTTAACGGCTGATTCTTTGTGTTTGATGAGAATGCGAATCGATTGTTGGATTTGTTTGAATATCGGTAGAAGGCTCAGCAATCATGACAAACCCTTCTTGTAAGGCATCAAAACGGTATCCTCATTTGATTCAACTTTGTAAAGTGCTTGATCCGATGTTGTTGTTGTATGGAACCAATTGAGTTTCTTGAGATTGGTGATGTGAATGCATATATGGTGTAATATTTGCAGTTGGTTGAGCAACGGGTTTTGGAGGATTTGTGAACCGCAGTTGTAAGGTACATTGATTGAGGATAACAAGTTGAGCCCACAATAATTATGATTATCCGGAAGTGAAGGTGACCGCGGGAGTCCACGGATAACCCTTTCTCATCAACTTCTTTTTGGTAGGGCTTCAAATATGCGTACAACAATCGTATGACATGATGAAGATTCTTACGCAGCGGATGAAAATGACATACTTTTCCCATTAAGGACCAAGACTACTCGGGAACTTAGTGTTGGCGCAATGCGTGGCATAATGATGTTGTGTTTGTCCAAGTCATTGATGATGTCAGCGATGATGATATGACTCTAATGTCTCTCGAGGTTCAATCATGAAGTGTTCATAAGCCAAGTAGATTTTTGATTCCATGTCTTCTTGATTGAGTGTTGTGCCTTCCATAAGAAGATGAATATGTTCCCATTGCTTTAGCGATTTTTGAGCATCAACACTTGAAGGATCGGATTGGGTAATCGAAAAGGATGTATTACATTGCTAGTTCATCATTTCAAAATGTAGAAGTTCATCGTGATGAGTGCAGTAAGACTTGCAATGTTGGAGACATCACCTCTTGGTGGATTGGCATTTGTATCTCAGGGTGTAACGGCGGTAGGCATCACGAAATGGACCTTCCATAATGACCTTTAAGAACTTTCCATGTGGCTTTTTTAGATCACAAAACCTAAAGAACCTTATCACCCATTGATCATAATTTCTAGGAGTGAGCATTGGAGGTCTATCAAGGGGCAGCTTCATGAATTGATTCTTGGCTACTTAATCTTCACATCTTGCCTCATGGCGGTTTCTTCATAGTATTCTGGATGGATGTTGATTGTAAAAGTTTGTGTAAGGTTTTACTTGTAGACTAGGTGGTGGTTGAACCATTTGTGGTGGAATTTCTCCTTGTTGTGGAAAATGTTGTTGTTGAAATTGTTTTTGATAAACTTGTTGTTGTAGATTGAATTGTTGTTGTTGTTGACTGAGTTGTTGTTGTTGTTGTTGAGGATATACATGAGGAAAGTAGTTAAAGTATGGTGGTTGAGACATC
>OU343216.1:110645561-110671333 GCA_910596185.1 Chrysanthemum makinoi | reverse complement strand
GATCACAACTTTAGCACCATCAATATTACACCCACCAGCTAGTCTTTCACCATTAACCTTAGACGTATCCATAATTGCAGCCTGATGAGTGTGTAAATACTCATCATTTTTGGTTAAATCTGAACTGCAAAAGCGTTTAAAATGCTTTCGAAATGCATCAAAATACAGAAAATATTCCAAAATTGCATTTTATATGTTTCAGATGCAAAATGTTCAAAATCAGATGAAAAATGAGCTAAGTTTGCATAATTGGCGATTCAGGTCCCAAGTTTCAAAAGTTGTCGAGAAATAGTCCACGAGCACACAATTTCAAAAGAAAAATCACCAAAGGTCCTTTTAAAATCATAAGTTGTCAAAATTAGTCCTTTGGTGAAAAATATCAAAAGTTTTGAGAAATTACAAAATTGGTCCTTCAAGTTTAAAAATTGGCAAAAATGGCCCTTGGAAAATTGGAAAATTTCAAGTTTGGTCCTTGTACTATGGAAACTTGTCAATTGTGGTCCCTTGGAGCAACTTTGCAAATTGGCAGAACTGGTCCCTCAAAATTCAGAAATTGCACAATAGGTCCTTGTGTTTTAAACCTTTACAACCCTTGGCCTTGTCAAAACCAAATTGGACCCCTGCCTTTTACCAATTGGACCCCTGTCAATAACATTTGGACCCCCCTTTAATATTAAAACCCAGTCAAACCCATTTGACTTACACCTTTTCCCTCCAAAGTCACGGGTATCCATCTTCATCATCATCCCTGCACTCCACCTGCAATACTCCACTCTCCATCATCACACCCTACTCCTACCCTCCAAACACACAAAGCCAAGATGCATTCAATGCACCTTCAACCTAACACTCAACCTACAACTGTCTTATACTCATTTTGGCGCCAATTTTCAATCCAATGGCCAATATCTATTTTAGCCGTCCAATGGTCCATATTTCTGCTGGGATATGTTCAGAGAAGAGAGAGAAAGAAGTTTGGTGTATAAAAGTGGAAGAAGAAGGCAAGAGAAAGGAGCACTTAGTTTAAATTTAAAATGTATGTCGTTTTTAATGTATAAGTTTTAGTTAAGCTTAAAAATTGTAATTCTTTGTGTTTCTGTACTAAACTCTAGTTATATTATCAGTTCAATCCACTTTAAGCATCAATTTCAAAGTTACATTACAATTTCATGTTTTATGCTCACTGTTGCAATTTGCAATTTCAAAATCTGGTCTTTAAGTTTCAATTAGCTTATTTATAAGCTCAAACAAGCTTACATAAGCTTATTATAGCTTTTTGTAAGTTTGTATTTAAGTTTCAAGCAGTTTTGGAATTTGGTCAATGAAAGTCAAACTGGAGCAAAAATGGGTATGAAATGGATAATGGGTGAAGCGATCTTTGGATTTGGGTTGGTTCAGAGCTATTGGGTTGATATTTATATAGGATAGAGGTTCTGGTTTGATTGATGGCAAGCCATAGTGGCTGGGACAAAGTGTAAGTCATTTTCTATAGTTATTGCATAACCTGTGTTTATGGTTTAGGTTGGTTTTTATTTGTTTAATTAGTTGTATTTAGGACTAGTAAACTCAGTTTGATTGTCTGCATAGCTAGTTAAATAGTTGGTCTCACTTAACTTTCATATCAGTAGTTTAAGATAGTGTTTGGATTTGCTGCATTAACTATTTTAGAGGGTTATCCAGTGTTTGAGGTCTGTTGGTTCATGCTTGTTAAGTCCATTTGAACTCATATCTGTCATAGTTTTGTGCCTGCACACATTCAAAAGTCAAAATCTCATGTAATCTGTCCTAATTAACTTAACTGTTGAGTTTTTGAAAAACAAAATCTTAATTTGTGCTAAGATATCATAGGTATAGTTTGCAGAAGTGTTATTTCATCATATTACATCATTATCAGTCCAAAAATTGGAATCAAATCTCACCAAAGTCAACATTTCATTTTTACTTCAAAAGTCAAATGGATAAAACCATTTTGAGAGCCAACTGAAAGATTTTTCTTGGATTCATTTCGAGGCCAAATTAAGTGAAACTTGGTATTTTAAAACCTTCAGGTGCTAAACATCACCATTTTTGTAGATTTTTGTGGAATTTTCATAAGCTTCAAAATGGCTTTTCAAATTGGGCTTATTTGCACATTGCCTTGACTTCGGCATCTTGATGCGCACAGGTCCACAAGGGTTGTAACAAGCTCATCAGAGCTCACTTTGGTCTCATCTTTGATTCATAAGTAGTTAACCAGGTCTTGTTTAGGTTCCAATTATTAGTTTTGAGTTTAGCTTATTTGGGTGGCTTGTGCTTAAGCTCCAAAGTAGACCCCAAAATCTGTTTTTAGTTCATAAACTTAAAACATCAAATCTGTGCATTTTGAATTTCAGTGGTCTAAGATAGTTGTAATAAGTTGCAATTGGGAAGTTTTAGCATATCTTAGCTTCTGTGTTCAGTTGGGTGTCTTTGGTAGTCATTTGCTTATTTCAAAGTGCTTATTCATAAGCACTTTGCTTAGCAGTTGCATTTTCTCACACATAACCACCTGTTTTTCTATTTTTCCTAGATTCCTAATATTATTTTAGACGTATCTTGAATTTTTCAGATTTTTCTAGGTCAGTTTGGTATTTTTCTTAATTTAAAACAGTTTTTAAGTCATTTTAATTAGCTTCTATTGCAATTAATTCAGAAAAGTTTCAAAAAAATAATTTTTCATTTTTATTAAGTTAAGATAAATATAAAAAGCCAAAAAAATATTTTTCTAGATTTTTCTTAGTTAAATTTGTATTTTTAAGCAATTTAATCAGTTTTTAATAGTTTTTAATTCCTAGAAAATACAAAAATATTCAGAAAAATACAAAAATAGTTTTGAAAATTCTCTTTTGTTATTTTAGATTTTTCCAAGTCATAATTTCAGTTTTCTAGCCTTATTTCATATTTTCTTGTATTTTAGGTTAATATTTAATAGTTAAAAATAGTTTTTAATTAATAATAATTAGATAAATAGTTATAAAAATAATTTTCTTTTTCTAAAAATTTTATTTTATCATTAGGTTTGTAAAAATGTCATTTTCATATTTTTAGGATTTATATTGTTTCAGTTTTACATTTTCTTTAGTACGTCACGTAGATTTTAAATTAAGTTTTATAAAATCAAAATCAAAAAACATCATTTTGCAAATAGTGATAGCGTTTATTTAATATTTTTTTTAATTTCCTTTAATTTGCATTTAAGCCCTTGTAGTTTATGTACTTTTTCTGTAGTTATAATAATTCAATCCTCTTTTAGTTCAAATTTCCGATCATTATTCGTTTGGTGATTCTTACATAGCTATTTGGGACATACGAGGAAACCCTATACTCTCCGATCTTCATTGCATTCGTTTTGGACTGTTTTAAGTTTGTTACGGTTGGCCATTCACAAGTGGTGAAGCTTGATGATAAAACTTGACGGTTTGGAGCCAATCAAATTTTGGCGTAGCGGGGTTGTCTTGATTATCTTCCGTTTAGCAGATTAGTAGTTTGAATATTCACTCTTTGTTCATACCATCTATCTATATATATATATATATATATATATATATATATATATATATATATATATACTATATATATATAATATATATATATATCTCTTATAAAAATCAAAAACCAAAAACATCCAAAATTTAAACACAAAAATATTTTCCTTTTGTTTCTATATATGTATCAAAAATAAAAATACAAAAAGATTTGTCGTTTTCTTTAATAATAACAACTTAAATTTACCACACCTAAACCAAGGCGGTGTACTACCTAAGCGGGGTACGACCATAATAAGTTCCCGAATCAAAGATTTAAAACTTGCCTTTGTGTCCTTGTGATTGGTGTACCTTTTCAAAGAAGCCATTCATCTTGTGATTATTGGTTAAGTTCACTGTTGTTTTGCCTCGATCTTGTTTTAATTGGATTTGTTGTGATATCTACTTGTCAGAACCAGAAAACCCATAAAGATTCTTCTCACCCCATTTTCATAAAATATCTTCATAATTCACATTCCTCTCCTTAACTCTGAGTTTCCTTAGAGTTAACTCTAGTGTATCTTTCGCTCTTCTAGATCTGTGAGCCCATTTTAGGCTTGTCAAGATTCCAGAAAGTGTCGTGAACTTTCTGCTCCCGGTCGGATCTGAGATGGGGACTTTCCACACTTCGTTATCATGGCGGAAGCGCTATGTGTGAGCTTCTCCGAACCCTCGACGGGTATGGAGATGCTATTGTATATTCCGACCATTGTGGCTGACTTTGAACTCAAAACGGTTCTTGAATCTTGTAACCTCAAGTCAATTCTATGGTTTTGAGGGGGATGATCCTCATGCTCATATTCGATGGTTTAACAAGATTGCATCTACCATCAAATACAAAAATGTCCCTACTCTTAGTCTTGTTAGCTTCTTGTTTCCCATTCTCTCTTGAGGACAAGCCGGATTTGGCTTGAAAAAACAACCTCATCAATTGAGACATGGGAAGACCTGGTGAAGAAATTTGTGAATGAATTTTATCCACCTTCCAAAACCACGAGTCTTAAAAATGAAATCATCAAGTTCACTCAAAAGTTTGATGAATCCTTGATGAATCGTGGGATCGTTTTAAAGGAATTGCCATAAAATGTCTACCGGTTTCTAGAGTTGATGCAACTCGATACTTTCTACAATGGAGTGAGTCAAGCTGATCAAGATTCTCTCAATTCCTCCGCGGGAGGATTTCTTAAGCAAAGCTGTCAAGAAGCTTTAGCGATCATTGAAAACAAGTCTAAAGTCCGGCTGCAGAAGCAAGCGGTTGTTTCCCAAGTCGGTGTTGGTCCTTCTTCATCGCCCGTGAGTCGGTCTACATGCCGATCTAAGATTGACAAACTCGGAAGCTATTCAATCTTTGGTTCTCTCCACCGAAAGTCTCTTTTCACAAACTTCACCTCTGCTGAAGTTAAGAAAGTGGAAGTCGTGTTACTTGTGGTGGGCCCCACTTTACAATTGTATGGCCACCGATGGTAACCCTTTTTGAAGCTAATCTTTGTGGGGATTTCTAAACCAGGAGGCAACCAATATCGTGCTCATAGACCGAACCACCGTCCTAACCACTACCACTGACCTCGGTTTCAACTAAAACCGTAATCAAAATCAGAATAGACCAAACCAAGGTTTTCAAAACCAAGGTAATTTCAGTCAAACAACGGTTTTAAAATCAAATCAAAATTTCCAACACCAAGGAAATTTCAATAAAAAGGTCGGGGAATTTCAACCCGGGTATTTCATGGTAATAATCAAGGAAATTTTCAAAATCAAGGCCCTAATCCAAACAATAGAGGCCAGATTTTCCGTGCAACTCAAGCCATTGTCCCAACTGGACCATCATCTGATGAGTTGTTGAAACAATTCATGAAATCCCAAGAGGAAATGAACAGGGTTGTTGGTAGCGGATTTCGACATTAAGAAGTCTTTAAATGATCGACCCTCGGGCTCGGTACTTTACCTAGCAACCACGATGGGATGCAAAAGCGATCACAACCGAAGTGGTACTATCATGGACCCATTATTCTACTACCTCTTCTTCTTCTCTCCGAAGGTAGTGGAAAGTGAACTGGCGACAAAGGACAAGGAACTTCCTACTAATAGCGGAAGTACCGGCAATGTCCATCCTCGGGTTGTCGAAAACCAAACGGAGTTGTTTTGAACCTCGGTTGGTAACCCCAAATCAAAACTTCTATTCCTTACACGTTTAAATGAGCAAAAGCTTCGCGAAAAGGCCAGTCATCAAATGGAAAAATTCTTTCAAATTTTCCAAGAGCTACATTTTGATATAAGCTTTGCGGATGCTATCATGTTGATGCCCAAGTTTGCATCGAATCTCAAACACATGTTGAGCAATAAGGAAAAGCTGTTTGAAATGGCTAAGCTCCTTTGAACGAGCTGCTCAGCAGTTCTGTAAAAAGCTTCAGAAATTTGGGAGATCCCGAAAATTTCTTCTTCCTTTGTGTTTTCCGGGATGATTGAATGTTTGCCCTTAGATCTTGGTGCAAGCATCAATCGATGCCTTATTTGATATGGAAGAAACTTTCTCTTAGGAACTTATTCCTACATGACTCTTGAGCTTGCGGATCGTTCTATCTCTCGCGTCCTCTTGGCATGCGAGGATGTATTGTCAAAGGAAAGTTCCATTTCGGTGACTTTGTGGTTGTTGATTTCGATGCGATCCTTGGGTTCCCCTCATTGTTGGAAGAGTTCACGAGCGGGCGTGCCTCATTGATGTATTTGAGCAAGAAATCACGTTACGTGTGGGTAATGGTATTTACTTTAACCTTGATCAAACTTGAGGCTCCTCAAATTATGATCTTGAATCAATTTCGAGTCGATTTAATTGATATTGCTTGAGAGGAGTACTCTCAAGAGTTTCTTGGTTATCTTCATAATTCTGTGAGTGGGGATTCCACCACATCTTCTCAACCTATCATTGCCGACTCTTCCCCTTCTCTCACTCCGTTTGAGGGAGGTGACTTCCTTCTGGAAGAGATCGATGAATTTCTTGCTCCTGATGAATCAATTCCGCCTGGAATTGATGGTGTTTATGATTCGGAGGGGATATTCTTTATCTTGAGCAATTATTAAATGAAGATCCATTACCTTCACTCCCTCCGAAAGAGATCACGATTGAGGAAATCAAGGTACAAACATCTCTTGAAGAATTTCCGAGGTTGAACGGACTGCCTCCTCATCTCGAATATCGTTCTTGGAGGGTGATGATAAATTACCGTCATAATTGCTAAAGACTTAGGGAGGCTTGCTCTCATAAAGGTTTTGAAGTCACATAAGCAAGCAATTGCTTGGAAACTCTCCGACATTAAGGGTATCAACCACGAGTTTTTGTACTCACAAAATCTTGATGGAGGATGACTTCAAACCGGCGGTCAACATCGAGAGAAGGGTGAATCCTAAGATTCATGAGGTTATCAAACAAGAGGTTCTCAAACTTCTTGATGCTTAGGTTTAATTGCAGATCTCTGATAGTCCTTGGGTTAGCCCAATTCATTGCGTTTCAAAAAAGGGTGGCATTACTGTTGTCACAAATGAAGAAAAGCGAGTTGATTCCAACGATTGGTTACAGATGGCGTGTGTGTATTGACTTCGCAAGTTAAACGAAGCCACCCGTAAAGACCATTTTCCTCTACCCTTCATGGACCGATCTTGAGAGAGATTAGCGAGCGAATACTATTGTTTCCTTGATGGTTTCTCGGGTTACTTCGATCCCATTGATCCGTTGGATCAAGAAAAGCCACATTCACCTGCCATCTGGAACATTTGCCTACGAGCGTACTTTTGGCCTATGTAATGCTCCTGCACGTTCAACGATGTATGATGGCCATTTTCCAGACATGATCGGAAACTATGGAGGTCTTTATGGATGACTTCTCGGTCATTGGGGACTCGTTTCATACATGTCTCTCCCATTTAGACAAAATGCTAAAACGGTGTGAAGACACCAATCTATGTCTAAATTGGGAGAAGAGCCACTTTATGATCAAAGAAGGCATAGTCCTGGCCATAAGATTTCTAAAAAATGGGATTGAGTTGATAGAGCAAGTTGATGTTATTGCTAAATACTCACCCTACTACCGTCAAATGTATTAGGAGTTTTCTAGGTCATGACGGGTTTTATCGTAGATTCATACAAGATTTCTCTAAAATCGCTCGGCCTATGACCCATCTTCTCGAAAAAGATGCTCCTTTTATCTTCTCTCACAGTGCATGAAGCTTTTGAAACATTAAAGAAAAAGCACTACGGAAGCACCCATTCTAGTTCCGGACCCATTACACCACTACGAGAAAAAGAATTATTAGGCGTGGTGTGTATCGTTTGAAAAAGTTTGATATACCTTATCTTGACCAAATCGCGTGGTGTATCACGGATCACTGGCTCTTAAATATCTCTTTGCAAAACAAGATGCAAAAGAGATTGCTCGTTGGGTTCTCCTCCTACAAGAATTTGATATCATTATCGTGATAAAAGGAGAATTTTGCGAGAACACAGGCTGTGATCATTTATCCCGCGTGTTGTTAGAAAAAGGAAATTAGAAACATTTCCTCTCGAAACAATCAATGTGGTTTCTTTTAAGTGGAGATTCTTCTACCCCATGGTTTTGTGACTTTGCAAATTACCATGCGGGTAACTTTAATGGTGAAAGGGATGTCGATCCCAGAAAAATAAATTCTTTAAAGATGTGAAACATTATACGGGGCGACCCCTACTTGTTTAAAATTTCTTGTGATCAAGTCATCGAGGCGATGTGTGTATGGTCAAGAAGCTATTGACATTCTCAAGGCTTGCCATTCTGGACCTACTGGGGACATCATAGCCCCAACTACACCGCCAAGAAGGTGTTTGATTCCGGTTTCTATTGGCCCACAATTTACAAGGATGCCCATGAATTTGTCAAAAACTTGTGGCTTGTCAACGCAGAATATCTCACAAAATGAAATGCATAAAAGCGACATTCAAGTGTGTGAGATCTTTGACATCTGGGGCATTGAATTTATGGGGCCATTTCCTTCTTCTCATTAATAAGTACATACTGCGTGGCGTTGACTATTTGTCAAAATGGGTTGAAGCTAAGGCTTTGCCTACCAATGATGCCCGGGTTGTTGTGAAATTCTTGAAATCTCTTTTTGCTAGGTTTGGAACTCCACGAGCTATAATCAGTGACCGTGGTACGCATTTTTGCAATGACCCGGTTTGATAGAGTCATAAAAAGTATGGTGTAACTCACCGTCTCTCTATGCGTACCACCCCAAACTAGTGGGCAAGTGGAAGTTTCCAACCGGGGATTAAAAGAATTCTTGAGAGGGCGGTTGGCTTAAATGCCTCTTGGTGGATATTAATGCGCCTCACGGGCCTTCCGTGCGGCTTATAAAACACCCATGGTGCACTCCATCAAGCTAGTGTGCTGCGGAGCATGTCATCTGCCGATTGAGCTTGAGCACAAGGCATATTGGGCCTTGAAACATGCCAACTTTGATATTCAGACGGTGATCACCGAGAAAAGTTCAAATGAATGAATTAAATGAACTCAGTGATCAAGCATCACGAGACTCTTTGATCTACAAACAAAAGGCAAAGAAGATTCATGACTCAAAAATCAAAAACCGCGTTTTCAGCGTCGGTGATCGAGTCCTTCTTTTCAATTCAAGATTGAAGATTTTCTCGGGAAAATTAAAATCCCGCTGGTCTAGACCATTTACCATCACTAAAGTCTTTCCATATGGAACCATTGAGTTATCTCAACCCGATGGTCCAAACTTTAAAGTGAAAGGTCATCGTTTGAAGCATTATTTTGGAGAGGACATTCCTCCTTGGTTGTCGGTTACAAACTTTCCATGAACCAATGAATGCGGGGTCGAGTCAAACTAGCGACTCGGGAATCAAAAACAGTAGCATGCCATATGGGTTTTCACCCATATTTCTGATTTCTTTCTATCTTTCTACCACCCTAGTGTGGGGGGGTTTTCCCCACATGTTGTAATTCTTTGTGTTTCTGTACTAAACTCTAGTTATATTATCAGTTCAATCTACTTTAAGCATCAATTTCAAAGTTACATTACAATTTCATGTTTTATGCTCCTTTGTTGCAATTTGCAATTTCAAAATCTGGTCTTTAAGTTTCAATTAGCTTATTTATAAGCTCAAACAAGCTTACATAAGCTTATTATAGCTTTTTGTAAGTTTGTATTTAAGTTTCAACTGATTTTTGGAATTTGGTCAATGAAAGTCAAAGCTGGGCAAAAATGGGTATGAAATGGATAATGGGTGAAGCAGTGCTGGATTTGGGTTGGTTCAGAGCTATTGGGTTGATATTTATATAGGATAGAGGTTCTGGTTTGATTGATGGCAAGCCATAGTGGCTGGGACAAAGTGTAAGTCATTTTCTATAGTTATTGCATAGCCTGTGTTTATGGTTTAGGTTGGTTTTTATTTGTTTAATTAGTTGTATTTAGGACTAGTAAACTCAGTTTGATTGTCTGCATAGCTAGTTAAGTAGTTGGTCTCATTTAACTTTCATATCAGTAGTTTAAGATAGTGTTTGGATTTCTTTTGCATTAACTATTTTAGAGGGTTATCCAGTGTTTGAGGTCTGTTGGTTCATGCTTGTTAAGTCCATTTGAACTCATATCTGTCATAGTTTTGTGCCTGCACACATTCAAAAGTCAAAATCTCATGTAATGCGTCTAATTAGCAAGCTGTTGAGTTTTGAAAAACAAAATCTTAATTTGTGCTAAGATATCATAGGTATAGTTTGCAGAAGTGTTATTTCATCATATTACATCATTATCAGTCCAAAAATTGGAATCAAATCTCACCAAAGTCAACATTTCATTTTACTTCAAAAGTCATGGATAAAACTTTGTTTTGAGCCCAACTGAAAGGATTTTTCTTGGATTCATTTCTGAGCCAAATTAAGTGAAACTTGGTATTTTAAAAACTTCAGCTGGTCTATTTACTTATCACCATTTTTGTAGATTTTTGTGGAATTTTCATAAGCTTCAAAATGGCTTTTCAAATTGGGCTTATTTGCCCTGTGCACTGACTCAGCATACACTGAGTCTGCACAGGGTCTTGCAAGGGTTGTAACAAGCTCATCAGAGCTCACTTTGGTCTCATCTTTAATTCATAAGTAGTTAACCAGGTCTTGTTTAGGTTCCAATTATTAGTTTTGAGTTTAGCTTATTTGGGTGGCTTGTGCTTAAGCTCCAAAGTAGACCCCAAAATCTGTTTTTAGTTCATAAACTTAAAACATCAAATCTGTGCATTTTGAATTTCAGTGGTTAGAATAGTTTAATAAGTTGCAATTGGGAAGTTTTAGCATATCTTAGCTTCTGTGTTCAGTTGGGTGTCTTTGGTAGTCATTTGCTTATTTCAAAGTGCTTATTCATAAGCACTTTGCTTAGCAGTTGCATTTTCTCACACATAACCACCTGTTTTTCTATTTTTCCTAGATTCCTAATATTATTTTAGACTTATCTTGAATTTTTCAGATTTTTCTAGGTCAGTTTGGTATTTTTCTTAATTTAAAACAGTTTTTAAGTCATTTTAATTAGCTTTTATTGCAATTAATTCAGAAAAAGTTCAAAAAAATAATTTTTCATTTTTATTAAGTTAAGATAAATATAAAAAGCCAAAAAAATATTTTTCTAGATTTTCCTTAGTTAAATTTGTATTTTTAAGCAATTTAATCAGTTTTTAATAGTTTTTAATTCCTAGAAAATACAAAAATATTCAGAAAAATACAAAAATAGTTTTGAAAATTCTCTTTTGTTATTTTAGATTTTTCCAAGTCATAATTTCATTTTTCTAGCCTTATTTCATATTTTCTTGTATTTTAGGTTAATATTTAATAGTTAAAAATAGTTTTTAATTAATAATAATTAGATAAATAGTTATAAAAATAATTTTCTTTTTCTAAAATTTTTCTTTTATCATTAGGTTTGTAAAAATGTCATTTTCATATTTTTAGGATTTATATTGTTTTAGTTTACATTTTTCTTTTATGCGTCACGTAGTTTTAAACTAAGTTTTATAAAAGAAAAATCAAAAACATCATTTTGCAAATAGTGATAGCGTTTATTTAATATTTTTATCTTTTTAATTTCCTTTAATTTGCATTTAAGCCCTTGTAGTTTATGTACTTTTACGTAGTTATAATAATTCAATCCTCTTTTGATTTAAATTTCTCGATCACTATAGTTTGATTGATTCAATTTCGGTGGGACATAACGACGGAAACCTATACTCTCTGATCTTCATTGCATTCGTTTCGGACTGTTTTAAGTTTGTTACGATTGACCATTCACAAGTAATTCGGCTTGAGTGATAAACTTGGTTTGGAAGCGAATCAAATCCACAATGGCCATTGCTTGTCTTGATTATCTTCCGTTTACTTGATTAGTAGTTTGAATATTCACTCTTTGTTCATACCATCTATCTATATATATATATATATATATATATATATATATATATATATATATATATATATATATATATATTCTCTTATAAAAATCCAAAAACCAAAAACATCCAAAAAGCGTATAAAACACAAAAATATCTTCCTTTTGTTTCTATATATGTATCAAAAATAAAAATACAAAAAGATTTGTCGTTTTCTTTAATAATAACAACTTAAAAGATTACCACCGCAAACCAAGGCGTGTACTACCTAAGCGGGGAATACGACCATAATAAGTTCCCGAACCAAAGATTTAAAACTTGCCTTTGTGTCCTTGTGATTGGTGTACCTTTTCAAAGAAGCCATTCATCTTGTGATTATTGGTTAAGTTCACATTTGTTTTGCCTCGATCTTGTTTAATTGGATTTGTTGTGATATCTACTTGTCGAAACGGAAAACCCATAAAGATTCTTCTCACCCCATTTTCATAAAATATCTTCATAATTTACATTCCTCTCCTTAACTCGGGTTCTCTTAGAGTTAACTCTAGTGTATATCTTTGCCTCTCTTCTAGATCTGTGAGCCCATTTCGTGAGCTTGCCAAGATTCCAAGAAGGCGTGTCCGTAGACTTTGCTCCTTCGGTCGGATCAGAGATCCGATTTCTCCACTACCGTTATCATGGCGGAAGAAGCGCCCTATGTGTGAGCTTCTCCGGGCACCATCGGCGGGTATGGAGATGCTATTGTATTCGACCATTGTGGTGAAAACTTTGAACTCAAAACCAGGTTCTTGAATCTTGTAACCTCAAGTCAATTCTATGGTTTTGGCGGGATGATCCTCATGCTCATATTGATGGTTTAACAAGATTGCATCTACCATCAAATACAAAATACGTCTTGTTAAACTTCTTACATTCCCATTTTCTCTTGAGGACAAGCCCGGATTGGCTTGAAAAACAACCTCAGTCAATTGAGACATGGGAAGACACTGGTGAAAAATTTGTGAATGAATTTTATCCACCTTCCAAAACCACGAGTCTTAAAAATGAAATCATCAAGTTCACTCAAAAGTTTGATGAATCCTTGATGTGAATCGTGGGATCGTTTTAAGGAATTGCCATAATGTCCTCACCACGGTTTCTCGAGTTGATGCAACTTCGATACTTTCTATAATGGAGTGAGTCAATCGATCAAGATTCTCTCAATTCCTCAGCGGAGAATTTCTTAAGCAAAATTGTCAAAGAAGCTTTAGCGATCATTGAAAACAAGTCTAAAGTCCGCATTTGCCTGAAGCAAGCGGTTGTTTCCCAGTCGGTGTTGGTCCTTCTTCTTCATCGCCCGTGAGTCATCTAGCACGATGCTAAGATTGACAAACTCACGGAAGCTATTCAATCTTTGGTTCTCTCCAACCAAAAGAAAGTCTCTTTTCCACAAACTTCACCTCCTGCCGAAGTTAAGAAAGTGGAAGTCTGTGTAACTTGTGGTGGCCCCCATGCTTACTACAATTGTATGGCCACCGATGGTAACCCTTTTGAAGCTAATCTTTGTGGGGATTTCTAACCCGGGAGGCAACCAATATCGTGCTCCTATAGACCGAACCACCGTCCTAACCACTACCACTGACCTCCGGTTTCAACAAAACCGTAATCAAAATCAAAACACCAAACCAAGGTTTTCAAAACCAAGGTAATTTCAGTCAAAACAACGGTTTTCAAAATCAAAATCAAAATTTCCAACACCAAGGAAATTTCAATAGAAACCAGGTGGGAAATTTCAACCCGAGGTATTTTCATGGTAATAATCAAGGAAATTTTCAAAATCAAGGCCTAATCAAACAATAGAGGCCGGAATTTTCCTGTGCAAACTCAAGCCATTGTTCCAACTGGACCATCATCTGATGAGTTGTTGAAACAATTCATGAAATCCCAAGAAGAAATGAAGCAGGTTGTTGGTTGCGGATTTTCGACATTAAGAAGTCTTTAAATGATCGACCCTCGGGCTGAGGTACTTTACCTAGCAACACGATCGCTAATCCGGCGATGCAAAGCGATCACAACCAGAAGTGGTACTTCATATCATGGACCCGCTATTCCTACTACCTCTTCTTCTTCTCTCCCGAAGGTAGTGGAAAGTGAACTTTGGCGACAAAGGACAGGAACTTCCTACTAATAGCGAAGTACCGGCAATGTCCATCCTCGGTTGTCGAAAACCAAACCGGTTGTTTTGAACCTCCGGTTGGTAACCCCAAATCCAAAACTTCTATTCCTTACCCTCACGTTTAAATGAGCAAAGCTCCGAAAAAGCTAGTCATCAAATGGAAAAATTCTTTCAAATTTTTCAAGAGCTACATTTTGACATAAGCTTTGCGGATGCTATCATGTTGATGCCCAAGTTTGCATCGACTCTCAAACACATGTTGAGCAATAAGGAAAAGTTGTTTGAAATGGCTAAGACTCCTTTGAGCGAGCCTTCGGCGTTCTGTTAAAAAGCTTCGAGAAGCTGGGAGATCGAAAATTTTCTTCCTTGTGTTTTTTCGGGGATGATTGAATGTTTGCCCTTGCCGATCTTGGTGCAAGCATCAATCGATGCCTTATTCGATGTATGGAAGAAACTTTCTCTTAGGAACTTATTCCTACCGCATGACTCTTGAGCTTGCGGTCGTTCTATATCACGTCCTCTTGGCATCGCCGAGGATGTATTAATGAAAGTAGGAAAGTTCCATTTTCGGTGACTTTGTGGTTGTTGATTTGATGCGATCCTCGGGTTCCCCTCATTGTTGGAAGAGGATTCACGAGCGGGCGTGCTCTCATTGATGTATTTGAGCAAGAAATCACGTTCGTGTGGGTAATGAAACGTTACCTTTAACCTTGATCAAACAGGTACTCCTCAAATTATGATCTTGAATCAATTAATCGAGTCGATTTAATTGATATTGCTTCAGTACTCTCAAGAGTTTCTTGGTTATCTTCATAATTCTGTGAGTGATTCCACCACATCTTCTCAACCTATCATTGCCGACTCTTCCCCTTCTCTCACTCCGTTTGAGGGAGGTGACTTCCTACGGAAGAGATCGATGAATTTCTTGCTCTTGATGAATCAATTCCGCACGGAATTGATGGTGTTTATGATTAGGAGGGATATTCTTTATCTTGAGCAATTATTAAATGAAGATCCATTACCTTCACTCCTCGAAAGAGATCACGATTGAGGAAATCAAATCGTACAAACATCTAGAAGAATTTCGAGGTTGAACTTAAAGACCTACCTCCTCATCTCGAGTATGCATTCTTGGAGGGTGATGATAAATTACCGTCATAATTGCTAAAGACTTAAGCGAGGAGAAAAGCTGCTCATAAAGGTCTTGAAGTCACACAAAAGCAATTGCTTGGAAACTCTCGACATTAGGGTATCAACCACGAGTTTTGTACTACAAAATCTTGATGGAGGATGACTTCAAACCGGCGATCCAACATCGAGAGAAGGGTGAATCCTAAGATTCATGAGGTTATCAAACAAGAGGTTCTCAAACTTCTTGATGCGGTTTAATTTACCGATCTCGATAGTCCTTGGGTTGCCATTCATTGCGTTCAAAAAGGGTGGCATTCTTGTTGTCACAAATGAAGAAAGCGAGTTAATTCAACTTCGATTGGTTCGGGATGGCGTGTGTGTATTGACTATCGCAAGTTAAGCGAACCCGTAAAGACCATTCCTCTACCCTTCATGGACGGATGCTTGAGAGATTAGCGAGCGAATACTATTGTTTCCTTGATGGTTTCTCGGGTTACTTCAGATCCCCATTGATCCATTTGGATCAAGAAAGACCACATTCACGCCTCATGGGAACATTTGCCTCTGGGCGTATGCCTTTTGGCCTATGTAATGCTCACAACGCGTTCCAACGATGTATGATGGCAATTTTCCACAACATGATCGGGGAAACTATGGAGGTGTTTATGGATGACTTCTCGGTCATTGGGGACTCGTTTCATACATGTCTCTCCCATTTAGACAAAATGCTAAAACGGTGTGAAGACACCAATCTATGTCTAAATTGGGAGAAGAGCCACTTTATGGTCAAAGAAGGCATAGTCCTTGGCCATAAGATTTCTAAAAATGGGATTGAGGTTGATAGAGCAAAAGTTGATGTTATTGCTAAATTGCCTCACCCTACTACCGTCAAAGGTATTAGGAGTTTTCTAGGTCATGCCGGGTTTTATCGTAGATTCATACAAGATTTCTCTAAAATCGCTCGGCCTATGACCCATCTTCTCGAAAAAGATGCTCCTTTTATCTTCTCTCTTGAGTGCATCGAAGCTTTTGAAACATTAAAGAAAAAGCTTACGGAAGCACCCATTCTAGTTGCCCGGACGGGATTTACCCTTTGAGCTCATATGCGATGCAAGTGATTTTGCTATCGGTGCGATCTTGGGACGCAAAACCAAACATTTTGGTGATCCACTCAGCAAGTAAAACTATGGCTGAAGCTCAAACCCATTACACCACTACAGAAAAAGAATTATTATCTGTGGTGTATGCGTTTGAAAAGTTTCGGCCATACCTTATCTTGACCAAATGCGTGGTGTATACGGATCACTTGGCTCTCAAATATCTCTTTGCAAAACAAGATGCAAAGCCGAGATTGCTCCGTTGGGTTCTCCTCCTACAAGAATTTGATATCATTATGCATTGATAAAAGGAGAGGAGCACAGTGGCGATCATTTATCCCGATCTAGAAAACCCTCACCAGAATGTGTTTGAGAAAAAGGAAATAAACGAAACATTTCCTCTCGAAACAATCAATGTGGTTTCTTTTTGTGGAGACTCTTCTACCCCATGGTTTCTTGACTTTGCAAATTACCATGCGGGTAACTTTGTAGTGAAAGGGATGTCGTCCCAGCGAGAAAATAAATTCTTTAAAGATGTGAAACATTACTTACGGACGACCCCTACTTGTTTAAAATTTGCGGCGGATCAAGTCATCCGGATGTGTGTGTATGGTCGGAAATATTGACATTCTCAAGGCTTGCCATTACGGACCTCTTGGGGACATCATAGCCCACTACAGCGAAGGTGTTTGATTCTGGATTCTATTGGCCCACAATTTACAAGGATGCCCATGAATTTGTCAAAACTTGTGACGCTTGTCAACGTCACGGGAATATCTCACAAAGAAATGAAATGCCGCAAAGCGCCATTCAAGTGTGTGAGATTTTTGACATATGGGGCATTGACTTTATGGGGCCATTTCCCTTCTGGTAATAAGTACATACTCATGGCCGTTGACTATTTGTCAAAATGGGTTGAAGCTAAGGCTTTGCCTACCAATGATGCCCGGGTTGTTGTGAAATTCTTGAAATCTCTTTTTGCTAGGTTTGGAACTCCACGAGCTATAATGTCGGTGATCGTGGTGCGCATTTTTGCAATGACGTTTGATAGAGTCATGCAAAAATGTAGTGTAACTCACCGTCTCTCTAGTACCACCCCAAACAAGTGGGCAAGTGGAAGTTTCCAACGGGGATTAAAAATTCTTGGGGAGGGCGGTTGGCGAAATGCTTGGGATAAGCTAGATGGCGCTCACGGGCCTTCCGTGCGACATAAAACACCCATCGGGTGCACTCCATACAAGCTAGTGTGCGGAAGGCATGTCATCGCGGTTGAGCTTGAGCACAAGGCATCTTGGGCCTTGAAACATGCCAACTTTGATATTGAACGGTGGTGATCACGGAAAGTTCAAATGAATGAATTAAATGAACTCCGTGATCAAGCACACGAGAACTCTTTGATCTACAAACAAAAGACAAAGAAGATTCATGACTCAAAATCAAAAAGCGTTTTCAGCGTCGGTGATCGAGTCCTTCTTTTCAATTCAAGATTGAAGATTTTCTCCGGAAAATTAAAATCCGTACAGTGCGGACCATTTACTATCACTAAAGTCTTTCCATATGGAACCATTGAGTTATCTCAACCTGATGGTCCAAACTTTAAAGTGAATGGTCATCGGTTGAAGCATTATTTTGGAGAGGACATTCCTCGTGGTTGTCGGATTACAAACTTTCCCCAAGAACCAATGAATGCGGGGATCGAGTCAAGCTAGCGACTCGGGAATCAAAAACAGTAGCATGCCATATGGGTTTTCACCCATATTTCTGATTTCTTTCTATCTTTCTACCACCCTAGTGTGGGGGGGTTTGCCCCACATGTTGTAATTCTTTGTGTTTCTGTACTAAACTCTAGTTATATTATCAGTTCAATCCACTTTAAGCATCAATTTCAAAGTTACATTACAATTTCATGTTTTATGCTCACTGTTGCAATTTGCAATTTCAAAATCTGGTCTTTAAGTTTCAATTAAAACTTTTTATAAAGCTCAAACAGCTACATAAGCTTATTATAGCTTTTGTAAGTTTGTATTTAAGTTCAACGAGTTTTGGAATTTGGTCAATGAAAGTCAAAGCTGGAGCAAAATGGGTATATGAAATGGATAATGGGTGGCAGTCTTTGGATTTGGGTTGGTTGAGCTATTAGGTTGATATTTATATAGGATAGAGGTTACGGTTTTGATTGATGGCAAGCCATAATTGGTACGGGACAAAGTGTAGAATCATTTTCTATAGTTATTGCATATTTGTGTTTATGGTTTAGGTTGGTTTTATTTGTTTAATTAGTTGTATTTAGGACTAGTAAACTTCGGTTGATTATGCATAGCTAATTAAGTAGTTGGAGTCTCAAAACTTTCATATCATTAGTTTAAGATAGTGTTTGGATTTGCTGCATTAACTATTTTAGAGGGTTATCCAGTGTTTGAGGTCTGTTGGTTCATGCTTGTTAAGTCCATTTGAACTCATATCTGTCATAGTTTTGTGCACACCCCGCATTGAAATCAAAATCTCGTAATCACGTCTGATGCTTAATCTGTTGAGTTTTTGAAAAGCAAATCTTAATTTGTGCTAAGATATCATGGTATAGTTTAGAGAAATTGTGTTTCATCATATTACATCATTATCCCGATTCCAAAATTGGAATCAAATCACCCAAAGTCAACATTTCATTTTTTACTTCAAAGATCAAATTAGATAAAACACGTTTTGAGCCCAACTGAAAGGATTTTTCTTGGATTCATTTCTGAGCCAAATTAAGTGAAACTTGGTATTTTAAAAACTTCAGCTGGTCTATTTACTTATCACCATTTTTGTAGATTTTTGTGGAATTTTCATAAGCTTCAAAATGGCTTTTCAAATTGGGCTTATTTGCTGATACCTTGACTTCAGTACTTGAAAGTGCACCTGTGAGGGAATAACCTGAGGTTAACAAGCTCATGTGAGAGCTCTTTGGTCTCATCTTTGATTCATAAGTAGTTAACCAGGTCTTGTTTAGGTTCCAATTATTAGTTTTGAGTTTAGCTTATTTGGGTGGCTTGTGCTTAAGCTCCAAAGTAGACCCCAAAATCTGTTTTTAGTTCATAAACTTAAAACATCAAATCTGTGCATTTTGAATTTCAGTGGTCTAAGATAGTTTTAATAAGTTGCAATTGGAAGTTTTGCTTATCTTAGCTTCGTGTTCGGTTAGTGTCTTTGGTAGTCATTTGTTTTATTTCAAAGTCTTATTCATAAGCACTTTGCTTAACAGTGCATTTTCTCACACATAACCACCTTTTTTTTTCTATTTTTCTAGATTCCTAATATTATTTTAGACTTATCTTGAATTTTTGATTTTTTCTAGGTCAGTTTGGTATTTTTCTTAATTTAAAATAGTTTTTAAGTCATTTTAATTAGCTTTTATTGCAATTAATTCAGAAAAGTTTCAAAAAAATAATTTTTCATTTTTATTAAGTTAAGATAAATATAAAAAGCAAAAAAAATATTTTTCTAGATTTTTCTTAGTTAAATTTGTATTTTTAAGCAATTTAATCAGTTTTTAATAGTTTTTAATTCCTAGAAAATACAAAAATATTCATAAAAGCCAAAAATAGTTTTGAAATTTCTCTTTTGTTATTTTAGATTTTTCCAAGTCATAATTTCATTTTTCTAGCCTTATTTCATATTTTCTTGTATTTTAGGTTAATATTTAATAGTTAAAATAGTTTTTAATTAATAATAATTAGATAAATAGTTATAAAAATAATTTTCTTTTTCTAAAAATTTTATTTTATTATTAGTTTTGTAAAATGTCATTTTTCATATTTTTAGGATTTATATTGTTTCAGTTTACATTTTCTTTTGAATGCATTCACGTAGTTTTTAAATTAAGTTTTATAAAATCAAAATCAAAAACATCATTTTGCAAAATAGTGATAAGCGTTTATTTAATAGTTCTTATCTTTTTAATTTCCTTTAATTTGCATTTAAGCCCTTGTAGTTTATGTACTTTTACGTAGTTATAATAATTCAATCCTCTTTAAGTTTCAAATTTCTCGTCACTAATGCAGTGATTCTTAGCATAGCTTCGTTGGGACATAACGACCGGGAAACCCTATACTCTCGATCTTCATTGCATTAGTTTAGGATTTGTTTAAGTTTGTTACGTTTGGCCATTCACAAGTGAGGGTAGCTTGGTGATAAAAATCAGCGGTTTTGGAGGCGAATCAAATTTTTGGCGTACATTGCTTAGATTTGTCTTTGATTATCTTCGTTTAGCGATTAGTAGTTTGAATATTCACTCTTTGTTCATATCATCCGTCCATCTATCTATATATATATATATATATATATATATATATATATATATATATATATATATATATATATATATATATATATATATTCTCTTATAAAAAATCAAAAACCCAAAAACATCCAAAAGCGTTATAAAACACAAAAATATTTTCCTTTTGTTTCTATATATGTATCAAAAAATAAAAATACAAAAAGATTTGTCGTTTTCTTTAATAATAACAACTAAAGATTACCATGAAACCAAGGCGATTATTACTACCTAGCTGGGGAATACGACCATAATAAGTTCCCGAACCAAAGATTTAAAACATGCCTTTGTGTCCTTGTGATTGGTGTACCTTTTTCAAAGAAGCCATTCATCTTGTGATTATTGGTTAAGTTCCTTTGTTGTTTTGCCTCGATCTTGTTTTAATTGGATTTGTTGTTGTGATATCTACTTGTCAACTTAGAAAACCCATAAAGATTCTTCACCCCATTTTCATAAAATATCATAATTCACATTCCTCTCCTTAACTCTCGAGTTTCCTTAGAGTTAACTCTAGTGTATCTTTTCGCTCTTCTAGATCTGGAGCCCATTTCTGAGCTTGTCAAGATTCCGAAGGCGTGTCGTGACTTTCGCTCCCTTCGGTCGGATCACGAGATCGGATTGCTCACACTACTTCCATTATCATGGCGGAAGAACGCCCTATGTGTGAGCTTCTCCAGGCACCCATCGGCGGGTATGGAGATGCTATTGTAATTCCGACCATTGTGGTGAAAACTTTGAACTCAAAACCGGGTTCTTGAATCTTGTAACCTCAAGTCAATTCTATGGTTTTGAGCGGGATGATCCTCATGCTCATATTCGATGGTTTAACAAGATTGCATCTACCATCAAATACAAAAATGTCCCCGTCTTTGTTAAGCTTCTTACATTCCATTTTCTCTTGAGGGCAAGCCGGATTTGGCAACAACCTAGTCCAATTGAGACATGGGAAGATATGGTGAAGAAATTTGTGAATGAATTTTATCCACCTTCCAAAACCACGAGTCTTAAAAATGAAATCATCAAGTTCACTCAAAAGTTTGATGAATCCTTGATGTGAATCGTGGGATCGTTTTAAGGAATTGCTTATAAATGTCCTCACCACGGTTTCTCGAGTTGATGCAACTCGATACTTTCTATAATGAGTGAGTCAATCACGATCAAGATTCTCTCAATTCCTCCGGGAGAAATTTCTTAAGCAAAGCTGTCAAAGCTTTAGCGATCATTGAAAACAAGTCTAAAGTCCGCACTTTACTTGCGAAGCAAGCGGTTGTTTCCCAGTCGGTGTTGGTCCTTCTTCTTCATCGCGCGTGAGTCGATCTAGCACCGATGCTAAGATTGACAAACTCAACTTATTTAAAATCTTTGGTTCTCTCCAACCAAAAGAAAGTCTCTTTCCACAAACTTCACCTGCTAAGTTAAGAAAGTGGAAGTCTGTGTTACTTGTGGTGGTCCCCATGCTTACTACAATTGTATGGCCACCGATGGTAACCCTTTTGAAATATCTTTGTGGTAGGGATTTCTAACCCGAGAGGCAACCAATATCGTGCTCCTATGGGCCGAACCACCGTCCTAACCACTACCACGGACCTCCGGTTTCAACACAAACCGTAATCAAAATCGAGAATAGACCAAACCAAGGTTTTCAAAACCAAGGTAATTTCAGTCCAAACAACGGTTTTCAAAATCAAAATTTCCAACACCAAGGAAATTTCAATAGAAACCAAGGTCAGGGGAATTTCAACCCAGGGTATTTTCATGGTAATAATCAAGGAAATTTTCAAAATCAAGGCCCTCATCCAAACAATAGAGGCCGAGAATTTTCTGTCTGAAATCAAGCCATTGTTCCAAGCGGACCATCATCGATGAGTTGTTGAAACAATTCATGAAATCCAAGAGGAAATGACAGTTTGTTGGTAAGCGATTTCGACATTAAGAAGTCTTTAAATGATGGCCTCCGGCTCGGTACTTTACCTAGCAACACGATCGCTAATCCGAGCGTGCAAAGCGATCACAACCGGAAGTGGTACTTCATATCATGGACCGCTATTCCTACTACCTCTTCTTCTTCTCTCCCGAAGGTAGTGGAAAGTGAAACTGAGGCGACAAAGGACAAGGAACTTCCTACTAATAACGGAAGTACCAGCAATGTCCATCCTCGGGTTGTCCGAAAACCAAACCAAGGAGTTGTTTGAACCTCCAGGTTGGTAACCCCAAATCCAAAACTTCTATTCCTTACCCCTCACGTTTAAATGAGCAAAAGCTTCGCGAAAAAGTCAGTCATAAAATGGAAAAATTCTTTCAAATTTTCCAAGAGCTACATTTTGACATAAGCTTTGCGGATGCTATCATGTTGATGCCCAAGTTTGCATCGACTCTCAAACACATGTTGAGCAATAAGGAAAATTTGTTTGAAATGGCTAAGACTCCTTTGAGCGAAGCTGCTTTCTGCAGTTACGTTAAAAAGCTTCAGAGAATTTGGGAGATCCCGGAAAATTTCTTCTTCTTGTGTTTTTCAGGGATGATTGAATGTTTTGCCCTTGCGATCTTGGTGCAAGCATCAATCGATGCCTTATTCATATGGAAGAAACTTTCTCTTAGAACTTATTCCTACGCATGACATGGCTGCGGAGTCGTTCCTTTCAGTCCTCTTGGCATCGCCGGATGTATTGATAAATCAAAGTAGGAAAGTTCCATTTTCGGTGACTTTGTGGTTGTTGATTTGATGCCGATCCTCGGGTTCCCTCATTGTTGGAAGGATTCGAGAGCGGGCGGTGCTCTCATTGATGTATTTGAGCAAGAAATCACGTTAGCGTGTGTGGTAATGAAGGCTACCTTTAACCTTGATCAAACTTGAGGTACTCCTCAAATTATGATCTTGAATCAATTCGAGTCGATTTAATGATATTTGCTTCAGTACTCTCAAGAGTTTCTTGGTTATCTTCATAATTATGTGGGTGGGGATTCCACCACATCTTCTCAACCTATCATTGCCGCTCTTCCCTTCTCTCACTCCGTTTGAGGGAGGTGACTTCCCTACGGAAGATCGATGAATTTCTTGCTATCGATGAATCAATTCCGCTGGAATTGATGGTGTTTATGATCGGAGGGATATTCTCTATCTTGAGCAATTATTAAATGAAGATCCATTACCTTCACTCCCTCCGAAAGAGATCACGATTGAGGAAATCAAATCAGTACAAACATCTTGAAAAGAATTTCGAGGTTGAACTTAAGGACCACCTCCTCATCCTCTGATATGCATTCTTGGAGGTGATGATAAATTACCCGTCATAATTGCTAAAGACTTAACGAGGAGGAGAAAAGCTGCTCTCATAAAAATCTTGAAGTCACACAAGCAAGTAATTGCTTGGAAACTCTCCGACATAAGGGTATCAACCACGAGTTTTGTACTCACAAAATCTTGATGGAGGATGACTTCAAACCGGTCCAACATCGAGGAGAAGGGTGAATCCTAAGATTCATGAGGTTATCAAACAAGAGGTTCTCAAATTTCTTGATGCGGTTTAATTTACCGATCTGCGATAGTCCTTGGGTTAGCCCAATTCATTGCGTTCAAAAAGGGTTGGCATTCTTTATTGTCACAAATAAAAGAAGAGTTGATTCCAACTCGATTGGTTCTGAGATGGCGTGTGTGTATTGACTATCGAAAGTTAAGCGAAGCCACCCGTAAAGACCATTTTCCTCTACCCTTCATGGACCCGGATGCTTGAGAGTAGCGAGGGAGATAATACTATTGTTTCCTTGATGGTTTCTCGGGTTACTTTAGATCCCCATTGATCCTTTGGATCAAGAAAAGAATAAATTCA
Organism: Chrysanthemum makinoi; assembly: GCA_910596185.1. NCBI lineage: Eukaryota > Viridiplantae > Streptophyta > Magnoliopsida > Asterales > Asteraceae > Chrysanthemum > Chrysanthemum makinoi. Next base: position 110,646,856 of record OU343216.1, on the reverse strand, counting down.
CCTGCCCATACGGAACATTTGCCTACAGGCGGTATGCCTTTTGGCCTATGTAATGCTCCCGCATGCGTTCCAACGATGTATGATGGCCATTTTCCACGACATGATCAGGGAAACTATGGAGGTGTTTATGGATGACTTCTCGGTCATTGGGGACTCGTTTCATACATGTCTCTCCCATTTAGACAAAATGCTAAAACGGTGTGAAGACACCAATCTATGTCTAAATTGGGAGAAGAGCCACTTTATGGTCAAAGAAGGCATAGTCCTTGGCCATAAGATTTCTAAAAATGGGATTGAGGTTGATAGAGCAAAAGTTGATGTTATTGCTAAATTGCCTCACCCTACTACCGTTAAAGGTATTAGGAGTTTTCTAGGTCATGCGGGTTTTATAAGATTCATACAAGATTTCTCTAAAATAAACCGGCTATGACCCATTTTCGAAAAGATGCTCATCTTCTCTCTCTGAGTGCATCAAAGCTTTTGAAACATTAAAGAAAAGCTGCGGAAGCACCCATTCTAGTTGCCCCAGGTTGTTTACCCTTTGAGCTCATGTGCGATGCAAGTGACTTTGCTATGGTGCGGTCTTGGGGCAATAAAACCAAACATTTTCGTAGATCCACTCATAAGTAAAACTATGATGGCTGGACCATTACACCACTATAGAAAAAGAATTATTAGGCGTGAACTGAAAAGTTTAGGCATACCTTATCTTGACCAAATGCGTGGTGTATCACGGATCACTAAATCTTAAATATCTCTTTTAAAACAAAATGCAGCCCGAGATTGCTCCGTTGGGTTCTCCTCCACCAAGAATTTGATATCATTATCATTGATAAAAAGGGCGAGAACACGAGGCTGCGATCATTTATCCCGTCTAGAAAACCCTCACCAAGATGTGTTACGAAAAAGGAAATTAGCGAAACATTTCCTCAGAAACAAATCAATGTGGTTTCTTTTTCATTTGGAATTCTTCTACCCCATGGTTTCTTTGACTTTGCAAATTACCATGCGGGTAACTTTAAATAGTGAAAGGGATGTCGTCCCATGAAAAATAAATTCTTTAAAGATGTGAAACATTACTTACGGGGCGACCCACAGCGTTTAAAGCTAGCGGATCAAGTCATCGAGGCGTGTGTGTATGGTCGGGAAGCTATTGACATTCTCAAAGGCTTGCCATTACACGGACAGCGGACCTCTTCGGGGACATCATAGCCCCAACTACCTTAAGAAGGTGTTTGATTCCGGATTCTATTGGCCCCACAATTACAAGGATGCCCATGAATTTGTCAAAACTT
>OU343216.1:110589794-110640677 GCA_910596185.1 Chrysanthemum makinoi | reverse complement strand
TATGAAAAGACTAGAAAATGTCTATAAAGAATTATAGAGAAATTCAATAACATAAATGCAAACTCTAATTAATGATATGAATTCATAGAATAAGTTCTAGAAAAATATAAAAGGAATTCAAACTCGAATACAAAGGAAATCGTAGACGTGGACTTCGTTATTAATGCTCCTAAACCATGCTTCTTCTTCTATTTTTTGATCTCCCCAAACCCTAGAAGGTTTGGGAAAGGAGAGATATCTAAAACTGATGAAACCATCGAATATTTATAGGCTTTAAACTAGTTACGGCGTAACCTTATTAGGTAGTTACACCATAACTTCCTTTAATATTTTGTGCTTATCCATTGGTTACAGCGTAACCTTAGCTGGGGTTACGCCGTAGCTTCTGTAATCCAGTGTATATCTTCATGGCATACAAGCCTAAAATTTGAGAACTCTGTAGTCTTTGTTAAAATGTTATTCATTCATGATTACAGCGTAACCTAACCTGGGGTTATGCCGTAACTTCTCAAATCCAATGTAATTTATTATTACGGCGTAGCCTAAGCTGAGGGCTACGCCATAGTGTTGGAATCACTCCTAAACTAGAATTCAAGTGTTAGTAATTAATATGTAATAGTTAGCTTAATTATGGCTTTTACGTTAGTTATCATGCCAAGGCTTATGTAGAAAGCCCATGAGCCTTGGCCCAAGCCTATAAGAAGGGAAGGGTGCTAGTAGTGTTGCCCTAGCTCCTTGCCCTATAAATAATCTTGTAAACCTTCCTTAGAAGGTTGGTTGTTCATTTACTTTCATACTCTATGCGTAACCTTTCTTATTATCTATACGTGTGTGTTTGTTCTTGTTCAACCGATCTCTCCTTCATCTATTTCTTCTATTGATGCTTGTGTTACAAATATGGGAACCTAACACGTAGTCTTCGTAATCTTTAGTTGCGTCGTAACTTAATCAATTGTTTACGCCGTAGTTAAGAGACAGTCATCAATAGGGCTTGAAAACGTGAAATAGTAGCTTCCTTACTTCGAATGTTTCCGGAAATGAAATAATAAGGAATAAGGATGTTTTCACTAATATTTTACTCAAATTGTGATGATATTAGGGGAAATTAACGCTTAGAAACTCAGGACACCTGAAATGAAATAATAAGGAATAAGGATGTTTTCACTAATATTTTACTCAAATTGTTATGATATAGGGGGAAATTAACGCTTAGAAACTCAGGACAATTTGATTATCAGTCTACTTCATTGGTTCGAGAGAACCGAGACTGTGTTTCTACTAAGTGACTGCACAGATGATTGCAAGGTCAAGTTTGCAACTGGAACCTTGCTAGAAGATGCGTTATCTTGGTGGAAAGCCAATGCTCAACCAATCGGAATGGAAGAAGCTTGTAGAATTTCATGGTCAGATCTGAAACAATTGTTAATAAAATAGTATTGCCCGAGAGATAAAGAAGCTTGAAGATCAAGTATTACCACTTACTTGCTAAAGGTAATGATCTCAAGACATACTTGAGATTCCATGAGTGAGAGCTCGTGTCCTCATCTGTTTCCTACCAATGAAAAGCTTTTGGAAGCTTTGATCGGAGGTCTACCTCGGAACATTGAAGGAGATGTCATCGCTTCTAATCCAAAGACTGTTGAAGAAGTTGTCATTGTATCCCACCTCCTTATGGAGCCGATATTGAAGCTTGCAAATGCACAAGGCTCAAATGACAACAAAAGAAATCTTGATGATCGGAAAAGCTCAAATTCCCACTATCATCAGTCAAACAACAAAAATCGGAACAACAACAACTAGTATCACCGCAACAAAAACCATCATCACAATTGGCAAAACCGAATACAAGAAGCCGCAAGGGCTTATGCTGCACCCACTGCCAAAAAAGGGTATGCCGAACCACATCCCCAGTGTAACATATGTTTGATGCACCATTCTGGACTATGCACTGTGAAGTGTGACAAGTGCAACAAGGTAGGTCATCAAGGAAAGCATTGCCGAAACCCTGGAGGTGGAAACACTGTGGAAAACATGAGTTGTTAAGGATGTGGAGAAAAGGGTCATTTCAAGAGTCAATGCCCAAAGATGAATGCAGCTCAACCGAACAATGCACATGCAAGGGTGTACGTGCTAGGAGATGGAGACATGCTGTTGAACCCTAATGTTGTGACGGGTACGTATTCTCTTCATAATCATTCTGCAAAAATATTGTTTGACTCTGGAGCCGATAAGAGTTTTGTATCTACTACCTTTGCACCATTACTTGAAATATCCCCAATTGGCTTAGATACAGCTTATGAGATAGAACTAGCCGATGGAAAGATAATAGGAACCAACACCGTAATCCGTAATTGCCCTATTCTGTTGCAAGATCACTCGTTCCTCATAGATCTTTTACCAATCAAACTTGGTAGTTTCGATGTCGTAATTGGCATGGATTGGTTGTCTAAACACAGGATTGTTTGAGACGAGAAAACCGTTCATATCCCAATCAACGGTGAAACTTTGGTTATTCAAGGAGATCAAGGTAGAAAATACTTAAATATCATATCCTGTGCGAAATCGATAAAGTACATGGAGAAAGGATGTTATGCCTTCTGATGACGTATAGTCCGCATTCGGGTTACCAACCCGACCAATGACTACTACTAACAAGCCTAACATGATTGGGCTAACCCAATAACGGTTTGGGCTCACGAAGGCCTAAACCCAACGTTATTTAGGGCTAACAAATATCGGATATCTCCTATCTTGGGAGATAAGCATCCGATAACTGACTTAGGAAGATCTGGCCGGCTTGAACACGAAACCAACAAGGATTCCGTGTGTATATAAAGGGTATCTCAGCCCTCATTAAAAGGTACGATCTAAAACCCTAACTCTCCATTAACCCTAAAACCGATTACTTACTCTCACGCCGGAGGATAATCGTGGGAGACAATCCCACGATAAGCCTAACGGTGTTTTCTGTTTACTTAGTGCGCAGGTCTCAAGCATCAAGATTCAATTGGTACGAGAATCGGAGTCCAAACAAGGAACGCCCAACTTTTGTATCAACAAGTGGCGCCACCCGTGGGACCATCACTAAGAACTAAGAACTAGAATGACGAAGCATGGAAATCAGCGATCCCAAATTGACCTTACAGGAAAGAAGCCGCAAAGCGGATCGGCCTCTAAGCGGAACTTCACGGAACAACCGATTAATAAGCTAAAACCAAGGATCGAGCCTAGACACGGTCTTCCCTACGGTGGAACCACGCTCGGGGACAACCCGGGCCACTACAACCACCACCGGTAGCGGAGATCCTGCTGGCGCCCCTTTTACCACTCCCCAAATCGGTGCTAGAGACTTACCTCATAAAGGCACCAGGTGCACCTGACCAAAATAAGGGCCTAGTGGTAGAAACAGACACCCTTGCTCTAGAAGGGGTCGCACCGGAGCTAGCACCGGGGGATTTCGTATCTCAAAATTACAAAACCTTGGCCGCCCTCATGCAAGAGGAAGCAAAAACGAGGTCGGGTCGGAGCCTTCAAGCCCGACTTAATTTTGATACATAATATGAGACATCTCCACGTCATCGGAGAGAGGCGGGAGGATAGCCGCCGACCCCCAGTGTTTAACAGGATTGGGAGGAGAGTTGAGAATGATGAGACAGCTAACTCGCAGCATCTGGAAGAAAACGAAGAGGATGGGCGGCGTACCAATGTCCACGCTAGGCTTGGTAGCCGCAGGTCGGGGACAGACTTGGCGGCGGTACTCTTCAAGTGAAAGCCCTTCAAGTCGCGGATTCGAGGGCGGTCGGTATGGCGCCGAAAAGGGAAAGTTCGTCCTCTGGTAACTCCTCGGACAACGAGGATAGCGAAATAGGACACTGGAAGTCCAGGAGAAAATATCGTGACCAAGAGGAGGAAGACATGTCTCTTTCGTGGCGCCGCCAAAAGGTGGAAGCGTTCACGCGACGCATCAGCAATTTCTCAGAAGATAAGAGAAGCGCATGCCGCTAATGTAAAAACTATGATGGAGCGGTGATCCCGATGATCACCTAAAATTTCGAATAAGCCGCTACCATTGAAAATTGGCCACGACGTGTGGTGCCACATGTTCAATTCTATATTAGTGGGAAATGCGCGAAACTGGTTCAGTAAGCTTCCACGAAGAAGCATTGATGGCTTTGAAGAGTTGCGGAAGGCGTTCCGCCTGAACTTCACTCAAAGGAAGAAATGCGCTAAAAACCCTGTCGAACTTCGCCAGGTGAAACAAGCCGAGGAATCTACAAGCGCTTATGTGGAGCGCTGATAAGGTTTTAATATGTACCTTTTTGAGGGGTCGTTTAAGCCCTTATTTGATCACTTTTGTATCCGTTATTACTTAATATCGTTCCTTTTCACTTTTTAGGTATCTTGAAGGCAAAATGCTGGAATGACACTTATTCGGAGGAAAAGGCGCGAATATACGACGAAAATGGCCAAACTCAAGAATCGAGACACTCAGTGCTTTGGTGAAGGGGCGGCGTCGGTGTAATTGTGACGCCGTCGCATCACTTTTGTAACGGCTCAGTAGCCAAATTCCTTATTTACAAGTGACGTGTCAGGGGCTTTAAAAGAGTAGGTCGTCGCAACTTCGACGGCCTAGATTTGATCCAGGGCGTCGAGATTGTAGGGGCGGCGTCACAAGCATAAGGTGGCGCGTCGCAAGACTAACGTGGCCAAGGCGAAACCCTAATGATGGCGACGGCATCTCAAATCAAAGGTGGCCGTCCGAATGTAATCTTATATATAGAATCAATTTTTAGTTTTCAAAGAGTAGTCTTTTGGAGTAAAAACCTAAACCGAACCAAGGCAGTCTTGTACAGTATTTTAGGGTTCTAAACCCTATATTACACCAAGATAAGTGTTTTACTTCATTAATTCAATTATGTCTTCAATTATTTGTGTGTATGCTTGCATGTTCTCCATGTCCGCTAATTTATTTGTGTGTTTGCTTAGGGAATATGAAACTTAACTATTGAATATTGATTGGTTGTCTCTTATCTTAATTGTTAATGATCTAGTAATGCGATAGGTCATTCGTTGTGTAGTTAATGCTTGATTAATCTTTGTGAACCTTAGACTATAACACCTAGAGTAGTTGTAGGCTAAACCATCCAAAGAGTACCTTAGAGTTAGAGTTTATAAATCCTAGAGATTTTGTAGACGAGACCCTTTGGTAGTTTCAAAGAGTTAGGGATAAACGCACACCCTACGACTTTAGACACACAACGCGATTAAGAATAAGGACGTGACAATTCAACCATCAATAGGAGATAATTAAGGAGTAATAAAACCTAAGTAAACACATCTTTAAATCATCATACGAGCACACAATAATTAGACATAGACTACCCTCACCTTAGTTAATTAGATAATTAGATAGTAGAGTAATCGGTAGAAATACCAACCCCCTAAATCCAAACCCCGAGATTCGTACTTTTCCATTTTATAAAAACATAAAAAGATAAAAATAATCTTCCTCAACCCCAACCTTAGCGTAGTAACTTCTCACTAGCATTCCTATTCCCCTAGAGAACGATATCAATTCCGTGGCTTACCCTAATACTACACTACAACGATTAGGTTCACTGCCAGGGTGTTGAAAAACTTGCTCGACGAAAAGGAAGTTCCTTTGACCCGAGCAGCGGCTGCGTAAGCGTACCAAGTTTTTGGCGCCGCTGCCAGGGAATAGAATAGCTAGTTAGTAGTCCACCTCGTTTAGGTTTCGTTACTTGATTCCTATCAAGTAAATTTATTTTTCTCATTTTTAGCTTCCTCGTAGTCTATCCCCCTTTTTCGTGACCTTTGTTCATAACCCATCACTTTTCATCATGGAAAGTGATAACCAACCACCACTCAACAACCCACCACCAAATAAATCACTTTCACTCAAAGCCCAAACCAATGATCAACACAACCGCCAAAGCCGTTATCTGAGTAGAAACACCGACCTTCAAAATTTGCAGAAGGTATTCGATAGCACAATTAGGGAAGCTGTTGAGAAAGTGGTCAGCGCCTCTGTAGTTGGCTCCATGATCAACAGTAATTCGGAAAATGGCTTAGTAAATGAGGAGGATAGTGCTTATTTTAATCTTTACCCCACTAAGGAAGAAATTTCCTATCATCAATACATAATCGATAATCCCCGATCACCCATCATTAGGATATGTCCAAAGATTAGGAGAGGAAATCCTTGGAACCTCAAAATTCCTTGTATGATCGGATATAGGAATGTCGAACATGCTTACATAGATACGGAATCTCCCATTAATGTGATGTCATCTGCCGTTTACAATGACATTATGAATGAGCGACTTAAGATTAGGAGAGACCCTAAGTATCCAGGTGGAGTGTGCAACTTTGTGGGAAGAGTCTAGGATGTACGTGTCTTTATAGGAAATTTCACCTACCTAGTTGATTTTGTTGTCCTAGAAGATGTAGGATGCGTCATTGACTATAGCTTATCCCAAGTAGTGCTAGGAAAACTGTTTGTTGAAATATCTAAAATGAGCCATAACAAGTATGATGGAACGGTTAGGTATAAGGAAGGAAATGATGAGATCACTTATAGGATGCCTTGGAAGACGAATGAATATGGCCATCTATCCATTTTTGAACGAGACAACATTAGAGCTTTTGAGGACAAAAGCAAGGATGATGTTGAAAAGGTTACAAATTCATGTGGGAAAGAAGGAGGCTTTATTATAAGGATTGCTTGACCCTAGGGCCAAGGTATAGAGTCGATGAAAATTTTGTCAACATGATAGAGTTCTCATTGAGAATGCAAAACGAGACCACGTAGGAGCACGACTATGAGTCTAGCTACAAGACTCATAAATAAAGAAAAGCGCTTCATGGGAGGCAACCCATGCTTAATTGTTTGCCTGTTTGTGTCATATATCTTTTATTGATTGTTTATTCTCATGTTTAAATTTGTAAAAATGCTTTATTTTGTTTTTAACCTCGTCTTAATTACATATAAAGGTATTTTACATAAATGATAAGTGTAGGGAGGATTACACACGTTTTCAAAAGAAACGTAAACATGAGAATTGCATTTAATTAAAAGATATACATGTGTGTTTGTTCGAGTCAAATGCTTGTATCGAGTCACAATAGATGTTTTGCAGAAAATTTTTTCAGATTTTAAAGATGTAAATTTTCCAGAATTTTTTCCTGAAAATCGCAAAGCAGTTTTTGTCAGGATAACCTGACAGCGTCAGGATTGCAACCTGACGGCGTCAGGAAGAAGCAAAAGCAACTGATTACTTTTTCTCGTTTTCTGAGTTGCTTATAAATTTCGTGGAATTTTCCAGGTCTTAATGAGCCAAGTGCTAATGAACTTACGATTCCTACAATAGAGGCTGCTTATATTCCTGTGAATGAAGTCAATCCCTCAGTCTCAATATCATTAAGCCAAGAAGTGCCTGCTGCTGATCACTCCATCTCATCGACAAATCATCAATCCTCGAATGTATATCATGGAACTACTTCTTGCATCAATGATGAAGACAATCCCTTTGCTACTCCTGAAGAAGCTCCATTTGAAAACATATTTGCTCCTGAATCTTCATCAGAACCATCTTCTTCAGAAAACATCAACTCTGCTACTTCAGTCCCCCAACCACTGCCACATGAACACCTCAGAAAATGGACTCATGATCATCCATTAGATAACATCATTGGAAATCCCTCTCGTCCAGTATCAACACGGAAACAACTTGCAACCGATGCCTTATGGCGCTTCTTCAACTCCGTACTCTCTAAGATCGAACCAAAAGATGTTAAAACCGCCATGAATGAAGATAGCTGGTTCAATGCCATGCAAGAAGAAATTCATGAGTTTGATCTACTTGATGTATGGGAGTTAGTACCTGCTCTAGACTGTGCTATGATTATTGCTCTAAAATGGATCTTCAAAGTGAAACTAGATGAGCATGGTGATGTGTTGAAGAACAAGGCTCGATTAGTTGCTAAAGGATACCGTCAAGAGGAGGGTATAGACTTTGAAGAATCTTTTGCTCTAGTTGCTCGAATCGAGGCAATCGAATCTTTTGGCTAATGCTGCTAGTAAGAACATGGTAGTCTATCGGATGGGCGTGAAGACGGCATTCTGAGCGGAGATCTTAAAGAAGTCGTCTATGTCACCAACCCGAAGGCTTTGTAAATCCAGAGAATCCTACCCGTTTATCGTTTGAAGAAGGCTCATGCGGGTTAAAGCAAGCTCCAAGGGCATGGTATGATACGCTATCAAAGTTTCTTCTATCTACCGGATTCAGCAAAGGAGTAGTTGATCCAACATTGTTCACAAGGAAGTCAGGCAAACATTTAATCCATGTTCAAATTTATGTTGATGATATCATTTTTGCCTCGGACCCCAATGAGTGTGACCGTTTTTCAAATGAAATGAGTTCAAAATTTCAAATGTCAATGATGGGACAAATGTCATTTTCTTGGGATTACAAATTTCACAAAGTACCGGAGGCATCTTCATAAATCAATCTAAATATGCAAATGAGATTTTAAAGAAATTTGGATTTGATTCAAGTGACCCTGTTGACACTCCCATGATTGAGCGAACTAAACTAGATGAGGACCACTCAGGGATCATGGTAGACCAAACGAAATATCGCAGTATGATTAGATCCACGATGTACCTCACGGCTAGTAGACCGACATCTTGTTCGTTGTTTGCATGTGTACTAGATACCAGGCTAAGCCTACCAAAAAGCACCTTAAAGCGGTTAAACGGGTCTTTTGGTATCTCCAAGGAACCATCAATATGGGACTTTGGTACCTGAAGGACACCGGTATGTCACTAACAGCATATGCGGTGCAGATCATGCGGGGTGTCAAGATACTCGTCGAGAAGTGCGCGGAGGTGCTCGGTTTTGGGTGATAAGCTTGTGGTGGTCGTCAAAGAAGCAAATGAGTACTTCTATTTCCTCTACAGAGGTGGAATACATAGCCATGCCATCTTGTTGTGCTCAAATCCTTTGGATGAGATCTCAATTAACTGACTATGGCTTTGTATTCAACAAAATCCCTATGTGTTGTGATAATAAAAGAGCTATTACTCTTTCATGCAATAACGTTCAACACTCAAGAGCTAAGCATATCGACATTCGACATCATTTCATCAGGGAACAAGTGGAAAAAGATGTGGTGGAACTCTATTTTGTGAGGACTGAATACCAGTTAGCAGACATCTTCACCAAAGCTCTTCCAAGAGAACGTTTTGAGTTTATTCTTCCACGTCTTGGCTTGAAAAGCCTTCAACCAGAAACACTCAAACGTCTTCAGGAGGAAGATGAGGAGTAAAGGTCTTTCTTCATCTATCTCTTGTATATATCTATTCGAAAAACAAAATACAAAATTATAAAACCCTCAAAAATCAAATAGAAAAATATAAAACCTTCAAAATCCATAAAAATCTGAAAAATTCGAAAAATCTTCAAAAAAATATTGTCAATTTGTCATGTTTTTTTTTCCGGTTCGATAATATCTACGGTCTTTGTGCTGTCATTCAAAGAATGACACGGGACTTTAGATGTTGTTTGAATTCTTTAAAGAAAATCAAAAAAATCAAAAAATATTTTTTAGAGAAAGAGAAACTATGGTTTATTGTCATTTCAGGCAGTAACCCGCTTTTCAAAGAAACAACAGAGCCATACTTTATCATGTTTTCAAAATTTCATGCTCTGTTTCTATAAACATTTATCTGCTGAAAACTAACTGCTTTGAAAAATAACCCAGTCTCTATTTTTGATAATCATATGGACTTATTTGTCAAAATATCTCTCAATCAACAACCTATGTCATTGAATGAGGGGGAGAATGATTTCAATTAAATTAAAAAGTTATTTGGCATTCAATTGTTTTCAAAAGATATTCATGCATGTTTTATCAATGGAGTTTAAAGTCTTTATATCCGATTCTTGTCAGCTAAAACGTTTTTCATAATCAAGTCACAATTCTCCTTAAAAAGCTTTCAAAATCATTTTAAATCTACAGAGATCACAAATCTCAAATGATTTGATAATTGTGATCGGGGGAGAATTTGTGATTTAAACTGATAATTCGGTAAATGGTTTTATAAGGATGTACAAGCTCTCCTTCCCTCATGTGCCTAACGATTTCAAATTTTCAAATTTTCCATGCACATGTTGAGGGGGAGCATTTATCTTAAACCATAAAGATCTTAAACGTGATCAATTTATATCAATGTGCAGGTTCCCTCTAGTATGTGCAAAAACTCTTTCAAACCTTAAGGCACATATTGAGGGGGAGCAAGCTTATGAAAACCTCATCCTTCCCAAAATGCTTTATCTACTTGATTTAATTAAGGAAGTGATGTTGATATCTTTTAGAAAATGATAATCAAAGAAGTTATTTCTGTCTCTTGCCTCCGTGTGCAAAACGATTTCAAATACTTGATGCACATGTTGAGGGGGAGCTCTTATTCTAAAAATATCAAAAACAATTCAGGTACAAAATACTTTGATAATATATCACAAGTATCTGGATTGATTTTCAAATGGTTTTCAATTGGTTCCAATGGCAGATGAACAATACCAAATAGACCGACCAACTTTACTTTATGTATGGTGATATAAGGATGATAAGGTTAGGTATGTGTTCCCATGATCCGCCAGAACCGGTGGAATCTACCCAGGGACTATCCACTAGTTAGTGTAGAGTTCTTAGGTATGATGATAAAAGGAGAAAAATGAGTTATGGGAAGAGTGCGGTGAGGCGAGCTAGTCTGGAATAAACCCAACAAGGTTCTAGCTATGAAGTCTCGGTAAGCACTAAAGGGGTTGAAGAATGAAAAAGAATTTAATGTGAAAAGGGTGAAAACAAATAGCCCTCCATATATTCAACCTTAGGGCAGAAACCGGGTTCAATTCATATGCTACTAATGGTAACATCGGTATTGAAGACAAGACGTCATGGACCCAGTAACGCACTGCACTTCAACTTTCCAAACCACTCAAGTTCCTCTTAAAAGGACTTGTTTCATTCTCACTGGGAACCGATATTATCTATCGACTTTCTCTTAGAGATTGTTGATATTGAAGGAGGAGACCCTCTCCCTAGTCTCCGATATAGGATCCAAATATGCACAAATTGAGTCTAGAGCCACGAGATCATCAATAAATCTCCTTAGGACACTTTCAATGAAGACTCTCTGTTTCACACAATGTGGAAAGAGAGATTATATCTTGAGTCCTACGCATTATCCTTGTGGTATTGCCAGAACATCCGAGTGATATGCAAACATATTCACAATGAAGATGGAAATCCTTCTGGAACCAACATCAAACAAGCTCCTGGTAGGTGCCATATGAGATCTATTCTATAGATCAACCATGTGACAACTGAACAGAAACAATGGGGCGATTCAATCTTTTGAATCAATCCTGGTTCAGGTTATGGATTGACGGATACCTTTGAAAAACCGGTCATTGTGCTTAAAAACTCTTTTCTTTAGCACAATCGACCGTGTATGAATATTTCATATCAAAAGATGTTTTATGATGGATAATTGATTTTCATTAAAACCTTCGTTGTATTGCAAAAACAATTTCTATTGAGCAATACACGATTGTTTTTCAAATCTCTTTTCATCAATCAGTGAATCTCTATTGACTGGTTCACTCACTCTGTGTTGTCTTCTTTGAGGACGTTAGGTTTGAGAACGGCTAGAGCATTGCGAAACCTGTCAAGGAAGTTCTTCGAATTATACCTAATCACGAGGCGTACTATGCTTGATCAGCGGGGAACCGTGGGCGTGTACCTCAATTCAACGAAAGTGCTCATAGAAACTTTCGTGCACTTTATTGCTAATTGTTTTATGCGGTACGCCCTAGGCGTTTGCATGATCGAAGAATGAAGCGGTCAATCCATAGCTGCATGCTCACTCTACACATTCATCTCTTAAGAAATCATGATTAGTGCATCAATGACTCTGACATTTTCACTCCATGCTTACGCTATTTCTGGCTGCGCCAATATCATGAATCAACTAAAGCTTCCGCTACTCTGATGAGAAGATATCATGATCCAGAATGTGAGCATGTCGGTCCAAAAGTCACAACATCACAAATTTCCAACACCACAATGGATGTCTCAGAGATTTTTGTTAGCTGATGATCTCAAAATCTGGCTCGAAATTATTATCACGTGGATCAGTAAAAGACCTCCACTTGGATTATCCAAACATGCAATAAGAAGAATCTATGACTACGAGCTTCGGAGCCAAGTACTACATCAAGAATGCAAGAACAATCTTTAATGCAATATCTGTTTGTATTCAATGTAATTTTAGTACATAATTGAGGTGACCTCCCTTAGGGGGAGATTGTTAGGAATTAGAAATTCCAGGTACTAAAGAGTCGGTCACCTCAAGTATATGTAATCGTTAGAAAGCTCGTAGTCGTAGTTATTTTAAGTTAAGTAGTATTTAGTTAAGTAACACCGTGGAGGACGGACGGGTCTTTACCCACTGTATGCCTGATCCACAGCCCGTTGTGTGGCGTTTTATTATAAGACTATAAATACTCTCTACCTTCCAAGGTAGAGAGTTGGAGCTCATAATAAGATTTTTCTTTCTCTCACTAAAGTTCCCAAACCTCTAACTTTCTCTCTCTAAAAACCTCTTGTACGCCTACTTTGTGTTATGGTTTGATGTGTATGTGAAATCCAATATCCTACAGAACATTTAGTAAGATAGGTTATCAATGGATACCTTTTGGCCATAAGGTTAATCAGACAATGCCCACTAGAAAATGGATGCCTACTGGTAGAACTATTCCCTTAAGAAGTGAACATACTTTGAATAGGTCAAATACGGACACTAGTACTGCATCTATTTATAATGATTCCATTGCCTCAATTTCTGATATGAACGCTTCTATGTCTGATGTGGGTGATCCAATCACTGTTACTAACCATATGGAACCCATTCTTGCATGGGGATCCCATTTATCCAGTTATCCATTCTTGTCTGTGTTCAACTGCAGATCGTTCAAATCGTTCTGTGGTACCTGGACTCAGGCTGTTCAAAGCATATGACTGGAGATCGATCGTGGCTCATGAACTTCGTGAGTAAATTTATCGGGACTGTTAGATTCGGAAACGACCATTTTGGAGCTATTATGGGTTATGGTGATTATGTTGTCGGAGATAGTGTAATTTCCCGGGTATATTATGTGGAAGGTCTTGGTCATAACTTGTTTTCTGTTGGTCAATTCTGTGATTCCGATCTTGAAGTGGCCTTTAGAAAACATACCTGCTTCGTTAGAGAACTTGATGGTGTGGAATTATTAAGAGGAACTCATGGTTCAAACCTATACACCATCTCTATCGAAGACATGATGAAGTCCTCTCCAATCTGCCTGTTGTCAAAGGCTTCGAAAACTAAGTCTTGGTTATGGCATCGTCGTCTCAATCACTTGAACTTCGGCACCATTAATAACCTTGCCAGAAAGGATCTAGTCAGAGGACTGCCTAGATTAAAGTATGAAAAAGATCATCTCTGTTCAGCCTGCCAATTGGGAAAAAACACGAAATATGTCCACAAACCAAAATCCACAAACTCTGTAATGGAAGTCCTTCATACCCTTCATATGAATTTGTGCGGACCAATGAGAGTGCAAACGATGAATGGGAAGAAATATATTTTAGTCGTTGTTGATGACTACTCTCGTTTTACTTGGGTAAAGTTTCTGAGGACAAAGGATGAAACTCCAGATGTCATCATCAAACTTATCAAGCAACTTCAGGTTCGTCTCAACAATACGGTTAGAATTGTTCGAACTGACAATGGCACATAGTTCGTTAACAGAGACTTCAGTCAATTTTATGAAAGTATTGGAATCAGTCATCAAAGAAGTGTTCCACGAACTCCTCAACAGGACGGTGTAGTTGAAAGACGAAATCGAACTCTTGTGGAAGCCGCTAGAACAATGCTAATTTATTCAAAGGTTCCAATGTTTCTATGGGCTGAAGCCATTGCCACTGCTTGTTACACCCAAAATCGTTCCCTTATTCACACTTCTCATGGAAAAACTCCATATGAACTTATCCATAAACGAAAACCTGGTCTATCCTATCTTCGTGTGTTTGGTGCTTTGTGCTATCCAACAAATGATGGTCAAGATTTAGGTAAGTTAAGAGCTAAAGCGGACATTGGAGTTTTTGTAGGTTATGCATCAAACAAGAAGGGTTACCGAATCTACAACAAAAGAACTCGAGATATCATGGAAACTATTCACATTACGTTCGATGAGCAATAGAAGCAAATGGCTCTGAACAATCCGTTCGGACCCGCACTTCAAATCAGTCCCATTGGGTCATCCCTTGTACCAAACTTCTCTCCAGCAACTCCATATGTACCTCCATCTGAAGATGATTTATGGAAATTGTTTGATCCAATGTTTGATGAACATTATGAGCCAAGTGCCACTGATCTATCAATTCCAACAACAGAGGCTGCTCATATCCCTGTGAATGAAGTCAATCCTTCAGTCTCAATTACATTTAGTCAAGAAGCGCCTGCTACTGATCACTCGATCTCATCAACAAATCATCAATCATCGAATGTACATCATGGGAGTGTTTCTGGCACCAATGATGAAGTTAATCCCTTTGCTACTCCCAAAGATGCTCCATTTGAAAACATCTTTGCCCCTGAACCAACTCCTGAATCATCTTCATCAGGGGAACTAAACACTGCTACATCAGTCCTTCAACAACAACCACACGAGCACTTTAGAAAATGGACACATGACCATCCATTGGACAAAATCATTGGGAATCCTTCTCGTCCTGTATCCACTCGAAAACAATTAGCTACTGATGCCTTATGGTGCTTCTTTAACTCCATACTCTCTAAGATCGAACCAAAAGATGTTAAAACTGCAATGTCTGAGGACAGCTGGTTTAATGCAATGCAAGAAGAAATTCATGAGTTCGATCGTCTAGATGTATGGGAATTAGTACCTGCTCCAGATTGTGCTATGATCATTGCTCTCAAGTGGATCTTCAAAGTAAAGCATGATGAGCACGGTGATGTTCGAAAAAATAAGGCGGTTGAGTGGCTAAAGGATATCGTCAAGAAGAGGTATCGACTTTGAGGAATCTTTTGCTCTGTTGCACGCATCGAGGCAATCATAATATTCCTGGCTAATGCTGCAAGTAAGAATATGATTGTCTATCGGATGGATGTAAAGCGGCTTTCTCAACGGAGATCTTAAAGAAGTCGTATACGTCAACCAACGGAAGGTTTTGTGAATCCAGAGCATCCTACTCATGTCTATCGCTTGAAGAAGGCTCTTTATGGCTTGAAGCAAGCTCCAAGAGCATGGTATGATACGCTATCAAAGTTTCTTCTATCCGGATTGACAAAGGGCGGTCGATCCAACACTTGTTCACCGAAAGTCGCAAACACTTAATTCACGTTCAAATTTATGTTGATGATATTATTTTTGCCTCGACTGACCCCAATGAATGTGACCCTTTTTCAATGGAGATGGGCTCCAAATTTCAAATGTCAATGATGGGACAAATGTCATTTTCTTGGGATTACAAATTTCACAAAGTCCCAGAGGCATTTTTATAAATCAATCAAAATACGCTAATCAAATATTAAAGAAATTTGGATTTACCTCCAGTGACCCTGTTGACACTCCTATGGTGGAGCGTACAAAACTGGATGAGGACCACTCATGGATCATAGTAGATCAAACGAAATATCGTAGTATGATTGGATCCCGATGTACCTCATGACGATGAACCGGAACATTTTATTCGTTGTATGCATGTGTGCTAGATACCAGGCTAAGCCTACCAAAAAGCACCTTGAAGTGGTTAAACGGGTCTTTCGGTATCTCCAAGGAACTATTAATATGGGACTTTGGTATCCGAAGGACTCCGGTATGTCACTAACAGCCTATGCAGATGTTGACCATGCAGGATGTCAAGATACACGTCGAAGTACGTCAGGTGCTGGTCTTCAAAGAAACAAATGAGCACTTCCATATCATCTACAGAGGCTGAATACATAGCCATGTCATCGTGTTGTGCTCAAATCTTATGGATGAGATCACAATTATCTGACTATGGCTTTGTATTCAACAAAGTTCCTATGTATTGTGATAACAAAAGTGCCATTGCTCTCTGCTGCAACAATGTTCAACACTCTAGAGCAAAGCACATCGACATTCGACATCACTTCATCAGGGAACAAGTTGAAAAAGGTGTGGTTGAATTATACTTCGTAAGGTATGAATATCAACTAGCAGACATCTTCACCAAAGCTCTTCCTCGAGAACGTTTTGAGTTTATTCTTCCACGACTAGGCTTAAAGAGTCTTCAACCAGAAACGCTCAAACGTCTTCAGGAATACGTCGAGGAGTAAAGGTGTTCAACTCTATCTATTCTTTGTAAATATTTTTCAAAACCAAAATAGAAAAATATAAAACTTTTCAAAATCCATAAAAATCAGAAAATCTTGAAAATCTTCAAAAAAAATATTGTTTATTTATCATGTTTTTCTTGTCAGTTCGATAACATCTATAAACTTTGAGTTGTCACTCAAAGAATGGCACGGGTCTCTAGATGAAGTTCGAACTCATTAAAAAAAAAAACGAGATGGAGAAAAATATAGGTTTATTGTTATTTCAGACAGTAACCCGTTTTTCAAAGAAAGAACAGAGCCATATCACGTTTTGTCAAATCTCATGCTCTGATTCTATAAACATTTATCTGGTGAAAACTAATTGATTTGTACAATAACTCAATCTCAAGTTTGAAAATCATCTGGACTTAAAGTTTGTTAAAATATCTATCCATCAATCAACAACTTATGTCATTGATTGAGGGGGAGAATGATTTCAATTAAATCAAAAGGTTATATGTCACTCAATCATTTTCAAAAGATATTCATGCATGTTTAATCAATGGAGTTTAAAGTCTCAAAATCTGATCCTTATCAGTTAAAACGCTTTCATAATCAAGTCACAGTTCTCCTTAAAAGCTTTCAAAATCAATTTAAATCTACAAAGATCACAAATCTCAAATGATTTGATAATTGTGATCGGGGGAGAATTTGTGATTTAAATTGGTGTTAAACTGATAATTCAATAAATGGTTTCATAAAGTGTTTAGCAAGCTTTCCTCCCCGCATGAGGCAAAACGATTTCAAAATTTCCATGCACATGTTGAGGGGGTGCATCTATCTTAAACCTCATAAGAATTGAAACGTGATTAATATGTCTCAAAGTGCAGGCTCTCTCTAGTATGTGCAAAACTCCTTTATACCACGAGGCACATATTGAGGGGGAGCAAACTTATGAAAACCTCATCCTTCCCCAAAATGCTTTATCTACTTGATTTGATTAGGGAAGTGATGTTGACATCTTTTAGAAATTGGAAATCAAAGAAGTTAATTCTTCCTCTTGCCTCCGTGTGCCAAAAGATTTCAAATACATGAAGCACATGTTGAGGGGGAGCTCTTGTTCTAAAAATATCAAAAGCAATTCAGGTACAAAATGCTTTGATGATATATCACAAGTATCTGGATTGATTTTCAAATGGTTTTCAATTGGTTCCAATGGCAGATGAACAATACCAAATAGACCGACCAACTTTACTTTATGTACGGTGATATAAGGATGATAAGGTTAGGTATTTGTTCCCATGATCCGCCAGAACCGGAGGGATCTACCCAGAGACAATCCACTAGATAGTGTAGAGTCCTTAGATATATTGAGAAAAGGAGAAAAGTGAGTAATGGGAAGAGTGCGGACTGAGACTGAGTTAGTATTGGAATAAAACCCAATAAGGTTCTAGTAATGAAGTTTCGGTAAGCACTGAAGGGGTTGAAGAATGAAAAAGAATCGAATGTGATAAGGGTGAAAATAAATAGCCCTCAAATAATTCAACCTTAGGGCAGAAACCGGGTTCAATACATATGCTACTGCTGGTTACTAAGGTAACACTGGTATTGAAGACTAGACGTCATGGACCCAGTGACACACTGCACTACAACTTCCCAAGCTACTCAAGTTCCTCTTAAAAGGGCTTGTTTCACTCTCACGAGGAACCAACATTATCTATCGACTTTCTCTTAGAGACTGTTGATATTGAAGAAGGAGACCCTCTCCCTAGTCTCCAGCATAGGAATCAAAAGTGCACTATTGAGTCTAGAGCCAAGAGATCATCCACAATATCTCATTAGGACACAAAGTTAATGAAGACTTGCTGTTTCACACAATGCGGAAAGTAAGAATATATCAAGAGTCCTACGCATTATCCTTGTGGTATTGCCAGAACATCCGAGTGATATGAAAATATTCACGATGAAGATGGAAACCCTTCTAGAGCCAACATCAAACAAGCTCTTGGTGGGTGACATGTGAGATCTTGCAAAAGATCAAGCTTGTGACAACTGGATAGAAATAATGGGGCGATTCATTCTTGAATCAACCTTGGTCTGGAAAGGATTAGCGGATACCTTTGAAAAACCGGTCGTTGTGCTCATAAACTCTTTTCTCTAGCACTTCGACTGTGTATTATGTTTTCAAAATAAAAGGGTATTTATGATTGAAAATTGATTTCTTCTTCTAAACCTTCGTCGTATTAAAAAACTCTTTATCTTAAGCAATACGCGATTGTTTTCAAATCATTTTCTATCAATCAGTAAATCTCAATTTGCTGGTTCACTCACTCCGTGTTGTCTTCTTTGAGACGTTCCGGTTTGAGAACAGCTGCGAAACCCTATCAAGGAAATTCTTAGGAATTGCACCTGATCACAGGCAGTACTTGTATTGATCAACGGGGAACCGTGGGCCGTGTACCTCAATTCAACGAAAGTGGTCAAAGACACTTTCGTGTGTTTTAATGCTAATTGTTGTATGCAGGTACGCCCGACGTTTGCAGCTGATCAGAATGATCCGGTCAATCCATAGCCGCATGCTCACAAAATACATTCATCTCTAAAGAAATCATGATAAGTGCATCAATGTCTCTGATATTTTCACTCCATGCTTCTGCTACGCTGCTGCAAATATCATGAATCAACAAAAGCTTCCGCTACTCTGATAAGAAGATATCATGATCCAGAATGTGAGCATGTCAGTCCAAAAGTCACAACATCACATGCTATCAACACCACAATGGAAGAGTCAGAGATTTATGGTTGCTGATGATCTCAAAGCTGGTTCAAATTCACAAACATCATGTGGATCAGTTAAAGACCTCCACTTGCCTTAATAAAACATGCAGAACATGAAGATTCAAAGACTACGAGCTAAAGAACAAAAGTGCTTAATCAAGAAACCAAGAACAACGAAATGCTTGATCAGTATGTAATCATTGTAAGTTGAGGTGACCTCCCTTAGGGGGAGATTGTTGGGATTTAGTAAATCCAGTACTTAAAGTGTCGGTCACCTCAAGTATGTATACTCATTAGAAAGCTCGTAGTCATAGTAATTCAGTGTTAGTATTTAGTTTACTTTGAAACACCGTGGAGGACGGACGGGTCTTTACCCACTGTATGCCTGATCCACAGCCTAAAGTAGGCGTCTAAGCTTGTACCCTATAAATACCCTTTGCCCTCCAAGGAAAAGGGTTGGAGCTTCATAATATATTTTTCTTTATCTCTCTAGGGTTTCCTTTCTCTCCCACTTTCTCTCTCTAAACTCTTAACCCTAGCGCCGCATAACATGTGTTGGTGATAAACCAAGATCTTACAGATCAACTTGTGTCAAATGTCCAACACGTGAATAAACATACAGTCGGATGTACATTGACCCACTGAATGAACCAGAGCAAATGATTCCTCAACATCAATGCATTCTTCCTTAAGGTATACATGAAGAAACTGATCTGGAAGATTCACCAATAATGTATTAAAGCGGATGAGGAAGTCATTTTCCTTAATGTTCATGTGGTTGATTTACAGAGTGCTCATTTAGGAAAGAACAATGAAATAATGATCCATGAAGATTTGGCAAAGGAATACCAAAGAGCGGATCACTATTCATGAGTGCAACTGCAGTGATAGTCATTAACAACGCTTGTGAAAGTGCGGAGATAAGGTTTCTTGAGAATTCCGAGAAGTACTTCTTAGATGGTGAACCAGTTGAGTCAGTAGGAACCGGAGCATGAGCTTCAGAAAATAGATGATCAACATTTGTTGGAGGTTAGAAGTACTCATCAAACATATCTTGAAACAATGAATCCCAGTTATCCTTAGTAAGTGAAAGCATCCATCAACATGTAGTATATGCACTCTTCTCCCCCTCAAAAATTGCTTCCAAAGTTGCCAGTTTTGATTTGAACAAGTGAATAAGAATATACACCAATGAATGTAGATCCACTTGAGGGTTGAAAGAGCGTGGAAAAACAAGAAGCTTGTTGATGAAGAATGTCGATGAGAATGGTCATAAACTGAAGATTTCTCTTCTTCTGAAGATAAAGCGCACTGAAGCGTACACCTTTCTTTTCTTTGAGGAACGGGGCCTGAAGTGTTATCTGCAGACGCCATAATGGTGAAGTACGAGGCCTGAACTGATGTGAACAGACGTCATTGTTAATAGCCCAGTCATATGTTTAGAGCCGCCTGAATCCAAATACCAAGGGGACGATTTATGCGACTGCTTTGGACAACAGACAAAGACATGGAATTGGAAACATTGGATCCCCACGTGATGATGGGTTCCTTTTGGTTAGCACAAACAATCTTTGAATCAGCAGAAACCCTAGATGCAATGGCATAATCACTAGGAGCTGAACTAGTAGAAGCATCAGACTTAGTCAAATGACATTTTGTGCTTAATGGGATTATTCTACCAGTTGGATTCCAAACCTTAACAAGTACTATTCTAGGCATAGTGGATCTAGCTAAGGGGTAAGATTTGCCATGCGTTAATATTCGACCTGTGGGCTTCAACTGAAATCCTACATTTGTAAACACATTCCCTGTAGGTTTCCAGGATTGCTTAATCTGTTTCGCTCTCCAAACTTTCTTAACTGGGTTATGAATCTTAGACCTCAGAAATAACTCATCACATTTATCATGATTACCAGAAAATAAACATTTTTTACATGTTTTGCAGACAGCATAAGGCCTCGAATTAATTTCAGTAAGCTTAGAGCTAATACTAGAACTAACACGATTCTTTTTGTTCAATTCAAACTTCTTGTCCCTATGGTGTTCTTTCACTTCCTTATCATGATCACTTTTAGTTTGCGTAATCCTGTCCTTCTTTGCATTGCTTCTAGGTTTTGAACCGCTAACTTTAGTGTCAATCTTAACATCTGTAGAAGTAACGATGGGAACATTACTTGGCTTCACTACTTTCTGCATTCCTGGTCTAGAAGTGCTGGGATCTGAAATTCTAGGAGGCACATCAAAGGTTGCTTGCTTGAATTTCGACATGGAACAAGGCATGTCAAGGGTCACATGCTTGGCTTAAGGCATAGAACAAGGCACAACTATTCTATCTTGCCTATTGCTAGATTTCGGACTTGTGACAATTACATACTCTAAGAGTTCCTGAGATCGTTTGGCATCCATGCAAGCATAGGCTATAGTACTATCAAAAGGTTTTCTAATCTATCATCCTCTACTATTTCACGGAGACCCTTTAAGCTATCCTTAAGTTGTGAGAGATATGTTTTATGTGCCAGTTCATTATTCCTAAGAGGGGGAGGAATATAAAACATATCAATAGGATACTTATCACATGCAGGAGCCTTTGGAACAGAATATTTGCAATTAGGGATTGGCAATTTTCCTTTCACCTCACGCTTTAGATTCTCAATATCGTTAAGCAAAGAAGTTACCTTTTCAATGTGTTTATCATGATTAACTTTGAATGAATCACATAACTCTTTGTTTTGATCATTAACTTTTGAAATTTTAGCTTTAAAACATTCATTTTCCTTTTGCAATTTATCAATAATGTTTTGAAGTTGGAAATTCTGAGAATCTAAAGGTGGAGGTATTCGGGAATCAGTCACATCCTTCTTTTCACCTTTCAGTTGTGAAATTTGGGCTTTTAATCTTTTGATCGTGTTGCAATGAGCTCGAATTTGTTCATCACGTTTGTTTATTTCAAAAACTGCGTCAAACTCAGGAGCATCAGAAGATGTCTTGATATTTGAGGTTTTAACATTTTCTTTGAGATGTTGATGTTTTAATTGCAAAGCAAGATGTTCAACTTCTAATTTAGAATAATGTTTGACCAAGTTATCATGATCATCCTGTTCTATTTTCTCATGCAATTTTGAATTTGTTGTTTCGAGCTCAATGACACGATCATGGGAGACTTTCAAAGCAACAGATAATTCATGAAATTGAGATGCAGTAATAGAAGAATTCGTAGCAATGTAAAACACATCTTGAGCAACACATTGAGAAATCAAGTTCTCATTTAAGATATGCAGATTCTTCCTTTCAATTTCATTATATTTAAGTTCTCGTTCATAATTATTGACCTCAACTATCATTGCATCAAATCCCTTCTCTATTTCTTTAATATCAGAGTTTATTCCTTTTTTAAGACTCTCAAATAGACCTTTTAATTGTTTAAAGAAAGGCATGACCTCAGTTAAATAACATTCTTTGGTTTGCTCAAAACCCCTTTCCCCCTCTGTTATCCCAGTAGGTGTAATTATCTTTTTACACGTTTTCTCAAAATCAACAAACAGCTGATAAACAACATACAAGCTGATTAAGGTCTTGCTATTAGTGGCAATAGATCTAGGCACTAAATGCATTGGTGTATTAGGAGGATACACAGTTGCTCTAGGCAATTTCCTACAAGGGGAATTCTTTTCAACTAGATTTTCAGCTTTTTGCATTTCCATATCCTTTTTCCAAAAAATCTGTTCTGGGGTTAATTGAGTTTGTGGCTTGAACTTGTTTAAGGAGATCCAATTTTCTTTAGTGTAATCATGGGTT
This sequence comes from Chrysanthemum makinoi, assembly GCA_910596185.1. Taxonomy (NCBI): domain Eukaryota; kingdom Viridiplantae; phylum Streptophyta; class Magnoliopsida; order Asterales; family Asteraceae; genus Chrysanthemum; species Chrysanthemum makinoi. Next base: position 110,617,672 of record OU343216.1, on the reverse strand, counting down.
CTGATCGTTATGTTATTTTCTTTACATATTGGATTTTCAAGCTTCTTATTCATTTTCTCCCTAGTGACTTCATCTGATTTCTTATCTTCCTCAGTGCACTCAACGCAGCTAGGTTTTTGTCTAGGCTTAAGAATTTCATTACCATCATAAAGTACCTTATGAGCAGCTCTAGCCTTTTTAATGACCTCTGGATTTGGTTCCTCAACAATGGGAATGCTATGCTTATCGCTTAAGACTCTATGCTTAGTAATCAAGTGAGCAGTCTGAATGGTATTCCCTTGTACGTACAACTTATTTTCAAGTTTGTTTTTCAAAGTTTTTAGATTAGAAAAATCATTCAAAAGTTTTGATTTCTTAGCATTAAATTCTTGTTTAAGCACTTTAACATTATCTTGAAGCTCTTGCTTTTGCTTAACAGTTTTAGAAAGCTTTTCTTGTAAGGAGTTTAACTCTTGTTTTAACACTTCTTCTCTAAACCTACTTTTTCTAATAATTGTACGCATTTGGTCATCCATCTCCTGCTCACGGTTAGTTAACTCAAACTTAGCATGTTGTTCATAAATAGCAACTTGATCCTTATATATGTTAAGCTCAGTGGTAAAGGAATCATCAGGGATAAAAGCAGAGTACTCATGCAGCTCATAATCATCATTTTGAGTAGAAGATGCACAGCTAGGTACAACAAAAACTTCCATGCAACTTACCGCAGCATTGACATGCATAGGTTGTGACTGGTGCATCTCTATCTTGGGTACATCCGAAGCTTCCATGGAGCGTTCCTTTGCATTAGCTTGCACAGGTTGTGTCTGGTGCACCTCTCTCTCTTGTGAATTTGAGCACGAAGATTCCATTTTAGCATTATTATCCGATACAAACACGATAGTCTGTAGTACATTGTTGGGTATCTTCTGTTCATTGGTCACGTCGTATAAACTGAGTATCTTAGATACAACTGAATCCGAAACGTTAGGCATGTTGTTGACATGCACGGAAGTTTACAAATCTATGATTTAAACCGAGAAATAGAATCTTTCCCGGGATTTTACAAAATCAAGAAGAAACCGTTGAGCAATGACCAGTAGAGTGTGTTAAGATGACTGATGGATCGATACAATTATAGACAACTGTGAGTTAGGACTTATGATTGGTTGTAATTGGCTGATATGTTGTTTAGTTGAGATTTGGATTGGTTGTTGCACGATTTTCCCGAGAAATTTAGGTCAAAAAACGTAAAAACCTCGATAACTTCTGTTCGGAGCGGATTTAGACCTCGAAGATTGACCCAAATATTTCATTTGGCGTGCTATTCTCCTCGTTCTCACGGTCGTTTTGATGGGTAGAACGCTGAAAACGGAGTCACGGTTCAAAAGTTATGGCCGTTTGAAGTTTTGTCGGGAAAAATCAACCAAGTCGCTACGAATTCTTGAACCAAGTCGCTAACCACCAAATCGCTAATTAACAAGTCGCTATAACTCTTGAACCAAGTCGCTAAGACCTAAGTCGCTGGACACAAGTCGCTACAGCACCAAGTCGCTAAAAAGTCAAGTCGCTAAAGAGCAACTCGCTAAGATCAATGATGCGTGCCAAACAGTCAAGCTAAATCACTCAAGCCTGCCACTTGTGAATGGCAGACCGTAATCAGCTTAAAACTGCTTAAGCACGAATGCAATGAAGATCTGGGGAGTATAGTGTTTCCCCGGGTCGTTATGTCCCAGCGAGCTATGCAATGGATTTATCAAACGTAAAGTGATCGAGAAATTTGAACGAAGAAAGGATTTGAATGATATTATAACTACAGGAAAAGCCAACAAATTACAACGGCTTAAATGCAAGTTAAAGGAAATTAAAAAGATAAAAACTATTAAATAAACGCTATCACTATTTTTAAAATTGATGAACGTTTAAAACTGAAAACTTACGTTTAAATAAAAATTACGTAAATGTACAAAATAAAAAGTGAAATCTAAGAAATAAAAAGTCCTAAAAATATGAAAAATACATTTTTACAAACCTAATGATAAAAGAAAATTTATAGAAAAAGAAAATTATTTTTATAACTAATTACCTAATTATTATTAATTAAAAACTATTTTTAACTATTTAATAATTACCTAAAATACAAGAAAATGTGAAATAAAGCTAGAAAAATAAAATTAAGACTTAGAAAAATCTAAAATATCAAAAAAGAATTTTCAAAACTATTTTTATATTTTTCTGATTATTTTTGGATTTTTTATGAATTAAAAACTATTAAAAACTAATTAAATTATTTAAAAATACAAATTTAACTAAGAAAAATCTAGAAAAATACTTTTTTGGCTTTTTATATTTATCTAAACTTAAGAAAAATGAAAAATTATTTTTTTGAACCTTTTCTTAATTAATTGTATTAAATGCTATTTAAAAATGCTTAAAAACTAATTTAAATTAAGAAAAATAGCAAATCAACTTAGAAAAATCTGAAAAATTCAGGAAAAGCTTAAAATAATATGAGGAAGCTAGGAAAAATGGAAAAACAAGGGCTTATGTGGAGGAAATAGAAACTGATGAGCCAAGTGCTTATGAAATAAGCACTTGGATAAGCTTAAAGGAGCACAACAAGCACCAACTGAAAACAGGAACTAGGATAAGCTAAAACAACTCTAAAGCAACTAAAAACAACAACCCATAACCACTGATAAGCTGATTACACAGATTTGTTGTTATGAGATAATAAGCTAAAACAGTTTCATAGCACCTACTTTGAGCTTAAAAATAAGCAACTAAATAAGATGGCAACTAAAAACAAAAAGAAGGAGCTCAAGCTAGACCTGGCCAAGAACCAATAGACCAAATACTAGACCTGGACAAGCTCAATTGAGCTTATGGCAAGGGCTGCAAGAACTGCTCAAGCCCTGTGCAGTCTCAGTGCCCTGCACAGGGCACTTAGTCCCATATTGACAAGCTCTTATGAAGCTTAAAGAAAATTTGCAAAAATCTAATAAAATGGTGACAAGAAAGTAGACCAACAGAAGTTTTAAAAGCCACAAGAATCACTTAAATTGACTTAGAAATGAGTCCAATAAAAATTCATCTCAGTTGGCCAAAAACTGACTTTGCACAAATTGACTTTTGATAAAAACATGAAAAGTTGACTTTTTCCAACTTTGAGCTGATTTTGTGGATTGATTATGATCTATATTGATGAAATAACACTACTGCTAGCTATGTTTATGTAATTCAAACACAAAATAAGATTTTGATTTGACAAAGTCTCAACAGTAAAGCTGCTAAGATGGTTTAAAGAAAATTTTGACTTTGAGCTTATACAGGTGCAAATGGTGACTGAATTTAGTTCAATATAGCTACACAAACATAAATCAACAACTTTCAAACACTGAGCAGACCTTAAAGACAGATTAAGCATATAATCCAAACACCACTTTTATGAACTGATAAGCAAATAACACTGACCAAGCTGCTAAACTGACATAGAACATTGATCAAACTAGACTTACATGACCTAAATACAACTATATTAACAGGTTAAAACTAGAGGTGACCACAGAAACAGATACAAGCATACTATGCAAATTAGACTAAAAAAATGAAAAGTGAGAAAGTTACTCACAACTGTCCAGCTGGTGTGCAGCTTAAAACCAAACCCCAAGACCACTAAACTAAGCCATTTCCAACCCTAATCCAAGCTGCATCAACCCAATATCCATCACCATTGCCAAATGCACCCATTTTGACTTTTGTTGACTATACATGAGAATTGTTTGAAACTGATTCCCAGGCTAATCAAAAGCTATAACAAGCTTAATTTATCTTGTTTGAATGAGAAAAGAAGCTATTGGAAGCTTGTACATGAGAATTCGAGATTGAAATATGCAACAGTAATATGAAACATGGAATTTGTCTAAAAACTTTGATAGATAATCAAAAGCACATTACAAAGGTGTTTTCACTTAAAAGTGATACATGGAAACTAAAATTACAACATTTTAACTAAAACTAAAGCAGTTATTTGAAAAACGACATTAAGGAAAATAAGAAAAACTAACTACTCTCTATCTGCCCTCTCTTTGCTTCTTTTTATACTCCAATGAGCTTCTCTCACCTCTCTGAATAGTTCCCAGCATTAATCTTAACCATTGATTGTGTAAAATTGATCTTGGCCATTTAAGTGGTTTTGGCGCCAAATCTTGTAAAAGCCAGTTGGGACAGGGAAGGGATGCATTTAATGCATTTGGAGGGTTGTTGAGGAGGGGGGAACAAAATGTGGAGTAGGGGGACAAAGTGTGGAGTAGAGGTGGTGTTGTGTTGGGTTTTGCAGAAAAAGGAGGGAAAAAAGGAAGAAGAAAGGGGAGTTGCAGTGGGTTTTATATATTAAAAGGACAGGGTTCAAGGTGGGGGTCCAAAGGGATTAGGCAGGGGTCACAATTGGAATATGGCAGGGGCTCATTTGAGTTGTGACAAGGGTCAAAAGGATTAAAAAGGTTTAATACTCAAGGGACCTTTGTGCAATTTCTGAAAATGTAGGGACTAGAACTGCCAATTCTTCAAAGATGTTTCAGGGGCTGAAATTGACAAGTTCCAAAAGTACAAGGACCAAAGCTGACATTTTCCAATTTCCAGGGACCAATTTTGCCAATTTTTAAACTTGGAGGACCAAACTTGTAATTTTCTCAAACTTTTTATATTTTTCACCAAAGGACTAATTTTGACAAGTTATGATTTTAAAAGGACCTTTGGTGATTTTTCTTTTGAAATTATGTGCTCAGGGACTATTTCTGACAATTTTTGAAACTTGGGGGACTGAAACTGCCAATTATGCAAACTTTGCTCATTTTTCATCTGATTTTAAACATTTTGCATCTGAAACATATAAAATGCAATTTTGGAATATTTTCAGTATTTTGATGCATTTCTGAGCATTTTTAGACGTTTTGCAGTTCAGATTGACCCAAAAATGATGAGTATTTACACACTCATCAATCCAAGTCGCTAGTAACAAGTCGCTAATAATTTGCACTACAACTCGCTAACACTTTCTGAAGCAAGTCGCTAACCTCACTAAGTCGCTAGCCGTAGTGGAGAATCCACCAACTTGTACTATTTGTCGGCTTGTCTCAATAGACAAGTTGCTAGGACCAAATCGCTACCAAATAACACACCAACTCGCTAACTTTTTATGAAGCAAGTCGCTATGATGAATATCACAACGAGAACCAAGTCGCTAACATGAAAAACTATCAAAAACACACTTTTCAATCAAAAACAAGTCCAACCACAGTGATTCAAGCTTTCCAAATCAACACCCAAGCACTTACAATGATTTTAAACACAAAAGTACACCCAAAATTCAAACTTTAACACAAGAAGTGATCCAAATGATGCAAAAACCACTAAACTTTCTCAAACTCAAAAACCATCTAAAAACCACTAGAAATCCAAGGATATGAGAGAGATGATCTAACCATGGCTCTTGATACCATTTGTAACATATTGGATTTCACAATCACACTGAACCATATGATCAAATAGGCGTATAATATGTTTTAGAGAGATAAAGTAGGAGGTTTGGGAACTTTAGTGAGAGAAAGAAAAATCTTATTATGAGCTCCAACTCTCTACCTTGGGAGGTAGAGAGTATTTATAGTTCTTACAATAAAACGCCATCTGACTGGTTGTGGATCAGGCATACAGTGGGTAAAGACCCGTCTGTCCTCCACGGTGTTACTTCAACTAAATACTACTTAACTTATAATAATCTACGACTACGAGCTTTCTAACGATTACATATACTTGAGGTGACTGACTCTTTATAATCTGGATTTACTAAATCCTAACAAATTACAATATCCAAAATGAAATAAAATCCCAAAACAAAAGTTCTTCAAAATAAGTCCCAAAGTGATAAGGTACTAGGGTTGGTCCACTCAGATACTCTAACTCTTAGCCCATCAAAGCCCATCTTCAAACCTAAAATCTGCCGCAGGAAAAGAAATGCGGTTGAGCTTAAAAAACCCAGTGAATAGATATAACAAAACGAAAGCTAAATAAAATCAGAAATACGAAATGGAATAATGAAACTGATAACAAACTCGCAGCGAAATGAGGACAATGAGGGTCCTGCATAACACAATTATACAGATATCCAAAGAACAGATAACAAGGAGAACGAAGCAAAACAAAGCATCAATGACATAAAAACCATACATACGAGTACTGAAACATAAGTAAGCATAGCAGACGTCGTATCCACCCAACATATATATGGCATACAATCAAATCAGGAAATCAGAAGACATACAAGACAAACAGAAATCTAAAGGCAAGTGGAAGCAATTAATTAGCAAGTGAGCATGGCAATCACACAGGACATAAACCCTTAGTAGAAAACATAACCAGTAACATAACATCGGAAGTACTAACAGCAGTCAAAACATGGCAGTTACACGTAACAAATAGGAATACAGTATGACGATATAATTGAATTAATTAAAGACATATCAGGGCAACTAAACAAATTAACAAGCCAGACGTCACAAGTTGAACCATTTACCCAATCAAACTGTAGCATAAACAGAAATGCAAACATGGCAGGTCAACAACAAGCAGATAAAGATACAACTGATAGTCAAAGTCCATGAGATTAACTGAACGAAGTATACACAATAAACAGACAAAAACTATCGATTACACATTAGCATGGTCACCAGACCATTCAGAGGGTCACATAACAGTGAGACCACATATCATCAGATGACAATAGGTAACTCAAATAACCACATATTAATCATATCATAGCAGGGTAATCAGTAGTTACATAAAACATGAATAACATAATCAAATTCAATAAACATATAATAACTCGGTACGTGAATGGAACGATATTCTGAAATAACGGAATGAGAGTGTGACAGATCAAGCAATGGAATATGTATATCTACAGTATAGGTATAGCAAAAGTGTAAGGGTTGTCAGAAATCTACCACGAGCCCGGAACATATCATATCATATCATATCATAAGTAACCATTCTATTCAGAGGTGTGTCATCGGAATAGCATATATAATAGGATGGGAGACCTCAGTAACCAACGGAGTAGCTAGCTCCCATACTGTGAAGACGCGTATTGAACACGACATCATTCACCATATAAATCATATCATATCATATCAAAACATATCTAGGATGCATCCATACGCCCCAGCGGAAACATAGTGGCCAAACATATATCTTGAGCTCATAATCACATAACATAAAGGGGACGGTGTGTAACATCACTCATACACACTGGAGTCATGCCATTGGTGCATCAATGACATGGTCATGGTACCTCCATGACTAGGAAACATATTTGGCTCGGGTATCAAACTGAAGGGTTAAAACATAATCATATCATAAGGGTTCATATCAAAGGTTCAGTCATTAAAGGTTCATATCAAGGTTCAGACATCAAAAGTTCATATCAAGGTCCAGACATCAAAGGTTCATATCAAGGTTCAGACATCAAAGGTTCATATCAAAGTTCCATAACATAAGTTCATAATCAGAGGTTCATATCAAAGGCTCATAATCAGAAAGGTTCAGAATCAGAGGGTTTATAGCAATATCATAAACGAAGCAAAGTCAAGGATTGGAAAGTCATGAGAAATCCCTACTGAAAAGGGATAGAATATTTGTACCTTAGCAACGAAATGAAAACAAATGGGAAAGTAACACCGGGAAGCAATGTCATGTCTTCTTCAATGAATCTACACGAATTGATATCATATATTACTTATATACTCATTTTATAAGCTTCTTATGCATGTGTAAGTGTTTTACTCATTGATATCCTCTTTTTATCTTTCATTTTCTTAAATTCACATCTGGACCAGAATTAGCGATTTTCATAAAATATTTACTTAGCTCAAATAAAATCAAGTAAAATACCAGGGGTTCTTATATGAGTTAAAAAAAACTCTCCAAAAATTGGGGGTTCTATTTCCAGGTCAAATGGCCTATGGAAAATCACAAGTCCAGACCTGTCCAGAAAGTGATCAGGAAATACACCTTAAAAGTTTGCGCTTATTGGAACTGTTTAGGCACCTTGTAAAAATTCTCAAAACTCCCAGAAATTCATTTATATCCTAAATGTCACTCCTGTAAAAGGAGAGCTCCCAATTCCTTATGGTTTGAAAATAAAAAATCAAACAATCCAACTAAATTTCAGACCCGTTTTCTTAGCTTTGGCACTTGATCTTGTAAAATTCAAAAATACGACTTAGACAACTCCAAATTCGACCAAACCACTTGGAAAACTTAACTAAGACATACAATAAACTTTTCCAACAAAAACCCAGATTATTGCAATTATAAAATTCGATCTATGACACACACAAATTCGACATATGATGCTGTCCATTTTTAGGGTCTATTAAAACCATTATAATCACATGTTGTACCTACCCAAACGCACCCATGACCCATGTAAGCTACACAACCTGATTTAATATCATCATAGCAAGTTTACCATTCCATATGTTCAGTCTTACAAAAATTATATACACCCTTTAAACAAACCATGCGACTTGATAATAAACCAAACGAACCCTAGATCAATATTACGATTACCATATGTTCAGTCTTACAAAAATTATGGGGATATCAAGATTTGTATTAGTTTCCAAGTTATCATACTATTAGTTAATTTAATTTAATTATTTAGTAATTTGTAATTGTATGTAGTCCATGTATATGATGTTGTACATTCATAAGTGAAATAAATTCTATTATCTTGTACACTTACAATTTAAATGAAAGACGTACATAATGAGCTGGCCATATTTTACGCATTTACCAAATATTAAGCTGAGGGGCAAAAGGGTCATTCAATACGTTTACGATATTTAGGGTTTTACAGCTCTTCCCCTCTAAAAGAAAATTTTCGTCCTCGAAAATTGAAGTCGCAGAGGTACACAGAGACGTACGAGTTCAAGGCAGTGGTAGCAATTCATAGTTTCGCACATATCATAACCTTTCCGGTTCCAAAGCGTACAAAACTTACACATAACGGATGTCGATGAGAATCTCAGAAGAGGTACAAAATTTCAAACGAATATGAGGATAAAAGGATAACGGATATGAGCCCTAGTCCATTCACGTACCTACTCCAGGCATTTCCCAAGACGTCGTATGATTTCAATAAGTTCAAATTATATGATCTCGGTATTATCACATTGATCAGGCGCCATAATACTTGCATCACATAACAAGTCCTTATTGTCATCACATTCTGTCCTGGGTCATGACAAACCACATAACCAATATTACATACAAATATCAAGTAACATACCAAAGCAGACCAAATTCACAAACATACCACATAAACTACATCAAACAACTTACCATATCACTGTAACAACCCGCATTTTTTGAGTTACTTTTCATATTTTTGAAAAGTTACTATTCACATTTACTATTCACTTTCACTATTCATCCGTAAAACTTTTATTTCATATTGTCGTAAGATAAATTATTCTAGTAATATCCTGCGATTTCGACCGTCGTTAGATCATTTTCGCAAAAGTTATTAAGAAAACATCGTTATAAAGTTTCGTTTTAGACGGTCCACCGTTTAAACATCACACACATAACGAAAATCAACCCTGACAATTTTCCTCGCATCAGATAAATTTTTAGATCACTCATGATTAATTTGAGAATTTTTAAGATTCATTATTTTAATATTACCAAATAAGCCCAGCGCAGAACAAAACTAAACTTACGTTTTAAACAATTCTACTGACATACAGACTTAACGATTCCTGCACCGTGTTTCTAATATGTTTTTGACACTTTTACATTTTTGGAAAAGTCAAACATATTTCCCTCCTCCTTTGACCATAAAGAAATTAAGCTTGTACGTTCTACATTTTTGCTTAAATCGCGTAACTTTTAAACTTCACGAATAACGTAAGTTATCCGCGTATGACGAAAACCAAAGTTTGACATCTCATATCACTTTTGGACTAATTTTAGTCTACTCTAAATAAATTCACGATCATTTCCCTAATTTTTCATTCTTTTTCTGATAACTGCGAATTACGCGTTTTTGACCCGTATTTCAGTTTTAGCACATTTTTGCACCCAATGAGACTTATCACCCATTTTATATTTTTATATGGAATATAATGGTGAGTTTCATCATTCCTACAAGTTTCGTATTTTTACGATACCCGATTTTACGTTTTATGGCTTCGGTTAGCATTTAACGGACCAAAACTCACCGTAACCAAGATAATACCAAAACTAACCACATAAGTCATCCTACCTTATCATGAACGAAATTAGGGAGGGGAGTCATCACCTTGGTGTCAAAATCCTAAGCATACTTCCTTTAGATCATTTACATGTGTAATTTTAACCATGGTTAGTTTTTAACCCAATATATAGTTAACTATTTTTCTCATCCTATAAATACCAAGCTAAAACCTTCATTTTATCTTGCACCACCCCTTCTTAACACCTAAAGTCCTAAACCTAAAGGCATTTCTTATAGATCTTGTAAGAACATTCATGTGTTCTTGAAGAAAACTAGCGTTTGATCTTCGTTCTTGGAAGTTTTCAAGAAAGAGTCGTTATAATCTTCAAATAACTTCAAGTCTCCAAAAAGACGTTGTTATAATCTTCTATTATCCTTGGAGCTTTCAAGAAGGCGTTGTTATAATCTTCTAATAGCCTTGGGTTTTTGAAGATTGCAAATTCTACGTCGAAGCTCCGCTTATATTTCCTTTTTCCATAATACTCAAGCATTCTATATTAAGGTAAGTATTTATAAGACTCAAACTTATTTAAATACTTATAAACTTTGTTAGTTTATTTATTGTATTTATAAACTCTTAATATATAATGTAATCAAGTAATCAAAATACATATTTTACGTATTGAGCACTACAACACTAGGGAACTTCATGTGAGGGGTTTCATTTGAGTAAAACGTATCGACGAGTTGCTGGATTTACGATTTAAAGTGTCCTAGCTCCTCGAACGTTTACTGCATGACCTCTGAATTATGATGGCCCGAACGGTAGTACGATATATATAAACTAAATATGTTTTCACATATTAAAGATCTTACTATAAACATTGAGACGTATATAGGATGGTTTATGTTTTCCTAAACATTGTTCCAAACCTAAGTCGCAACATTCTATTTTAGGTTGCTCGTAGAAGTTCTCACGGAATATCCATCATTCTCATTATACATGTGATATCATTTATTAAGGTGAGTTCATAGCCCCACTTTCTATTACTTAATTGTTTTACAAACCTTTGGGGGAGATACATGCTTCATTTTAAACCGAACACGTTGCTTTCAAACTATATGCTTATCTGAATGTATTATGTGCACTAAGTACCACTATTGCCTAACTTAAGTCCCTATTATCATGAACCATTAATCACTTGCGGGTGGACGCGAATAATGTGGATAGATCTATCGGGATTGACGAATCCCGTTTGTTTGACCAAGTCCGTAAACAAACGCACTCTATTTGAAGAACCATAGGTTAATGGCAAATTACCTACTAGGGCCACTGTTACTATTATATCAATTTTTATTGATACATTGTTAATGTTTTTGTTGTCATGAGCTTAGTGCAATAATAACTGTTTTGTTTTCAAACCATTGGTGTGAGTCTATAGCTCACACTACAAACATAATGTGTTCAACCATCAAACAAACTCTATGAATTTCACTCAACCTTTGTGTTGACAGTTTTAAGCATGTATTTCAGGTCTATAATGTCGGAAGCTGGCACGGAAGAGCAAGGACTAGATCAAGAAGACTATAAATTTTATTATCATTCGAAAATCATTTTAATGTATTTTGTAAACATGGAACCATCTGGGACCTCATTTTTGTAAACTCTGATATTTATATAAATCGAATGATAAATCTTTTAAAACGACTCCATTAGATTTCGTTTTCTATTGTTATACTTTTGCCATGAAGTAACACCCAGTTTTAATTCCGCTGCGTATTACGAAATTGGGGGTGTTACAGATTGGTATCAGAGACACAGTTATAGAGAAACGGGTCTAATTGAGACTTAAACTATAACTACTTTTACAAACAAAAACATTTTATAGCCTTCCGTTCTCCGTGCCTTCCATCCTCCAGACGATTATGTGACTTTTTGGCATTTTAAGCTATACAAACATACTAGTATATTGATATATACACTTGACTTATTTTCAATCATTTTAGCTAAATGATAGACTAAACATATCTGCGTATGCCTATTCTAAGGCATTACGGCACAATCATATTTTTCCAATCTCCCAATCATGCATCTACTCGTGCATTTTAGGATTATAAAACTTTATCCAAGACATTGTAACTCATTACAATGGTCTTTCCTACTTTCAAGACATTGTGAGATACAATGGTCTCATTCATTTTTCAAGACACTGTGAGTGAAACAGTGGTCTCAACTATTTCTCAGACCTTGTGTGTTGCACAATGGTCTTTATTATTTCCTAGACATTGTGAGTTTCACAATGGTCTCAACTACTTCTCAGATATTGTAAGTTATACAATAGACTCTAGGAATTATCTTATAAAACCTTATTTGATATTCGTTTACATGAAACCCGTCACAGTCTATTCAATTTCCCTAATGGAAATACAAGAAATAGGATTTCTAAAGGACAAACTAACTCATCATCTACAAAAGCTGAAGTTCAGCAACTTTCTCTACATTCATCAAAGTTCTATTCTGAAACCTTCATTGTTAAAGGTTCGTGATTCTAGCCAAGTATGGACTATTTTAGAATTACTTAAGATTTCCTTTCCACACGTATCTACCCATACTATCTTCTATGCAATGGAATGTGAAAACATATGTTACAAGTCTTTTATGGCCAGGACTTGCAACTGGATGGTTTGATATCGCCTTTGCTTAGTGGACAATTTCTCAAAAGCTATGGACATTCACAAGTATACCTAATTTAGATATTTGAAAAATTTATCAAACCTCGGCTAAATATAGTCTAGTCACCTATATTTAGCCTAGGGATAGTGGAACATAGTCTGACTAACTATGTTCGACTTAAATTTTTCAAATATTGAGAATAGTTATACAAGTGTTATATTCAGGTTAATTTCCTACTTAAACTCGATAAACCACCAGAACTCATTAAAAAGATCTAGAGACACGATAGTGTCTTACCACTCAGCAAAATCTTAACATCTTATTTAAACTACCTAATTTCATTCTTGAAATTTTCATACATGAGATAATCCGAACTACTATCTTGGGATAGTCATAAAATCTTCTCGTCATTCCTTAGAAGTACTAGCCTGATTAGATTTCAAGGATATCATTCCGCCATATTCCTTTAAAATTCACTTTTGATTTTAAAACAAACTTGACATCTCTACCTAAGAATAATGGTAAACTTACGCTACACTCTTCTAATCGTCAACATATCACATCATTATCTGAACCCCATTGAAATTCAGTATGTAAAACTTCACAATATCACGTTTCTTTGAAACACTAGTAGACATAAACACTATACGATATAACCTTCATCTCGAAACCACCTAAGACAATGATCAACTTTGGAAATGGTTTGGATAACCACTTGCCACTAGCAAGACTTTCCTACAACGACAATTGTCACATTATTATAAACCATTTCACATCAACAATATCTTACACCTTTGATTAACAACAGTTACCCTAACAACAACAAAACTATTCCATTTTGAGGACTATATAGACGAAAGTGTTAGTTAACCATTTGCTGAACTAAGGTGTTTAGAGATTACCCGCGAAACAACTAAGGAAACTATACAAATATAAATTAGGCTCCATGCCGCATACTATCACCAAAAACTCCATGTTAGAAATTAAGGTTTTATTGATAGCCTCGATACAATAAGATATGATTCGTTTTGAGAATCGGGAAAAGCCAAACTTGAGGTATATTGGACTCTATAAGATTTTAACAAAACCCTTTAAGTGATTAACTTAAGCCACATAGTACATAATACATTCTATGACCAGAAACTTGAAAACGCAAAGGCTAGGATTCGGCGTATACACCCTCATGTTCCTAGACACTTCAACATCGAGTAACACACATTGAATTCCGGACGGATTCCCATAAGGGGTGAGACTGTAACAACCCGATTTTTGAGTTACTTTTCATATTTTTGAAAAGTTACTATTCACATTTACTATTCACTTTCACTATTCATCCGTAAAACTTTTATTTCATATTGTCGTAAGATAAATTATTCTAGTAATATCCTGCGATTTCGACCGTCGTTAGATCATTTTCGTAAAAGTTATTAAGAAAACATCGTTATAAAGTTTCGTTTAGACGGTCCCACCGTTTAAACATCACACACATAACGAAAATCAACCCTGACAATTTTCCTCGCATCAAATAAATTTTTAGATCACTCATGATTAATTTGAGAATTTTTAAGATTCATTATTTTTAATATTACCAAATAAGCCCTGCGCAGAACAAAACTAAACTTACGTTTTAAACAATTCTACTTGACATACAACTTAACGATTCCTGCACCGTTTTCTAATATGTTTTTGACACTTTTACATTTTTGGAAAAGTCAAACATATTTTCCTCCTCCTTTGACCATAAAGAAATTAAGCTTGTACGTTCTACATTTTTGCTTAAATCGCGTAACTTTTAAACTTCACGAATAACTGTAAAGTTATCCGGCGTATGACGAAAACCAAAGTTTGACATCTCATATCACTTTTGGACTAATTTTAGTCTACTCTAAATAAATTCACGATCATTTCCCTAATTTTTCATTCTTTTCTGATAAACTGCGAATTACGCGTTTTTGACCCGTATTTTCAGTTTTAAGCAGCATTTTTGCACCCAATGAGACTTATCACCCATTTTATATTTTTATATGGAATATAATGGTGAGTTTCATCATTCCTACAAGTTTCGTATTTTTACGATACCCGGTTTTACGTTTTATGGCTTCGGTTAGCATTTAACGGAACCAAAACTCACTCCGTAACCAAGATAATACCAAAACTAACCACATAAGTCATCCTACCTTATCATGAACGAAATTAGGGAGGGAGTCATCACCTTGGTGTCAAAATCCTAAGCATACTTCCTTTAGATCATTTACATGTGTAATTTTAACCATGGTTAGTTTTTAACCCAATATATAGTTAACTATTTTTCTCATCCTATAAATACCAAGCTAAAACCTTCATTTTATCTTGTACCACCCCTTCTTAACACCTAAAGTCCTAAACCTAAAGGCATTTCTTATAGATCTTGTAAGAACATTCATGTGTTCTTGAAGAAAACTAGCGTTTGATCTTCGTTCTTGGAAGTTTTCAAGAAAGAGTCGTTATAATCTTCAAATAACTTCAAGTCTCCAAAAAGACGTTGTTATAATCTTCTATTATCCTTGGAGCTTTCAAGAAGGCGTTGTTATAATCTTCTAATAGCCTTGGGTTTTTGAAGATTGCAAATTCTACGTCGAAGCTCCGCTTATATTTCCTTTTTCCATAATACTCAAGCATTCTATATTAAGGTAAGTATTTATAAGACTCAAACTTATTTAAATACTTATAAACTTTGTTAGTTTATTTATTGTATTTATAAACTCTTAATATATAATGTAATCAAGTAATCAAAATACATATTTTACGTATTGAGCACTACAACACTAGGGAACTTCATGTGAGGGGTTTCATTTGAGTAAAACGTATCGACGAGTTGCTGGATTTACGATTTAAAGTGTCCTAGCTCCTCGAACGTTTACTGCATGACCTCTGAATTATGATGGCCCGAACGGTAGTACGATATATATAAACTAAATATGTTTTCACATATTAAAGATCTTACTATAAACATTGAGACGTATATAGGATGGTTTATGTTTTCCTAAACATTATTCCAAACCTAAGTCGCAACATTCTATTTTAGGTTGCTCGTAGAAGTTCTCACGGAATATCCATCATTCTCATTATACATGTGATATCATTTATTAAGGTGAGTTCATAGCCCCACTTTCTATTACTTAATTGTTTTACAAACCTTTGGGGGAGATACATGCTTCATTTTAAACCGAACACGTTGCTTTCAAACTATATGCTTATCTGAATGTATTATGTGCACTAAGTACCACTATTGCCTAACTTAAGTCCCTATTATCATGAACCATTAATCACTTGCGGGTGAGCGCGAATAATGTGGATAGATCTATCGGGATTGACGAATCCCGTTTGTTTGACCAAGTCCGGTAAACAAACGCACTCTATTTGAAGAACCATAGGTTAATTGGCAAATTACCTATTAGGGCAACTGTTACTATTATATCAATTTCTATTGACAAGCTGTTAACGTTTTCGGGATCATGAGCTTAGTGCAATAATAACTGTTTTGTTTTCAAACCATTGGTGTGAGTCTATAGCTCACACTACAAACATAATGTGTTCAACCATCAAACAAACTCTATGAATTTCACTCAACCTTTGTGTTGACAGTTTTAAGCATGTATTTCAGGTCTATAATGTCGAAGCCGCACGAAGAGCAAGGACTAGATCAAGAAGGCTATAAATTTTATTATCATTCGAAAATCATTTTAATGTATTTTGTAAACATGGAACCATCTGGGACCTCATTTTTGTAAACTCTGATATTTATATAAATCGAATGATAAATCTTTTAAAACGACTCCATTAGAGTACGTTTTCTATTGTTATGACTGTTGTGCCATGAAGTAACACCCAGTTTTAATTCCGCTGCGTATTACGAAATTGGGGGTGTTACAATCACAATGAGAGAAAGCCACCAACTTGCACAAAAGGGTTCCTCATGACTCATTATTGACGATCCGGAATAAAGCTGAGATATCACCAAAATGCTAAATGATAAAACTTCACGATTCAAACCGAGTTCTGAACAAATAAAAAAAAAGCAATAGCAATCAAAAACCACTTAACAAATATCAAACCGCCTCAAAACGCATGACAAACGAATCGGGGTAACACAAGTCGCGCCCAACCATATGAAGTAAATGAACTTTCTCAGCCACCAGTTGAATCTTGTCTCCGTCTTTGCGCCTCCAGTTGATCCGTCCAGCTCCCTTCAGCAGCATCCTAACATCTCCGGCAGCATCACGATCGGTCGCGGCTTCTATTTCGCGAACCTCTCCAGAAATTGTTGCAGCAATGCAGGGTCGGCACCATCATCTTCGGCTCTACGAGAAATCTCCATCTAACGATCGACAAATGGATGTGCGAAGACAAAATAAACAAAATCAAATGCGAAGAGAAGAAGGCCAAATCAGTGAAGACAAAAGATTATCGGAGTCAAATCTGAACGACAATCAAAAGGAATCGGAAAAGATCAGAACAAACGGAAACCTAATGTCTACCCAAGTCCTCACAGGTCAATCCTAAGGTCAACAAGACGAAACCTTTGCTCTGATACCATAATTGTAACACCCCAACCCGATAAGGGCAGAAGTGTCACATTCTGGTGTCATATCAGAACATACAAATAAAATCCTTACAAATGGAAACCTTAAAAATGAGGTATCAAAACATATACACAATTGACTGACAAGGAAAATTACAATATCCAAAATGAAATAAAATCCCAAAACAAAAGTTCTTGAAAATAAGTCCCAAAGTGATAAGGTACTAGGGTTGGTCCACTCAGATACTCTAACTCTTAGCCCATCGAAGCCCATCTTCAAACCTAAAACCTGCCACAGGAAAAGAAATGCGGCTGAGCTTAAAAAGCCCAGTGAACAGATATAACAAAACGAAAGCTAAATAAAATCAGAAATACGAAATGGAATAATGAAACTGATAACAAACTCGCAGCGAAATGAGGACAATGAGTCAATGAGGGTCCTGCATAACACAATTATACAGATATCCAAAGAACAGATAACAAGGAGAACGAAGCAAAACAAAGCATCAATGACATAAAAACCATACATACGAGTACTGAAACATAAGTAAGCATAGCAGACGTCGTATCCACCCAACATATATATGGCATACAATCAAATCAGAAATCAAGACATACAAGAAACAGAAATCTAAAGGCAAGTGGAAGCAATTAATTAGCAAGTGAGCATGGCAATCACACAGGACATAAACCCTTAGTAGAAAACATAACCAGTAACATAACATCGGAAGTACTAACAGCAGTCAAAACATGGCAGTTACACGTAACAAATAGGAATACAGTATGACGATATAATTGAATTAATTAAAGACATATCAGGGCAACTAAACAAATTAACAAGCCAGACGTCACAAGTTGAACCATTTACCCAATCAAACTGTAGCATAAACAGAAATGCAAACATGGCAGGTCAACAACAAGCAGATAAAGATACAATTGATAGTCAAAGTCCATGAGATTAACTGAACGAAGTATACACAATAAACAGACAAAAACTATCGATTACACATTAGCATGGTCACCAGACTATTCAGAGGGTCACATAACAGTGAGACCACATATCATCAGATAACAATAGGTAACTCAAATAACCGCATATTAATCATATCATAGCAGGGTAATCAGTAGTCACATAAAACATGAATAGCATAATCAAATTCAATAAACATATAATAACCTGGTACGTAAATGGAACAATAGTCTGAAATAACAGAATGAGAGTGTGACAGATCAAGCAATGGAATATGTATATCTTGGTAGTAGCGTGAGTCATATAAGGGTATTTAGTAATGAACAATTAACACAGAATATGGTGCGTTGGGGAATACAGAGGGTACAATATAGGTATAACAAAAGTGTAAGGGTTGTCAGAAATCTACCACGAGCCCGGAACATATCATATCATATCATATCATAAGTAACCATTGTATTCGGAGGGGTGACCTCGGAATACCATATATAATAAGAGGGGAGACCTCAGTAACCAATGGAGTAGCTAGCTCCTAGACTGTGAAGACGCGTATTGCATACGACATCATTCACCATATAAATCATATCATATCATATCAAAACATATCTAGGATGCATCCATACGCCCGCCACGAAAACATAGTGGCCAAACATATATCTTGAGCTCATAATCACATAACATAAAGGGGACGGTGTGTAACATCACTCGTACACACTGGAGTCATGCCATTGGTGCATCAATGACATGGTCATGGTACCTCCATGACTAGGAAACATATTTGGCTCGGGTATCAAACTGAAGGGTCAAAACGTAATCATATCATAAGGGTTCATATCAAAGGTTCAGTCATCAAAGGTTCATATCAAGGTTCACACATCAAAGGTTCATATCAAGGTTCACACATCAAAGGTTCATATCAAAGTTCCATAACATAAGTTCATAATCAGAGGTTCATATCAAAGGCTCATAATCAGAAAGGTTCATAATCAGAGGGTTCAAAAGCAGATGGTTCATAATAATAAGGTTCATAATCATAAGGTCATAATCATAACAAACGAATATCATAGCGAACAGAATCATACCGAAAGATCATATCGGAATCATATCAAAAGGATCATAGCATAAGGAATCATAGAAATATCATAAACGAAGCAAAGTCAAGGATTGAAAAGTCATGAGAAATCCCTACTGAAAAGGGATAGAATATCTGTACCTTAGCAACGAAATGAAAACATACGGGAAAGTAACACCGGGAAGCAACGAGGTTGACCTGTACGTATTACCAATGAAGGGATCAGATGTGGTGTTGGGTATCCAATGGCTCGAAACACTAGGCAAGGTGACGCATGATTATGGGCAACAAACGATGGAATTCACACTTGAGGGTCAAAAGTACATGTTAAAGGGGGATAAATCGTTACGCATGAAAAGAATTAGCTTGCACCATATGCACGCTTTATTAGAGACGGACGACGTTTATGGGTTTTATGAAATTCATAATTTGGATTCTAATAGAGACGAGTATGAAGGTACACCAGAGGCATCCATGATTGAGCATCCCGAGATCGTACAACTCCTAGATCGATTCGCATCTCTTTTTCAGGTACCAAATCCTCTACCTCCGTATGGTAGCGTTGATCACCATATTCATTTATTTCCTAATACCAAACCTGTGAATGTACGACCATATCGTTATCCTCATTACCAAAAGGGGAGATGGAAAAATTAGTCAATGAAATGTTGGGACAAGGGATCATATGTGTTAGTCATAGCTCGTTTTCTTCTCCGGTCTTGTTGGTGAAAAAGAAAGAAGGGAGTTACCGTTTTTGTGTGGATTATCATGCATTAAATGAGGTAACCGTAAAGGATAAGTTTTGATTCCAACAGCTGATGAGATGTTTGACGAGTTAGGAGTTGCCATTATTTTTACAAAACTGGATTTACGGGCCGGTTATCATCAAATACGGGTACATGAGCGTGATGTGTACAAAACAGCTTTTCGTATACATGATGGTCACTATGAGTTTCTTGTTATGCCGTTTGGACTTACCAAAGCGCCGTCAACATTTCAAGCAACCATGAACATATTATTTTCTCCATATTTGCGAAAATTCGTGATTGTTTTTTTTGATGATATATTGGTCTATAGTGCTAATCTTACTGATCACTTGGAGCATTTGCAGTGTGTGTTTCAATATTTAAAGGAACACCAATTTTATGTTAAACGGTCAAAGTGTGTGTTCGGGGCTACAACCCTTGAATACTTGGGGCATATTATTACAGGAAAAGGCGTTGAGATGGATCCAAAGAAAATAGCAGCCATGATGGAGTGGCCCGTACCTACAAATCAGCGGGAAGTACGCGGGTTATGTTATGATTGCAAGTGCTCTAAGTCCACTTTGTTGTTTTTGGTTGTCATAAAATCAACGTCCACTTTTAATTTCAATCAATCAAAATGCTTCTAAGTGAGTGAAAATGAAATTTTATCGGTTAATACTGTAGACGGGCCTGATTTTCTTAAACTTTGTGAAACATTACCATAATTTGGACGGATGGAGTATAAAAAGATCCCACTGCTAAAAGTGCGTAACGCGCTTTCTTTCAAATCCCCCAATTTTCAACTGACAAAAAACCCTAATTTTCCAATCAAACCCCCCACCAAAACCCTAGCCGCCCACTCATTCATTTCTTCTTCAATCATGAATGATAACGATGATGTTATTCGGAGTAGAATTAGAATTCCAGGTTCCGTCTTTGACCCAAAGGAATTCGCCGCGGAGTGGAAAATCAAAGAAGGTGACGGGCTCGTGGAGACCCTCGAATATGACATTGAGGCTGAAAACTACGGTTCTTTCATGAAAAGATTTTTTAAATCGGTGGATAAGGATAGAGAATTTGGCTACGTCCGAATTATTCTTAGGGCGAGAAAATCTACCAAAGAAGAAATGTCAATAATCATAAGGAAAAGAACGCTATATGTTGTTGCAATACATGACGGCAAAGATCTATACGAAATCGGGTACAAAAGAATCGGCAACCGACATTTCAAGCCCGTTAAGTTCACCGAGTTCGGTGAAAGCTATGAGGAAATGCTCGGAAACTTTGGCAATCTTAGGGGTTTAAAGTTAAGCCGTGCGATATTTCTTGAGAGTATCATTGACGTAATTGCTAACCAAGGTTATTGTCTGAAGTGGAGGAGGTGTGCTGGACTGTCTGCTTACCTCATTTCGGAGTGCGGAAGGTTCTGGTGGATCTTCAAGGTGATAAGAACAATGATGGCTCTGGATATTCCTCTCACTTTGGATAGGTCCTATTCGTGGATGGCGAGCATTCCGAAAGAGTGGGGGAAACTTGCGAAGGTTGCCAGGCCGTTTGATGGCACTGATATTGTTGAAGAACAACCAGATATGCAAACCAATTATGGTGCTACGCAGCTACGACTAAAGGGAGTTTGGGCCCGCTCTGCTTTATTCTTTTTAACCTGGGTATGTAATTCAGCTTTCTGTCTTGTATTATTTTTTAAACAATTAGTTTATTTTTACTTTGATCTTTTAGGATCCAAAGGAGTTTCCATATCTGAAGAGTGTTAAGGAGTTGTCGATTCTGGAAGATGAGAAAGAGCTTAAACGCCAACACGAGAGAGAAAGGGAATATGATAGGATACATACGATATTAGAACAGGAAAAGGATAATGTTGTTGGTTATAGTAGTGAGAAGGAAAGAGAAGAAAGGAAACGAAGGTTAAGGGAAAACGAAGAAGAGACTGTTGAGGCAAAGAAGAAAGCTGAAGACGAGAATGGTAATTTCTTCGATTCAACTAGTTTTTTTTTTTTTTTTTTTTTACACTTCTGTTTATGTATGAGGTCTGGCCTAGTCGTTCAGTTAAAACCAGTCCTGGTCCGAAATCTTTTTACTTCTAGTTTTTTACTTTTAGTTGAATGACATAGACATAGAAAGGATAAAGAATAAACCTCTACCCCCACAAGCTCCTGTTACTCCTGTAAATATAACCTCTGAACTTCCAACGAAGTCGAGAGATGGCAATTCAGATGTTGACATGGCTAAAAATGGTTAGTTTAAACTTTGAAGTCCATATAGTTAGGGGGTGTTTGGGTTTTGTGTTTCAAAGCAATTATCAAAACTATTAGGTGTTAAATAACCAGTTTCATACTGTTTGCGTTATGAAAGGGTAGTTTTACTTTACCTAATTACCAGTACTTTCGAATTTCACAAAATGTATCTTTTTTTCTAACAAAAATGTCCTCGGTCATTTGTGTATAAAATTTTGAAATTATCTAAGTTCGTCAAAATACTTGAATGGCTGAAACAGTATAAGTACATCTAAACACTATCTTAGATTCCTCTACCACCTGATTTTATTACATCTGGTTATGTGTTCTGTATTATTCACAATTACATAGTCTTGCTTAAAATGCACACCCTCTTAGTACGAGATTGTCATATGTGAAGTTGTCTTCTTTATTTGATAGATCGAGCTAAGAGAGAAAGGGGACGAGAAAACAAATTATCTAAAGATGAAATGGATTGGGAAAAACGGGAATATGATAAAGAGTGTGTCCGCAAACAAGAAAGAAAAAGGGAAAAAGATAGGAAAAATAAGATATTAGAACAAGAGAATGATGGTTGTTATAGAAATAAGAGAGAACATAGTAGTGAGGGGGAAAGAGAAGAAAAGAAACGAAGGTTAAGGGAAAGGGAAGAAGACAAACGTAAAGAGGAAGAAGAGACTGCTGAGGCAAAGAAGAAAGCTGAAGAGGAAAGAGAGCAGCAGAAAGAACAACGAAAGCATGGTCTTGTGGGCTTGGGAAAAAGAACTACAGTCCCTTCTCTATTCCATGAAGAGGAAGATGAGGATGCACAAGAGGTTCCAACTAAAGTTCTATGCTTAACTGAGGTACTTGATGAGTGTTCTTTGAATAAATTTGTATGTATAGCTATTTGAACGACGATGATCTTTATTGAAGGTGGTCAGTGCTAATGACCTCATGGGTGATGGAGAATATCAAGACATACTAGAGAACATGAGGGAAGAAGGAGAAAAGATTGGTAATCCCATTATCAAATATTTTTTGTATTTTGTTTTCCCATATGGGGTTTCATTCTTCATTCGTCAGTTATCGATCATGTATTGTTAGTGCGTCCTAACGGGGTTGTGATACTTGTAATCATATTCGCAGGAGATCTAAAAAATGTTGTGATTCCACGTCCAAATGCAAATGGAGATCAAGTTCACGGTCTTGGGAAGGTATGTTTAAAAATATCTTATTCATAAGCCAGCTGTACAATTTCAATTGTAGAAGATCAAATCATAGTTAGCAAAGTCTTGCCAAACACCTATGATCAACTAGGATTGGATGTTCGCATCATTTCTGTATTTATTCCTTTCATGGCAAAATATGTCAAGATCTGATGGTTTACATTAAGGGTGTTTACATTAAGTGGGTATGGGTTTCGGAATGAATGAGTGTGTTTGGTTTAAGGACATGAATATGGCAAAATACATGAGATTTGGGGTTTGTCTAAAACTACGAACCTTTTACCCTATCAAATTACAATCACCAAGTTCTTTTACTCATCATTTTCAATGAAGTGCCTCCTGGTCCCAAATTAACGTCACGGCCAATCTTCTGTTTTCAAGTTCATCAAATGGCTCCATCGGCTGTATCCTCCCATCTTAGAACCGCCAAAACATCTCTAACTGATTCTAGTTATCTTATTAGTGTGTCTTAATAGCAATTTGTTGTGTTTCTTTACAATGATAATGAGGTTGAAGATGATAACTTTAGAAGAAAGCCTATGAGATAAGGTGTTTTTCCGATAGATATTTGCCGTTATTGGAAGAATCACCAATGATTGGCTCTTGAATTTTAATCTACTTATGGCTTCTTTTTAGTCTTCTTTTATCAAACCAAAATAGTTTTGAAGCAATACTGTACCTATTCCACTATATTATAATGCCGCATTGATGTGTGATAACCTAAACAAACGCCTACGTTTTATGCAATAGTTGTATCATCACGTAGAAAGAACATGGCTTTTGTGTCATCTTATCTATCTAACACGACATGACAAATTACTTAGATTTATTGTAAATTATAAGTGTCTTTTTGACGATGTGGCAGAGAAAAACAATAGCCAATTATAGTTTAATCTTATTCGTTAGTTGTTAGTAAGACACGATGGTGGCTTTTACTCCTAATTATTAGCTTATAGCCTTATACTGTGTTTCCACCTATGCTTCAATTTTTGCATGTATGTGAAATCTAGAGATGTTACATGGAGACATCTTTAGACATCCTTTTCACCTGAATCTCTCTTCCTTTGAAAACTAAATGTGATAGACCCATAGTTTGTTTGTTTGTTTTTTTTGTTTTTTTTTTTTTATTTTTATTTTAATAAACCCTACATTGTTAAATAATTGTTAGTATGATTTTATTGATCATTATTAGTCTTAGTAGTTTGATTTAATTATATTATTAGCTTAGGGATATATAGAACTGGGTGTTATGAACTATGTTTGATCTCACCACCGCCACTAAGTGTGAAACCTAAACAAACGTATCTAGTCGTAATAAATATCCAAACCACTTGGTTGCCAACCCAAAAAACCCTATGACATATAAAGGAGAATGTTGTATCAAATGGCGGGTGGTGATGACTGACAATGACAGATGGTGTAGACTGTAAACGCCTGTCGATTGCTACGTTGGATTTGTGTCGTAGACTACAGAAACCGATGACAGACGTGCAACCGTGACAATATAAGATGATATCAGACATGGGCATATGAGGGTAAATATCTTTGGGAAATATTTGATGAGGTTCTATATGTCTCATAAGCTTTAAAACTCTATTTAAACGCCATTCGTAATATATTACTCTTCTATTTATCTTTTGTTGCCGTCGTTGGACTTCTGCCATTGTTTATTGCTATTTTCAACACAGTTCTACTGTTACAACCCACTAACATCTGGCGTCTCGTCATTCTTTATGGTTTCCATCTCTTATCGTCCGACATCACCACTGACATATTCATTCTTCATTAAACATTATAGGTTTGTTTTAGGTTGGTTTGGGCTCTTTTTTTTTTTTTTTTTTTTTTTTTTTTAATATATATTTTAATTATTCTCATTTGTTCATATTGCTTTTCTTGTGGTATTGGTTGGGGTGTTTTCGCTGTTGTGACAAATGCTGTTTTTTGGTTGGGGTGTGAGTTTATTAGAAACCACTGGTTATCCACAATGGATCCTATTTAAATATAATCGACAGTAATTAAAGTTACACAAGCTGCCCCATAGTCATATGAATCAGGAGTTCCAATCATATTTGCATGTAATATCTCGTTTAGGGGTTAATTTGTGTGATTTCTATCTGGGTCCTATAAAAATGTTGTGATTTTGTTTGATGTGATATCTAGAACTTTTTTGGCTAGACCGGATAACAAAAGATAGTATTGTGTTCTGTTGGGTGTGAAATTTCAACCAGTCAGACTCAAAAGATAAAAAATGTGCTTTTTATCCATAGAATACTTTTGTCAACTATGAAACGTTAAAATCAAGTTGGATCTTTTGAATACGGGTTTTAATTTCTAAAAGAATAAATAGTTCCATCAGGTTTGCCATCTCATAATGGGTTAACAAAAGTGTTTTTTTTTTTTTTTTCCTTTGCAGGTGTTCTTGGAATATGCTGATACCAACGCTTGTGCCAAAGCAAAGGAATCTCTAGGTGGCCGAAAATTTGGGGGAAATGTTGTGACAGCTGTCTATTACCCTGAAGACAGATTTTTCGAGAATGACTATGGGGCTTAGGTATTGGTTGGTTGTGTTTTCCTTTCTATTGTTTCGGTTAAGATACTTTTAGTGGTGTAGATGAATCATTTCAAGAAATCTATGTATGCTCGTGATGGAATTTTCATGTAATTTTTATAGTTATAGAATCATCGTATCTTTTAAATGTAATTCTTACACATACCTTTAGGGAATTGCATCTATGCTCCAAGTGATCTTGAATATCTGCGTATTACGCAAGTTTTGAGTGCATAATGTACAATTGTACATTGTTATAGAACTTGGGGGATATATGCTAATGCCCCGATCTGGATCTGCAATGATTAGTTATGGCTCCAAAATCCAAATACCCTATCTAAAAGTATGCTGCCATTTTAACTTGTCCATTATAATAATCCGCAAGCTCCCACGATGTCAAAAAAGGATACAAGATCACCTCAAACTGTTTATCTGGGTTGATATTGGGATATAAGATGAGATATTCATCACAAGCTTGTTAGGAATTACATTTTTAGGCGTACCTAGAAGGCGACTTACTTGATTTTGGGATATAACGTGCGTTTCTCCATAATGGAATAACGCCTAGATCATCTGCATATTTTTTAGCTTGCATTTCTTTTCAATAATGAACTAAACACCTTTAACTAAACGATTATCACAATTAGTATCATTTGAAACATTGTTCAACAACACCGATAATCCTCTTGACGAGGGGCAGCTTCCTTTGCAAGTGGAATAATGTTCCTGTTCTACCAACAATCATAGACCATACAACACTTCTCATATATTGCAGTCACAGGAATTCCTAATCTATGGAAAGAGGAGACTCCTCATGTGCAGTGTACAAAATTAGCTAGAAACTTTCTGCATGACTTCACGTTTCCCAACAGGTTTGCGATTTAAAAAGCATAGTAAGTAAGTAATATCTTCGTTCAAAACAGTTCAGTAAGATTTAATAAGTGAAATGAAAATGTAGTGCAAAAAGTTAAGAGCTAAAGGTTATTTATTTATTTATTCATTTATTTTTTTTAATTTTTTTTTTAATTTTTTAATTTTTAACTATTTAAAGTAATACTTTATCCATACAAAATAAGCGTTCAATTTCAAAATGTATAGTATTTGAGTATCTGATAATTGCGTTGTTTACTATTTAAATGTCATGTTTACCCTTTCAGAATGCACACTTTCTTTGTTCTTAATTATTTGGTTTTGGGAAACCATGGTTTTTTGCTTTTTGGCTGATTAATACACGAGTTTTGAACTAACCGCCACAAAGTAAAAAACCACGAGAAGTATATTCAATAGTTAAAGGAGTTATAATTAACAACCCATACATTCAAGTTAGAATGAGAAATATATATGATACAAAATACCGTTTAATAAATTTTCTGCTAAACGTGACTCGCCCAATTTGAACCCTAAAGTAGAAAGAATCAAGTCATGTACCATCGAAAGTGATACATTTTAGAATCAATACTTGAATAGTTATTGTATCAGAAATTACTAGTTTTGTCTAGTTAGTGTTAGAAGCTATAATTATTAATAAACAACCCATATTTGAACTGGCAACTCATCCTCGAGATTGATCTTTAACAAGAATTTACCACTTTGTTAATCATCTTCATACC
>OU343216.1:110558135-110589694 GCA_910596185.1 Chrysanthemum makinoi | reverse complement strand
TTGACAAATTTGAGTGTTTCGTTCCCATTTCGTGAGGTGTTCGGCTTTGTTTTATTCTAGCATAAGGGATTTGTAAACTTATATTTTCCAGGTTTTGGGAGATATCTTTTTCGGAATCTTTCTAATAAAGTCTACTTGAGGGTAAGTAACGTTCAAGTGGGGGGATATTTGATAACATCAAATAGTCCTGAATATTAAGTGTCAATTTCCCCCGATAATTCTTGTAATTTATATCATTTATAGGGATTTATGATTTTTTTCCATTATTTTCCACTTTGAGGTAAATTATGAGCATTGGAGCTAAAGAGACGCGGAACTGGAGAAATATCAAAAGATTTATCATAGTATGTTGACTTTGAAGAAGTTACGGCATAACTCATCTCTCACATACGCTATAACTAAAGTGACTCGAAAACCAACTCATCGGAAGGTAATGGCCACTCTCCCCAAAGGCTACTCACGTAACTATATTAGGTCAAATGAAGTTCCACGCCGCTGATAACTACGTCGTAACTATTTCATCAACTACGGCGTAACCAAGTATATTGAAGACTACGGCGTAACCACTAATAAGGTTACGCTGTAACTAGCAAATCTAGTGCAAAATATGAAGGAATTGATGGTTATGACGTAACTCTTATATTAGTTACGCCGTAACCCAGATCTGGCCTATAAATACCCCATGAATTCTAGCATTTCTAATCATCCCATTCCACACACAACAACCAGAGAATGTGGGAAAAAGCTTAAGGCAGGTCTAGAGGGGCATAGTCTCCAAGGGAGAAATCACTCCCCTACGATAAGCATTAGCATTTTATCTTTTCTTTACTTTCGATTCATGTATTTCGTACCTTTGAATATTGAATTAATTTGTTTGGTTAATATGAGCGGCTAAGCACCTCTTGCTGCTGTCCTAGTTATGATTCCTTACTTGTTTTGTTTGCATTTACATTACTTCCGTATAATTATTTCTAAGTGTATGCATGCATAGTTTATTAGTAGCTACCCTTGTTTCGGTAGTTTTGAATGTCGGTAGAGGCCAATTGCCTAGGAGATATGACCAACTGACCCTAGGTGAGCGGACTGAGACGGGAAGGGTAAGATATGACCAACTGACGACCCTTTCTACTTGTGCGATTTGACCAACTGATCACCTACCGTTTGGATTAACTTAAGAATTAGGGGTTGAGTGTTTAAGTTGCTAACGCCCGGGCACTCACTATTATAAATCTAGCATGTAGCGGTACTTAATGACTTGGCTTAGGGACGGGGAACAACGGGACTTATGAGGGACACCTAACTCCTCCCCGTGGTGGCACCTTTGCTGATAGGTTAGGACGAATTGACCAAATGCTGTCCTCTCGACTTTGACCCCACCTGAAGTAATTGAAAGTAAGTAGATGTAGACATTACTAGCTAGGAGGAATAACTAGGTTAGCACCACTATCCTCTATTGATTTATCCTTTACCTTTATTTGCTTTTATCTGCTTTAGTAGTTTAATAATTAATTCCTTATCGAAACGATTATTAAATCTTGTGACACCTAGACTTAGTAATAATCCAACACACATAGCTCTTGGGACAACCTCGGTTTTACCAAATACTACACTACACACGACCGGGTACACTGCCCGTTAGTGCATTAGGGTAGACCATAGGTATAACGAGACTTTATAAATATTAAAACCTGGTCAGTAAAACCTGCATCATAACACAAGCATCAACATGTAAGAAATATATAAGAGGTGATCAGTTGAACAAGAACAAACAATACACGAATGATAGTAAGGAAATGTTATGCGTGGATATTGAATGAAAGTGAACAACCAACCTTCAAATGAAGGTTTACAAGTGCTTATATAGGGAAAGGAACTAGGGCAACACACAAGTTCCCTTCCTTTCCTTATTGGATATGGGCCAAGGCTTATGGGCTTTCTACATAAGCTTTGCCATTAAAACTAACTTAAAAGCCTATTTAAGCAACCTATTACATGTTAATTACAAACACTTGAAATATAGTTTAGGAGTTATTCCAAAAAAAGGAAACTTGATGATTTGAGGAGCAAATATCAAGTTTAGGGGAGGATTGTTTGGTTTTTATAGAAACTACTGCTTATGGGAAATTCATCTACTTCTGGAGTTCTTGGTGAATTGCTCTAAGTGTCAACTACTGCTGCCGTTAGTGAAACTGCTGCTAGTGTATTCTATCTGCTGTTGGGTGGTGCCCTAAAGAATCGTGAGAATACACCAAGTGGTAACTGCTGTTGGGCTTGTGTATCTACTGCTAGTGTTGTGTATCTACTGCTAGAGTATTAGTCTGTTTTGTATTTATAGAATGTCGTGTTTCCTATTATGTAGTATTAGATAAGTATTAAAAAGATACGATTGTTTAGGAATTGAATGTAACCTAGTAGGACTCCTTATCATATAAAAGGAGGTATTAGGTCATTAGTTTTTAATAAGTTTGAAGGCGGCTTCAAGGTTGAAAACCCTAGTGATATTAAGATCACTCATATTATTAATCTAATAATATTGAAGTTGGTTGTGAATTCATTGTGTTCTTATTCTGCAAGTGTTATATTCCGCGCAATACTTATAGATTCAAACAGTTTCTTATACAAAGCTTTTCAAGATCTATATTCATAAGGTGTACTAGGATCAACAATCCTGTTGATCCCAGTTGAGCAAACGATCCTTTATAGAAACTGACTTAAACAAAGACTTTTTAAGTATCACGCGAAATATAATATTTAATCTTAAGAAGAAGAACAATAAACATTCAACACCTCAATATTATTATTATTATGAATACTCTAACCATATTAGGTTTTACAATCTTGAAGTGTATCGAACCTTAGATATAAAACATGATATCTAATCTAAACCTAGGACCTCTTTTATAGGCTAAGGAGTACTTTACATAATACAATACGTAACCTACAAGATAAATATCTTTTCCATATTTATCTAATACAAAATATTAAACCGACTATACAAGACTAGCGGTTGGTTACAATACAATATCCGTGGTTACATAATACTACTAGCCGCGGTTTATCATCGCAGTGATTCATTCTTCGTTCGTGGTTTCAACAACTCACCTGAGGTTCCAACACTTAGAATAATTCATGATCCAAGGAACCTAAAACCCAACATCCTCCCTAAACTTGATATATTCCAATAGAATTCTCAAGTTTCTTTTAAGCTCAAAACATCTGAATTGGAGGATGTAGCCAAACACTTACTAGTTTTAAGAATTGTTTCATTTTCCGACAACAAATTGTAAGCTTTACCATCATAGGGCATCAACATCTTCAAACCACCAGGCTTCACCATCTGAGCAATAACTCCTGGATAATTATTCAATTTGGGATAATCACCTTCTACAAGCATATGAATAATTTCTCCAGACAAAGTTAACACATGAACTCCACAAGTTTGATATAAAAACCATCTTGTAACTTGACCATTGTAGAGTCCCTTCCATTTAGGTTCATCATGAGTTGGTTCAAACAAAATCTTCAAGTGATGATAAACCAGTCTCTCATGATAATCATTTGGATGTATATCACCAAACTTATTCTTGTAAAGCTTCCATAGATTCATTAAATCATCTCAGAAACTTCATTATTGAGTCTTTGAATTTTCCAACATCCTTCACTTCCATTAAGCTCAAATGCATAAGAGATAATTTGATGACTGTCTTCAATCTCCTTCAATCTTTTAGAACAGATGTATCCGAATCTCATTTTCTCTTTAGATTACCTTTAATCCACTCTTCATCTTTTTCAGAATTCATTGGAGTAAAATTTTCATTATTAATCCTCATACACATCAAATAAAGCTCATGAATTCTTTCAAATGAACATTTACTAAGATTTTCAGGAATATGTATGCCTGAATTCTTAATAATCTTCATCAGTACATTTCTCATCTCATGAATTGTAGGAGGTTTCTTTCTTTTAACTTACTTCTTTTCCTTACTGATTATCCTTGCCCATTCACCCAAGATTCTAGCTCTTTCCTCATCATCTAACAATGCCCATTCTTGAGTAGTATACGCATTCTGTATTTGATTAGAAGCTTGCAGATAGTTTTGTGATTCATACCATTTAGCTAGCCATTTCGAAAGTAGCCTCTTCCTCTTCTTGCTTTTCTTTCTCTGCAACTTGCACCTCTTGAGATGTATGCTTCTTGTATACTCTTCATCATAAGTAATATGTTCTTCTATACTTTTAAACTTTAAAACAGTCGCAATACCTTTACCCTTTCCAATATCTGGTTGAGCCACCTTCTTCTTCAAAGGCTCACCAATAACTAAACTTTTACCTTTGGGTTTGATTGCAGTAGGTTCAAGATATAAAACAGGTGCAATGATGGGTGTAGGGTTAGTTGAGGTTTTGCTAAGATTGATCAATATACTTGCAGCTTCTTTCTCAACTTCTTTTGATTTGGGTGGTGATACAGAGATGGTTGAAACAATTGGAGAAGTGGTTATGATAGCTGTTAGCCTTAATTGTTTTTATTAGAAGTGATGGTCATTCACATTTAGGAACTTTGTAACGTGTGTTAGATATCGTGATAGAATAGTCATCGGGCTCGTGGATTGGGCTAAGCTAATTGGTTAAAAGATAAGCTATGCTAGCAATTGATAAGCTTATGTATCCCAAGCCCAATCCAAGTCCAATTCGTGGCCCTGGCCAAGCCCATTAGGGTATTGTTTAGGAACTATAAATACCCCTCAAATGGTCATTTGAGGTGTGTGCTTGAAAGTGTGTGTGTGTGTGTTTTCCTTTGAAGTAAACATCATATTGTTTCATCATTCTCTCACAACATACACGGTTTATATATCATTCAAGTCACCATCTTCCTTTCTTTATTTCATCTTCTTATACGTATAAGTGTGTTTGGTTTACGTGGTTATACTTGTGTTTGTGTTGGGTTTGCTTGGTAAAGTGATAAGGTTGATATATCTTAGGCCTTACAATTGGTATCAGAGCCAGGTTCAAAAAGATTGTTCAAAAAGATTTTTCAAAATCTTTCAAAATACTTTGTGCTCAAGATAACTCCCTCTAAAACCCTTTAATTGATTATGCTTTATTAAAGGGGGAGTATCAAACTAAAATGTTCCAAATTCATGCTCAAATCAAATCCGTTTGTCTCCCCAAAAGATTCTAAAATGTTGTTTAATCCGTTGATATAAAAATATCAATATGCAATTTTTGGAGGAGACGTGATTAAAATGTGATCAAAAATGCTTAATGATCGGTGTTTGAATCTCATAATGAGCTCGACTCGAGGCGGAACCAATGAATTGACGGGAATCAAAGTCAGCAAATGTACCATCTCGAGAAACTTGTGATAGATATGCACTTTCATGGGTCTAACCTCCTTTTCAGGGAGTGTTTACATCTTCAAGTTAGTTATTAGAGCTAGTTGTCACCTAAAAGCTGACAATGGAACTCTTTAACTAGGCAACGTAACCGTGCCTCGTGGGGAATTGTCTATCATGAGCCGATCAATTCAAAAAGTGCAAACTCTACCCTCGATGTGCATATTTTTGTTAAAACTCATAAGCACATGTGAAGGGGAGTGTTTCGAAAATATAAAATCATGAGTGTCTCAAACATGTTTTCTATCATAAACACTCTGTGATATTTTCAAGAAAATGGTTTTATGGCAACAATAGGGCGATGCGGAGTTATAAGGTGTCTAAGGATGGAAATTGTTCTATGATCCGCCAGAGTCGGAGGGATCTACCCAAGGACAATACCCATAGTTAGTATTAGACGTCCTTAGGTATGATTGAAAAAAGGAGTAATGTGAGAAAGGAGAAAGAAGGGTTGAAGAATTAAAAGAAATTTGAAGAAAGTGAAAAGAAATAGCCCTCCATAATCAACCTTAGAAGCGAGAAACCGGTTCATTCATCTCTTGGTTGTCACTAAGTTGACACTGGTATTGAAGACAAAGCGTCATGGACCCAAGACGACCGCACTAAACCTTCTAGAAACTCAATTCCTCTTAAAAGGATTTGTTTCATTCTCACTGGGAACCCTACATAATCTATCGACTTTCTCTTAGAGATCGTTGGTATTGAAGAAGGAGACCCTCTCCCTAGTCTCCGCCGGGAAAACCAAAATGCACTTAATTGAGTCTAGAGCCACGAGATTCATCAAAAGATCTCATAGGAAAACATGACATGACATCGCTTGTTGTTCATCATTAAGGGCACAAGTGATATATTATAGAGTCCTACGCAGATCTTAGCAATTTGCCAGAACATTTATGAGAAGTTTCACATCGTGATCTTCGTGATTGAATGGAAACTCCTGCCAGTGGTCAACATCAATCACTCGACAGTCACTGTAACTCCCGTGGATTGCTTTTAGCTGTGTCTCAAACTGCCTACGTGAGGTGATACTTGTACCTCACTCATCCTGAACTAGATGTATTTCGGTATATCGCTATCTCACTTGTGGGACTCCAGTCAGAACGGCCTTTGTAAGAATTAGAGGAGACGTTTCACACTATGTCGTTAACACCCTCGAAATTCAAACTTGTAAGGCGCGAATCCGCTTATTACTAACATGTTTATGTTTTTCTTCTTATGGAAGCTCCGAGCGGATGGATCGTCTGATCGCTAATGCGGCTCATACCAACAACACATGAAAGTTCTCATCTCAATCAAAGGCTACACAAAGTTTAAAGACTCGAGAACTACATCATTGGTAACTCAAAGTAAAATAGAAGTGTGAGCATGGTGGAGAGAAGGTGGAGACACCTAACCAAGTTGACAACGGCAACAACCACATTATCCGATCACAAAGCATGAAGGAACAAGGAATCAAGACTATTCTATATCTACGCACAAAGTTCGAGCTCAAGAAAAGTAAAGACCAAATCAAGTGGAGCATCTTTTGAATGACCACCCCTTAGGGGGAGATTGTTAGCCTTAATTGTTTTATTAGAAGTGATGGTCATTCACATTTAGGAACTTTGTAACGTGTGTTAGATATCGTGATAGAATAGTCATCTCCGCTGGATTGGGCTAAGCTAATTGGTTAAAAGATAAGCTATGCTAGCAATTGATAAGCTTATGTATCCCAAGCCCAATCCAAGTCCAATTCGTAGCCCTTGCCAAGCCCATTAGGGTATTGTTGTAAGGAACTATAAATACCCCTCAGATGGTCATTTGAGGGGTGTGCTTGAAAGTGTGTGTGTGTGTGTTTTCCTTTGAAGTAAACATCATATTGTTTCATCATTCTCTCACAACATACACGGTTTATATATCATTCAAGTCACCATCTTCCTTTCTTTATTTCATCTTCTTATACGTATAAGTGTGTTTGGTTTACGTGGTTATACTTGTGTTTGTGTTGGGTTTGCTTGGTAAAGTGATAAGGTTGATATATCTTAGGCCTTACAATAGCAGTGGGTATGATTATCTTATTTGAAACTGCAGCAGTGGTTTCAAGAGTACTAGTCGTGGTTGCAGATACACTATCAGTGGTTGTGACTTGCACTATCTCATCTTCTACCACAATCTTCACACTTTCAAGACTTCATTCCATCTTTATCGGTTGAAATTGTTCTTCTTGATCTCCACTATCCACATCTCTGCCAAGATGCACATTCATGCCTCACCTTCATGCCATCACTCCTACCATTTTGGGTACATTCTCCACATTCACAGCTTAGAGAGTTTATTTTTTTACAACTTTCTTTATTTCTTTCTTCTCCCCATCCCCAACCCCTACCCCTGTCTCTTGAAGACTTGAGATTGTAACCTCCATCTTGGTACATTTAACCGTCAATTCATTTAAATGTTCAAGAATATCCTCCCCACTTCACGTGTTAACTTGTCCAGAGGTGGTTCATTGGAAAAGTCCTCATGTGTACACTTAGGATTCACATTCAGTTTCATGTTCCAAACTATCCTCATCACTTGAGTGTGGTTAAGCGCTCCAGAGTGAATCCTTGGATATATTAAACATAGCATCGCACCTGCACGAACATCTATCCACTGAGTCACCCGGTTGGCTAGGGATTCTCCTCCTGTATTGAGTTCCAAGAAACTCTCCACATTAGGAGTTGCCAAAGGTTGGGTCTTAATGATGTTTCCACTATCTACCAAACATCTAAGCATGAATCAAGTGGAAGCCCTTCCAATCATGTCACCTCCACAACCCTTGGCGACCTCATGAGCAACACCACTAGCACCACCGGAGGTAGTGAGTGCCCTTCCTCCTCCTAGTCCACACAATTGGTGTACAGGTGGTTGCAAGTGTACTATCGGTGGTTTGAGGTCACGATCGGTGGTTTGAGGTGTACTATCGATGGTTTGAGGTGTACTATCGGTGGTTCTGTGTTCTAAGGATTGGGACTCAAGACCGTCATCAAACTCGGGAAATAGCAAATTCAACATATGTGGGAATAAGCGAACATCTCTTATCCGAAAATTTGGGTTACGATTCCTCATATGCAAATACCTTAGGAAGCATATAATGCACTTCATGCTCCTTAGTATGCTCAACAGGTTCGTCTATTTGACTTTCAACAATCAGTTGCACAAACCTAAAATATAAGTAATATTTTCCCTTCTTCTAATATTCTCGCACAAACCCATCAAAATCATCCTAGACCAATTAAACTTCCTCCCATCAGATAAACAAATGATAGCAGTAGCAATTTTGGAAGGAAGACATCAAATCCAGTGGTCTTATTACTTATACACATCAACAAGGTATGAATCAAAAACTTCCATTGCTTTGAAAACATGCTCTTAAAAAAATTTACCTTGTCTCCCCTGTGTGTATATCCGAACCTCTCTAAACCTTCAAAAATCTCAGCATCCAAAGATTAACAACACCAAGATCATCTAACTTCAAGACCCCTCTAATTATCTCCTCATCAACCAAAATATCATTCTCATCCACAACTGTACCAAAAACTTCTACTCCATCGACCTCCTCCAGCTTAGCATTCCTCCAGAATTGATGTATATAGGCTTTAAAGATGGTTGGTGTGACGGTTAAAGCAAAGTGAATGGGACTGTGAATAAGGAAATCAATCATTTGATGAAAACCTTCGGATCGATTGTTTTTTTATCAAATTAGATGGCACTGATACAAAAGATGGAGTCTTACAAACTCATTATTAGCTTTAGGGTTTAACAATAACAATGGTTATACCTATTGTGTGTAGGAATATACTAACTCCTACACACTCCTAGTGTTTTCAGAGCTTAGGGTTTAACAATAAAAATGAGTTTGTAGATTTCCTTCCTCTCCACAGCAACATTGTGGAGTTTGTAAGACTCCTTGTAACAAGAAACCCAACATTGTTATTCTTTTGTATCATCTTGTACCAGCAACATTGTGGAGTTTGTAAGACTCCTTGAGATCGTTTTGAGCCTTAGGGTTTAACAATAACAATGGTTATACGCAGCGGAATATAGAACAAAACATGAATTGTTATTGACACAAGGTTTATATTTAATAATCACTCCAAGCCCCAAATATTATTTGATCCGAATAATACGGTTACACTAAACTTGTAACAGGGATCAAAGATCCTTGAGGCTAAACTAAACAAACTCTAACCCAGGCGTTTATAGAAACACGCCTACACACACACCCCTTTACTAGACGTCTACATATTGGAAGACTTAATTCATAAAAACCTACACCCCATGTCCTCTTTATATACTAGAGGATTAGGGTTTACAAGATACTACGAAGGACTAATAAGTAAATCTTCTTTTGCAAGCAAGTCCCTCCATCTTTTTGTAGATTTCCTTCTTGTCATTTTAAGCCCTTGATGTTTCATTCTTTATTGTTTTGTATCATCAAATCAAGAAACCCAACAATCTTCCCCTATTTGATAATGACAAAACAAACACGGTTCTTGTACCTAACTTCCTAGGACGGTAGCGTAGTAGAGATTATTAAATCTCACCATGAATGAAACATTCTTGGCTTCCTTTGTCTTCCCCTTAATCCATGCCATCGCACTCCAACATCTCTTCCCCTTTTTGTTATCAACAAATAGGAAATGTAAGCAGTAGAAACTTCCCCTTGAGTGGTGCATGAACATCAAATGATTCTTCAAATCTGTACGCTCCTTGTAATGATCACTTGTGAAGAAAACCAAATATAACGAACTTGATGAAGAAGTAAAATAACCCAAACTTGTGTCTTATATATTGCACTATCAACGTGACTCCAAACTTATACTAACACCATATAAGTACACCGCAATCTCTTGACAAAATCCTCATCTTCAATGAGACGAAAGCACTACAATGTAACACCTTTAAGTGATAGTTAACTAGGTCTTCATCCATCCACCCCTTGACCTACGAAAACTAGATTTTGCAAGTCTTCGTCAACATCCTTTAAGCACGAACAACTTATCGACAAAGTGTAACACCCACTTTGAGATATGATAAGAACACAAACCTGTGAAACTCAACTACAACATCAAATAAATGATATTTAACCTTCTTCGTAATCAATTCTTCAATAAATCCAAAAACGAGCTTTTTAAATCCTTTTAAGAACAAATTAACCAAAAATCTTCTCTTGTGTGTGTCATCCAAAATCCCATGTGTGTGTCGCCAAAAATCAAAATTTAAACTTTAGCCAAAAACCAAAAATCCTTCGTCGTCCGATATCGAATAAAACTGACCGTGGTAATAATCTTTCTCGGACATGCGTAGCAGTACATATATTCAAACTAGCCGTGAATGTTGAGTAGCAGAATCATGAGTCGAGCAGTACAAAGGTGTTGGACCAGCAGTACAAACTGCATCCTCAGCAAACAAAGTTTAAAACCCAAAAGAAAATAAAAATTCCAATGTTACCCAGCAGCAGACTTCGACAGTTAATAAATTTTTATTGAGAGCTCAAATCGATGATCCCTCCGGTGAAAAGTTGGATGGGTATATAGAAAACGTCCACCAAAAATTTCGTCATGATCCAACGGTTAACGAAAAAGTTATTATCGTTTCAAAACAGTGCTGCAGAAACATATACGAAAAATTTCAGATTCGAATTTTTCCAATCTTTAGCCATTCTTCGACCAATAAAACCTTGCGAATCCCTAGGTAACGAGCTCCCCAAGCTCTGATACCAATTGTGGAGTTTGATAGACTCCTTGTGATCGTTTTGAGCCTTAGGGTTTAACAATAACAATGGTTATACGCAGCGGAATATAGAACAAAACATTAATTGTTATTGACACAAGGTTTATATTTAATAATCACTCAAAGCCCCAAATATTATTTGATTAGAATAATACGGTTACACTAAACTTGTAACAGGGATAAAAGATTCTTGAGGCTAAACTAAACAAACTCTAACCCAGGAGTTTATAGAAACACGCCTACACACACACACCTTTACTAGACGTCTACATATTGGAAGACTTAATTCATAAAAACCTACACCCCATGTCCTCTTTATATACTAGAGGATTAGGGTTTACAAGATACTACGAAGGACTAATAAGTAAATCTTCTTTTGCAAGCAAGTCCCTCCATCTTTTTGTAGATTTCCTTCTTGTCACTTTAAGCCCTTGATGTTTCATTCTTTATTGTTTTGTATCATCAAATCAAGAAACCCAACAAATCCTAATCAGCATCTCAAGGATTTCTTAAAAATTGTTGATTCAATTGCCTTGATGTGACCACTCGGGAGACTACGTGATTGCGTCTCTTCCAATTCTATCTACAGGACCAAGCTAGTAATTGGCTTGAGCGTCTTTAATTTTAGTGTAAAAATCCAAAAATCTCTTATTTTTACTATTCATAACATGCAATCGCGACTCGAATCACAAGTTACATTCAACCTTCGTTGGGAAATGATCTAGGAATACATATTTCATTTGTATTTCCTTGGAAAATATAAATATACTATAATTGACACCAATCAATTTTTTGCGCCGCTACCGAGGAAGTGTTGAAACGAATTTTTGATTCCCGTTCTACGATTACGTGTTGTTGGAATCACTCCTAAACTATAATTCAAGTGTTAGTCATTAATATGTAATAGTTAGCTTAATTATGGCTTTTATGTTAGTAATCAAGGTTAGGCTCATGTAGAAAGCCCATGAGCCTATCCAAAGCCCAATAAGGGAAAGGAAGGGAACTTGCACATGTTCCGTTCCTTTCTATAAATACCCATGTAAACCCTCACTTGAGGGTTGGTTGTTCATCTTATTTCAATACACATGCATAACTTTTCTTATTGTCTTACGCGTATTGTTTTACTTTGTTCAACCGATCACTTTCTTATCTAGTTCTTATATTGATGCTTGTGTTATAAACATGGTGACCTAACAGTGGTATCAATAGCCAAATAGTTGGGTGAAAAGGTTTTGTTTTTGAAGGTTTTTAGTTACGCGTAACTCTCGGTTCATAAACTTTCTCACGGATAAAAACTCATTTTTTACACTTAACAATCCAAGATTCTTGTACTTTCAAGGTTTTTAGGTGTTAAAATTTCAGGTTTTGGAAAAAAGTTTCAAACTTTACGTGTATTTCATTGCTTTTAAACTTGATTTTAAACGTGTGTTCATTTCTACGCGTAACGTGTCTACAAGTTTTGGATCATCAAGTTTCACACTTTTGTGTTATTTTGGTTATATTGCCATCACAAAAATCTGGTTTAGAAACCTCTTTAAGGAATCGTTTTGGTTCATTTTACTTTATAAGTAAACCCTAAGTTTACGCGTAAGTTCTTCAAGGTTTAATCTTCAATTTTCTTGGTTTACTCGTTTTTCTTGCTTGGATAAGCACAAAACACTTCGACTTTGGATATCATTTACATTGGAATAAGTGTAAGGATTTTAAGCAAAACCCTAATTTTTACGCATAAGCTAAAACTTACGCGTAGAACTCTTTACGCCTAAGCCTTTTCTTACGCCTTATTCCTTTACGCATA
Source organism: Chrysanthemum makinoi (assembly GCA_910596185.1). NCBI lineage: Eukaryota > Viridiplantae > Streptophyta > Magnoliopsida > Asterales > Asteraceae > Chrysanthemum > Chrysanthemum makinoi. The sequence continues at coordinate 110,576,749 of OU343216.1, read as the reverse complement.
AGCTTTCACGTCTAACTTCGGATTATGCCTAACCTTAGTGTTTCTCAATTATTGTGCGTAAGAATCCTCTGCCGTAAATATCACTTTTACGCGTAAGTTTGGTGTTTTTACGTCTAAGCATTACTTTGCCTAAACTTGGTTTCTACGCATAAGGACTCTTCATCAACAAAGTTTCATTCGACTACAAAGATCCATCATCAACACAAGTTTCAAGATGTCTCAACCACCATACTTTAACTACTTTCCTCATGTGTATCCTCAACAACAACAACAACAACTCAGTCAACAACAACAACAATTCAATCTACAACAACAAGTTTATCAACAACAATTTAACCAACAACATTTTCCACAACAAGGAGCAATTCCACCACAAATGGTTCAACCACCACCTAGTCTTCAAGTACAACCTTACACAAACTTTTACAATCAACATCCATCCAGGAATACTATGAAGGAAAACCGTTTTGAAATGTGTGAAGCTTTAAGTAGCCAAAAATCCATTCATGAGGTCGGATCACTTGATAGACCTCCAATGCTCAATCCCGGAAACTATGATCAATGGGTGATTAGGTTCTTTAGGTTTTGTGATCTAAAGAAGCCACATGGAAAGTTCTTAAAGAAGGTCATCCGGAAGGTCCGCCGGATGCCTACTATCATTACACAGGAGATCAAAATGCTACTCCACCAAGAGATGATGTCACCAACATTGCAACTCTTTTCGACCTCACTGGCGATGAACTTCTACGTTTCAAGGCGATGAGCTAGCAATGCAATACATTCTTTTGGGATTACCCAATCCGATCTTTCGAAGTGTTGATGCTCAAAAGACTGCAAAAGCAATGTGGGAACATATTCATCTTCTCATGGAAGGGCACGAACTCAATCAAGAGGATATGGAATCCAAAATTTACTTTGCTTATTAACACTTCATGATTGAACCAGGAGAGACATTAGAGTCTTATCATCATCGATTCTCTGACATTATCAATGGTTTGGAAAAACACAACATCCTCATGCCAAGAATTGCCGTCAACACTAAGTTCCTAAGTAGTCTTGGTCCTGATTGGGAGAAGTATGTCATTTTCATCCGTCAAGCTAAGAATCTTCATCATGCTACATACAGATTATTGTACGACTATTTGAAGCCTCATCAAAAAGAAGTTGACAAAGAAATGGTTATCAGTGCACAAAATGTTTCACCTTCACTTTCGGATAATCAACAATTAGCTTTGTCGGCTCAAACTTGTTATCCTCCACAACCCACCTTCAACCAAGCGCAACAATCACACCATATGATCCATCAAAGAAACAATCTCAAGAAACTCAATTGGTTCCATACAACAACAACAATGATCAAGCACTTACAATGAATCAATGAAGATGCGAAGCTTTGATGCATTGCAACAAGGGTTATTCATGATTGCTAGAGCTCGCCGATACTCTAACAAATCCAACAATCGCATTCGTACCTCATCTAACACAATCGACTTTTGTTAACAATGGGCGGTTGAAGTTTAGAATCGTGGTAATGTTCACGATGGCGTAGTCAAGGGTTTAATGCTATGGGAAGGAATAACATGGGTGCTCCACAGAGAGCTCAAGTGGTTGAAGGGTAATGCTCGAATGGGATTAATGGTCTTGTTACTATAACCGTAATGAAGGGTCACCGGCTAATGCATGGCCTAAGCCTAGACTAGGAAGGCTTATCACAAGTAGGCTTTACTCTTGGCTCTTAAGGATGAAGGCGGTGGAACCCTCACAAACAAGGAACGAGCTTCATGGCGGTCTGATTGATGATGACATGGAGGACTTGCGAGCTAATGCAGCAGATGATGTTGATGGCACACATGCAAGCTCTCCACATGAGTGACACAGCCAGCCATGACACGACGGCTTGTCGAGTGCAGGATCAAACGATACTCATTAATAATGCGATATCTCGGCCAAAATCTAAATCCGACAGTATCGTGAGTGTTCAACATGAGTCGTCTACATGTCATTCCGATGATTATCAAATAGACCCCGTAGTTATATTTGACTATCAAGATGACCTTATGGTTACCTTTGATAATCAAGTTGACTCCGTGGTTATACTTGAGGATCCGACTAATGATCATGTTGAGACTCACGTTGAACAAGATGAACCTTCATCTAATCTAGAAGTTGAGCTCATGACCTTAATTAAAGACCAAGAATCTCGATTTGGAAATCTACAAGCAATTAAAAGAAAACAATGCACTGTTGACTAGGGATAATGAATGCTTAATAAGACAACTCAACGTTTTTAAAACTCAAGAAAAACGTGAACAAGGTTTTGAAGTCGCTTTTGCTAAATCACATCGAAACGAAAAATCATTAGAATGCAGATTGATCTAGCAGCATCAAGAATGCTTTATTGTCTCAAATAGAACAACTGAAACATGATCATACAAAACAAATTAACGCTCTTACTTTGGAAAATCAAAAAGCCAAGGTTGAGTTGTTAACTTGTCAAAAGCAACAGTACAAAAGCATTCAACGAAACGAATAGATTCCTATCTTGAGGAAATTGTCGACATACAAAACAAAATCAAAGAGTTTCAAAATGTTGTTTATAAACATGGTGAATCAATCACAACGATTCAAAAGTTTACTTTCAAACCAAATCCAAATGGATATGGATTTGAATCTTCGATTACAAACCTAAGTTTTCAAATAGAGCATTCAAACCAACTCACGAAGTTTTCAAGAACATAGAATTGATGATTCCATTATGAGTGTTGTTGAATATAATCGTCAAGAGGAATTAGATGCAAGACGAATCGATCAAAATTAGAAAATGTTGTTTATAACAAACCATTTAACTATTCAAAAGTCGTCACTTTCGTCGCACAAAAGGATACTTCTAACACACCTTGGGTTATCACACCTATGTGCGAAGTCTTCTAATGTTGGTCCCCAACCCAATTGCGCACAAATTAATGGTCCTTTACCTTCACTCGAAGTAAAATCAATACCAAAATCGTCAAATTCTTAGATATTTTGACATTTTCACTCGACATCAAAGTTTTAGAACGTGAGATTGAATTTCATTCTAAAATAAAAGTTGAACATTTTCAATCGCATCGTACGAGAACAAAGAGACATTTTTCAGAAAAGAATTTTACCCCATGTTAAAATTTGAAAAATTGTGCATTGTATTAGGAAAAGGAATTTCATAAGGAACTTGACCGATGAAAATAGTTTTGAGAAAATAGAAACATCTATTTCAAATACAAAGCGAAAAAGAAAATGTTACGAAAAGATGTTGATCGACTCTTGGAAGATGTTATCTGTTCTGATATCCATAATGTTGTGTTACTTCATTCTTTTGCACATGCATTTGATTATATCTCGGTTGATTGCTTGTTACTATTGCAAATGTTGAGAATATCTTGATTTTGAGTCTCAAATCAAGTCTTTAAAAGTTGAAAATGAGCAGTGACAAGCGAGCCAAATGCAAAGCGCCGTCTTCAATGGTGTCAAAAGATTATCATACTCGTGAACTCGCTTGGCAAAACAAAATCGCCATTGCAAACAAAAACCTTTAATTCTAAACCGAGCAACCGAATGATGAAAAGCTGCCTTTGAAGTGTCAAATTTTAAAATATGAACAAGAACTTTCAAAAATTAAAAATGCACATAGTGTCATATCGATTCACTCAAAAGACTGCTAAAGCGCCAAAAGACCTTGATGATCATCTTGCATACATGAAAGATGTCTCACGGTGAGACGGTCTCACCGTCTTGAAAAATCTTAATGTTACACACTATCCATGATCTTAAGGCAGAGGTGGTGAAACTTAAGAAAGATAAGGATAGTAACATTGAGATGTATACCCAAACAGATTCAATATGACTCTAAAACATCTAATGACAAACCACAAGAAACTAATGTGCTTCCCTCTCTTGAAGCAGAATAGTTGCCTCTTTTCCCAACGCCACAGACTACAGCCTAGGAGCAACACAAGGAAGAATAGGAAGTTGCAACGTAAGAAAAGAACAATAAAGTCAAGTAGAAGAACACCCTAGGACTTTGAATAAAACTAAAGTTGCACCCACTTTAGATAATAAGGTCGACAAATGTAATGGAAAAGTGATGTAACGTCTGAACCTTTAAGTTTTTGATGTTAAGTCCGGGCTTGTGTGTTATATGTCGTAAAAGTATGCTTTCTAATTGTGATAAAGCGTGTTGCTAAAACTATCTTGTCTACTTACTAGAATCCTAATAAACGGAATACCACTAGGCCCACTAAAGCTTCTAAGTCCGTGTTTTGGTAAACCGCTCTCTTTAGATTCTAAGAAAAGCATTAATGTCCCTATAGCTCCATTATCACCTCCAAGGAGCGTGAGTACCACCTAGTTCGTTCACTAAGACTAAAGCAAAGACTAGTTGGAGATGGCAGAAATGGTTACATAATACACTAGGATTTAAATGGATACCTAAAATCATTGATATGTGTGTTTCTACTATAACTACTCTGGAACCCTCTAACTCTTCGGGTTCCACATCTACTTCTATTCAATGCAGTTAGTAGATCATCCTTGTAATTTGAAGCGATATGATGTTCTCTGTTGATGACAATCTCAAATTGTTATCAAACTTTATTGCAAAGTTCATTGGCACCGCTGTCGGGAATGATCACTGCAGTATCATGGACTCTAAGATTACATCAATGGAAACATCAAATTAGCGGTTTATTATGTGGAAGGTCCGATCACAATCTCTTCTCAGGTTACGTGATGGAGATTTGGAAGTTTCTTTTTCGAGAAAACTTGTTTCATTCGTGATCTACAAGGAAGCGATCTTATGTCGGCACCCATAACTCAAGTTTATACACAATCTCAATGCAAGACATGAGTGCCTCCCATCTGCCTTTCAAAGGCAACATCTACAAAATCTTAGCTATGGCACGGCGCTCTCACATTTAAACTTTCAAACCATAACCAACCTTGCTCGATACAAACTAGTTGAAGGTCTCGAGATTCGGTATTCAAGATCATATGTTCCTTCAGAACAAGGCAAAAGCACTTCGTTTCATTTTCCTTCAAAGATGGAAACACAAAGATGTGCTTCATCTTCTTCACATGGATTTATGGCCCGATGCGCGTGCAGACGATTAATGGCAAACGCTACATCTTGGTAATTATAGATGACTACTCATGATGGACTTGGGTTTATTTTCTTGGAAGTAAAGATCAAGCTCCATGAGATGATCATCACCTTTCTCTCTAAAATTCAAGTTCAGCTCAGGAACACCGCGGACAAATTCAATGACAAAAGGAACTGAATTTGTCAATCAAACTCGTGAATATTATGAGAAAGGGAATTGAGCATCAAACATCAATTTCATGTACCCGAACAAAGCGGAGTTGTTGAAAGACTAAAACCGCGCGTTAGTGGAAGCCGCCAGCGATGTTAATCAATGCTAAACTTCCAGTTACTTTGTGGGCAAGCCGTCTCAACTCGCATGCTACATTTCGAATCGCCAATGATTACAAACGCCACAACAAAACACTTTTTGAGCTTATCCACAACCTGCAAAACGAATCTCAAACACTTTTAAGTATTTGGATCTCTTTGCTATCCGAATAATGATCGTGATGACTTTGGAAAGCTCAAAGCCAAAGCTAAAATTGAGTCTTTATTGGATTGTGATAATTCTAAAGGTTACGGATCTCGAATCGCCAGACAAAGCGAGGTTATGGAAGCGATTCATGCAAATTTCGATGAGATTCCGAGATGGCTTCGAAAGCATAACTTGGAACCCGGTCACAACCATTTAAAGTTCCCTCAAACCCCATCATCACACAAGCTCCGCTTACTTGTCAACAAATGGAAAAGCTATTTGCTCCGCTGTTTAGTGACGATATTGATGAACGTGTTCGTGTGTACCCAATGTTTCCGGCCGCTCAACCCTCATCATATTCTGATACACATACTACAACAACTATGTTGAGTAAGCACCACCGTTGATTCTACAACAAGTTGAACAAACCGATCCATCAACGGCCGTGAACCAAATTGATGATGTTACGAACAATGAAGTACCCCCACCGCAGATTTTGGATCCAAATCGTTCTTCAACCCGTTTGCTAATGAAAGCAAGGCACCGTATGTTAGAATCATCTACAAGCCATTTGAATCCTCCCACCCTGAATGTATATCAACATCAACCTTCCACACATCGTTGGTTGAAAGACCATCCTCTTGAAAACATTATTGGTAACCCGAATCAACCGCCAATTCGAGACAGCCTTCACACGTGACGGTGAACATTGCATTTATGCACTCATCGTTCGCCATCGAACCTAAAACATTAAAGACGCAATGACAAAAGACAACTGGATTGAATCCATGCAAGAACTCAATCGCTTTAAACGTCTTGAAGTATGAGAATTGGTTGAAAGACCAGCGAGGGTCTTCGTCATTGTCTCAAATGGATTTGGAAAAACAAATTGAATTTGAAGAAACGAATCAGAAATGTCCGTGGCTAAGGGTTATGTATGAAGAGGGTATTGACTTTGAAGAATCATTGGCTCCCGCGTTCGCCTTGAGGCTGTCGGATATTTAGCGTTTCGGCTCATATGAACATCGCGGTCTTTCATATGGACGTCAAAACCGCTTTTCAATGGTAAACTAAAAGAAATGGTCATGTCACCGAAGGATTTGTTAATCCGAGTTCTAATCACGTCTACAAACGAAGAAGGCTCTCTACGGTCTCAAACAATCCTCGGGCAGGTATGATAAGTTATCATCCTTTCTTATCGCCAATAATTTCGTAAAGGTTGATTAACCCTAAATCGTTCATACAACATCATGGGGCACATATTTTAATCGTTCAAATTTATGTGGATGACATCAATTTTGGGTCAACACATTTAAAATACTCAAATGCTTTTCAAAACTAATGAAAAACATTCGAAATGTCCATGATGGGTGAACTTACGTTTTCTAGACCGAAGTTCATCAATCACCCCGTGATATTTTCTTGAGTCACCCAAATAGGCCCTTGAAATTTTAAACAAATTTGGAATGTGCAACAATGACACCTGCCACACCTACGACACAAACCAAGAAAATGGACACTGATTTGCATGGGAAATTGGTTGACCCTACCAAATACCGTAGTATCATTGGGTCTCATGTATCTAACGACCCGAGACCGACATTGTATTTGTGATATCTTTGCTCCATATTTCGGTCCACCAAGCTGAAACCCACCTCGAGGATAAAAAGAATCCTCCGATACATAAAGGGAACCATTAACTTGGGGATATGGTATCCGAAGGATTTCGTTTTGAACTAATAGCTTTTTCCATTGATCACGCAGTTGCTTAGATTCTCGGAAAAGTACTTCAGAGCTCTACAATTTCTTTGTGATAAGCGATGTCATGGCAATCGAAGCGGATTGTACATCGTCCTCAATCGAATATAATAATAGCGTCGGCGTGTTGTGCTCAAGTCATTTGGATGAGAACACAACTCAAAGACTATGGTTATGTATTTCTGAATCCATGTATCCGGACAATCGGAGGTTATTATGATCTCGTGCAACTTGCCTCAACATTCGAAATCAAAGCATCGATCTTGATATCATTTCATCAAGAGCACGTGGAAAAGGGTACCGTTGAATTATACTTTGGGTGCGAATACCAACTGGCATATCTTCTCACCAAAGCCTTAGCTCCTCGCTAGTTTAAATGAGTTGGTCCACGGATTGGTATGTGGTGTTTGACTCGGAAGAACTGGATGAACTTTAAAACATTCTTAAAACCGGCAAACACCAAACATCTTTTGTAAATATTTTCAAAAACAAAATACAAAATTAAAAAAATCTGTTAAAACAACAAAAATAGTCTTCTATCTATATTTCTTTTAACATGGCATGTACAAATCTTTTGTCAACACTTTTATCTTTCAAAATTCAATATTTTCTCAGTCAAGTGTTGAGGGGGAGAAAGTAAATATTTTTCGATTTCATAAAACCTTGTACATGCATGTTACCTCATCCCGGTTGTTTCTTTATTAATGGTGGTCACATTTCTGGTTTACTGACAATCCCCGTACTCAAATTTATAAAATTTCATTAGTTCTTAAGTCGAGGGGGAGTGTCGTCAAGTTTCTTTCCAAATATCTCTCGTTTGGTAACCAAAATGGAAGTTATGGGCGTTGGATGTAAATGTTTAAGGTGGAGGGACTGAATGTGTCAAAATTTCAAAGTATTTTTTAACAAAATACTCCACCGAACTTTCATAAACTCATTTACTCATCACATTTATTACCCAACTAACCAAAACCTACGCCTAAAAATCAATCTTCAAATCCGTGTTCTTGATCATCAATTTGTAAGTGGTTAATCATTCTTGGTTATTATCTAAGCTTAGGTTTTGAATCGTTTTGAAAACCAACGGCTAGATTTTAATCTAGGCATGATTTTGTGTTCTACGCATAAGCGTATGAACACATAATCGTGTTTGAGTGTTATTTGTTAAAATGGTTGTGTCAAAATGTTTATTTAATCATTATGGAACCATTTCTATCATTAAAACTCACCCAGAAAACGATTTAATGATGTTTTGATAATTAGGGTGTAAAACCCCTTTTATCACGTATACCTTATCACAACTTTAGACACAAACACGCTTTATGCATAAACCACAACAGTTACGCATAAATAAGAATAGAGAGATGAAGAGAAGAACTTGGTGACTTGAATGATATATAGATCGTGTATATGTGTAGAGAGATAGAGAGAAGAAAGGAAACTTTATTCCAAAGAAAACACACACACACACACTCAAGCACACCCCTCAAATGAGACTTTGAGGGGTTTATATAGTACAAGAGACTTGATGCCCTAAAAGGCTTTCCATGGGCTCGTTTGGGCTTGGGTTGGATTACATCATACATAAGGCTAGCTTAACTTAACTTATAGCCAATTAGCTTAGCCCGAGTCCACGAGCCCGTTGACTATTCTATCACGATATCTAACACGTTACAAAGTTCCTAAATGTGAATGACCATCACTTCTAATAAAACTATTAAGGCTAACAATCTCCCCTAAGGGGTGGTCATTCAAATGATGCTCCACTTGATTAGGTCTTTACTTTTCTTGAGCTTGAACTTTGTGTGTAGATATAGAATAGTCTTAATTCTTTGTTCCTTCATGCTTTGTGATCAATTAAAGTGGTTGTCTGGCATTGTCAACTTCGTTGGTTTGGTGTCTCCACGTCTTTCTCCACCATGCTCACACTTCTATTTGACTTTGATGTTTCATTGTTGTGAAGTTCTCTAGTCTATAAACTTTGTAGATTCTTTGACATTGACGAAGAATCATCTTTAACTTTGTGTAGCCTTTGATTTTGATGAGAACTTTCATGTATTGTTGGTATGAGCATGTGGAGAATCTGCACGATCAACGGGCCGAGCTTCCATAAGAAGTAAACATTAAAACGGTTAGTAATAAGCGGATTCCGGCACTTACAAGTTTGAATTTTGAGTGTGTTAACAGCATAGTGTGAAAACACGTCTCTAATTCTCACAGGGCCGTTCTCGAATGGAGTCCCACAAGTGAGATAATATACCGAAGTACACCCATAGGTTCGATGAGCCGAGATACACCGGCATCACCCCACGATGGAGACCGTTTGAGACACACCAAGCGTAATCCACGGGAGTTACCGAAGTGACCTTATCGGCTGCTTGATGTTGACCCTGGCAGAGTTTCCATTCAATCACGAAGATCCAGATGTGAAACTTCTCATAAATGTTACGGCAGATTGCTAAGATCTCGTGGGACTCTAGAATGTATCACTTGTGCCCTTATTGATGAACAACAAGTGATGTCATGTCAAGTGTTCCTATGAGATCTTTTGATGAATCTCAAGGCTCTAGACTCAATAGTGCATTTTGGTTTTCCTGAGCGGAGACTAGGGAGAGGGTCTCCTTCTTCAATACCAACCATCTCAAGAGAAATATAGATTATGTAGGGTTCCAGGAGAAGGAAACAAATCCTTTTAAGAGGAATTGAGTGGCTAGAAGGTTTAGTGTAGTGCGTCACTGGGTCCATGACGTTTGTCTTCAATACTAGTGTCATCTTAGTGACAACCAGTAGCATATGAATTGAACCGGTTTACGCCCAGGTTGATTATGGAGGGCTATTTCTTTTCACCTCTTTCAACATTTCTTTTTAATTCTTCAACCCTTCTTTCTCCTTTTCTCACGCATCCTTTTTCCAATCATACCTAAGGACTTCTAATACTAACTATTTGTGATGTCCTTGGGTAGATCCTCTCGCGGATCATAGACAATTTAGTATCCTTAGTCACCTTATAACTCCAAGGATGTCCCATGTTGCCATAAAACCATTTTACTTGAAAATCTCAGAGAGTGTTTATGATAGAAACGTGTTTGGAACACTCGAGAGTTTTATATTTTCATAAACACCCCCTTCACATGTGCTTATGAGTTTTAACAAAAATCGCACATCGAGGGTAGAGTTTACTTTTGAATTGATCGCCATGATAGACAATTCCCCATGAGAAACGGTTACGTTGCCTAGTTAAAGAGTTCCATTGTCAGCTTTTAGGTGACAACTAGCTCTAATAACTAACTTGAAGTTGTAAACACTCCTTGAAAAGGAGGTTAGACCCATGAAAGTGCATATCTATCATAAGTTTCTCGAGATGGTACATATACTGACTTAGATTCCCATCAATTCTTGTTCTGGCTCGAAGTCGAGCTCATTGTGAGATTCAAACACCGATCATTAAACTTTTTGATCACATTTTAATCACGTCTCCTCCCCCTCAAAAATAGCATATTCGTGATATTTTTTTATATCAACGGATTAAACAATATTTTAGAATCTTTTGGGGAGACAAACGGATTTGATTTAAGCATGAATTTGGAACATTTTAGTTTTTTATACTCCCCCTTTAATAAAGCATAATCAATTAAAGGGTTTTAGAGGGAGTTATCTTGAGCACAAAATATTTTGAAAGATTTTGAAAATCTTTTGAACAATCTTGAAAAGGTGCTCAAGATGATGATGATTTCTCACCAGTTTAAATGTGCACTCAAGTGTACACTTGTGATGTTCATTAAAAGCACAAGTTTTGATTTGAAAATAATCAAAGTCATCATTTTAGTTCGGGTTTCTCATGAAGTATAATAAAAGCCATTTGATGAAGAAATTTTGAGAAACGACATGTTTTAGAAAACATATTAAAGAACTCTCGCTCAAGCATCTGTAGATACCCGTATCATTGTTGAATGACATTTCTAGAAGCGTCATTCGAATATACTATAGAGACATGTCGTGAGAAGAATATTTTTGGATTTTTGATTTTCTATTGTTTTTGTATTGCTTTTTGAAAGTTTTATATTTTTGTATTTTGCTTTTGTTGGTTTTATAAAAGAAATGGAAAATCAAAAATAGAAGATAGAAGAATGAAGAGGAAGAGTTTACGAATTGGAACCTCTCGATGAGCGGGTTTAGATATTTGAATCACCTCGAACCAAAGACGAAGAGATTTCACAAATAACGATGTTAGAAGTATTTGATTCCTCGGTGAGAGGTGATCACTATCAACGGTTGTAGTGGTTTCTACTTCCTTATCTCGATGATTGTCACTATTATCCTGTGGTTGGTAAGTATCAAAATCTTTTCCTGGGAATCCATCTAAGACCTATTGTGTTGAAACTTTTCCGTGGGTATCCACCTTAGGTAAGATCTAGAGTTGTTTCTATCATTCAGCGGAAGACCTTATTTTTGAAAAACTACCTCAAGAGATCCACCTATTAGGGTTTTTGATGTTCATCTTGTCAGCGGGTTTGTTTGTTTGGAGTCTTAGTGGATTGTGCCTTGGCACGAGAATTATCTTTCTTGAGATATTGTGAGACACATGCATCATAATTTAAAAGACACATTTTTACATGTAGTACGGACAAATTCAATATTCTTGTTTAAAATAGCCTTTAACTTTGTCAACAGCTTGTGGACATTGATTTTTGTTGAAAAGACTTAGAATTCCTAGTGTTGTTTTCTAGGGATAGCATTTTCTTTTTGCGAACTACTCTTAGATGCAAGCCAATCCCTAGTCTTTTTGTAGAGTGTTCCTAGGTAATGGTTTACTACTACTAGCAATGCCTTGAAATCTTGTAGAATTCATCACCCTAGATGTTGCACCTAAAATTCCGCCTTTCGAAGTCTCAGGCCTTCCTTCTTCCTAGCTTCTTCATAGTGATTTAGGACCATGTCGTTAGAACCGATGATTTTTAACTAGATGGTCACATTCGTGTACTATTCCTAGAAATGCGGTGTAATCACATTTGGTTTTTCCAACGGCTTTTCTTTTTCAAAACCTTTGATAATTCTCTTTTTAATAGGCAAGACCGTGGAGTGACTTTTTGACAAATCATGATTCTCATTGACTGAGGAAACGGAGAAATAGACATTTTGGTTTAAAACCGGTTTGGGAACATTTGTTTTCTCCTGGTCAATGGTTTTGCAAACTTAGTATCCACCTTTCCTTTTGACATCCCGGTGAGCTCTCAAAAGATCATTTTGCTTCTTCATGTCCTTGAATGCGCTCATTAACAATTTGTCATACTTTGATTCCTCAGATTTTCGATCAAGTTGTTTAAAATAGGACGTTTTCTTTTTCAAGTTTTTTTTTCATATTTTTGAAACAATTGCGGAGGTCTCGACTGAGTCTTTCATGATCTTCAACAGAATATGTTTGTAAAATAATGGACATCATATCGGTAGTCATAACATCTTCAAGAAGAGAATCATTCAAATTTTCCAAAACTTTGATGTGTTCAACACTTTCATTAGCTTGTTTTACCAGGGATTTATGGTCCTTGACAAAGTCAACTTTGTTTTTTAAAAATGCTTGTTCAAGATGAATTACCCCTTAATCAGATGGCATTAACGGAGTGTCAATTTGAGTTTCAAAAACTTTTATTTTCATTATCAAAAATATTAAACCAGATGTTAGTTGTGATATTGGTTTTAGATTTAACAGTCTCTTGAAGATACCCAATTCTAGTTTTAACGTCATCTAAAATGCTTCTAGCATCACTTGTGTTAAAGGGATTGTTTGAAGACATTTGTTCGATTTTTGAAAGAGATTTGGAAACTACAACTGGTTTTGAAACTGGTGTTGACACTTTGTTTGAAATACATAGTGTGGTGGAAAACGTTGATTGTTCTTTATGAGAAACAAACGAAATACCATTAATTTTGTTCCATTTGTTATAATCAATTGGTTTGATTTCGGATGTTTTTGTTTCATTTTTTTTCTACTCCTCCAGATAGTTCCAACGTTTTAAGAGAATCATGTACAATTATGGGTGCATGCAAAGGTTTTCCATTGTTCAACACATTCCGTTCTTTCTGAGCTTTCTTGAGGAAACAAGGAGGTGAGTTACCAAGAGCCATTTATGCCAATATGAAAAATCGGATTTACTTGATTAGAAAGCATCTTGTTTGTTTTAGCATGACCCGCTTGTAGAAGCAAGTTATCCAATTTTTGATAGTTTCATTTTTATCAATTTCATCAAGAAGAATCTTCGCTTTTGAAAAATCAAATCAACTGCTTTCTCTTTTCAAGATCGAAAGCTGTTTTTGTTAGAAAGTTGGTCAATTAGATCAGAAATTTCCTTGTTTAAAGATTTTATTTTCAAGTTCAAATTCACATCAAGTGTGTCATACTTGAGTTGCAATTGTTTTTCTTTTAAACAATCTCGATAACCAATTTCTAATTTCGATACCTTGTTTGTGTATGAAATTCAAAACTTTTATGCTTCTCCTTGTAACTCTCAAGCTTTCCGCTCAATTTAGCATTCATGCCTTAACTTCGATTGACCGCTTCTAACTTTCGATTTCAATACCACAATTATTAATTAATGTTTCAAAATAAGCACGAGTTTCCTCATCGTTAGCACCATTCGTTCAACCTTGACTCCATTAGGATCCATATATGGAGTTTTGAGTTAACATTGCTATTAACTTGCCCCCCACATATGTGTCATATAATGTTCGGGAGACACAGATTGTGGCTTCTCATGAGTAAACTGATTAGCAACATTACTATAATTTGGTACCTCAATGAGTGGATATGTATCGTAGACAGGAGTTGTGTCACAAGTATCGCTTGATGTTGTGTGTCCCCGTAGGTCAGAGGACTGAGCTAAATATCGCTGCTTTATCCGGGCTCACCCCGATGCTCAATCGGTATTCCTCGCCATCAACTCTATTCCCGATTCTTCTTTCAGCACATCGGATGTACTTGAGCTTTTTCGGATGATATCCTTGGTTTGACATTTGCATTCGAATATCCTCAATCATGGCTTTGAGGTTCTAAGTAGCATTCTCGATCGAAGTCATGAAATAGTTATTCCCATTTTGATATCCCATATTCTCGATTCTAATCGACTCCTCCGATGTCCAACAAACCGCCTCACATATTTGCGTCGATTCCCCATTTGTATGCCCGTAGTAAATCCATTACGATTCCCATAACATCAACCATTTGTCCTCCTTGACCCATATGCATACTTTCGGTTGAGCAAATCGCGGATTATACTGATGAAATCCATTGGTTGTTGTTATTTGGTGTAGAGTAACCACCGATGTTTAATGCATTGTGGCGAATGCAAAGAATAGCAGCTGTGACGAATTGTATAACGATCTTGTACGCTTCCATTGATGAAGGTATGTTATGATAAATTTGATGTAGGATCGATTCAACGATAAAGAAGTTGTGTTTAATAAGTTATGGATGTTTGATGTTTTTCCGGTGAATCTTACTCGTAAGCCTGTTCAAAGTCGTAAAATTTTTCTCTCCCAAAATTTGAAATTCTAAGTAGAAATCAATTCTAAGGTTGTATGAAAAATTGAGTTTTGACAATTTTGACGCCAAATTTTACCGAAACAAATTTGAATTTAGGCCCAAAAAATTGAATTTTTGACCAAAATTTTTCAAGTTATACCAAAATTTGAATTTCGCGTAAAAATGAAACGTTTAGTCTCCTCAAAAATTTAAGTTTTTTTTTTTTTGAAGAGCTTAGGCGTAGAGAGAAGAAGTTAATGTAGAGTTGTTGCTTAGGCGTAGGATCTTATGCGTATAAAGCTAGGCGAGGATTCTAGGCGAGAAAACTTAGGCGTAGGGATTCCTTATACATAGAAAGTATCTACGCGTAACCTTAGGCTTAAGCGTAAACAAAGACTTAGTCGAATAACCTTACCATAAGTGTGAGCTTGCGCAGAGAGGTTACCATACGCTTATGCTTATGCGTAAACTTAGGTTAAAAACCAAAATCCTTTACACCGTCACAAAGTAAAGATATCAAAAGTCAGTGTTCCACACACTTATCCAAGTGAGGAAGCAGCGAGTACCTGCTAAAGCTCGAAGAATCTGCACTAAAATTTATGCGTAGAAACTTACGCATGATTAGGGTTTTGACTTTCTACAAAACTAGGTTTTGACCAAATAATGCTTAAGCTGTAGGAATGCCCGGATTTTGCAAAACGCTATTTTTCACCAAAAACATGTTTCAATCGATTTCTTTTGCACAAACTTCTTCCAAAACATTCAAAATCAATAAAGTCTACAACTTTAAGCTTCAAAACCGCTGTAAAATCAAACTTTAAGCAAAAGTCCACGCTTGAAAAAGCAAACTTTCTTTGAAAACCTTTAATAAAACGTAACACAAACACCCTAAACCATTGTTTACGATTGATACCAATTTAAAACCCCTTTATCAATATACCTTATCACAACTTTAGACACAACACGCTTTATGCATAACCACAACAGCTTAACATATAAATAAGAATAGAAAGATGAAGAGAAGAACTTGGTGACTTGAATGATATAGATCGTGTATGTGTAGAGAGATAGAGAAGAAAGGAAACTTTACCCAAAGAAAACACACACACACACACTTCACACCCCTCACAAATGAGCTTTGAGGGTTTATATAGTACAAGAGACTTGATGCCCTAAAAGGCTTTCCATGGGCTCTTTGGGCTTGGGTTGATTACATCATACATAAGGCTAGCTTAACTTAACTTATAGCCAATTAGTTTAGCCCAAGTCCACTGAGCTGCCGATATTCTATCACGATATCTCACACACGTTACAAAGTTCCTAAATGTGAATGACCATCACTTCTAATAAAAATTATTAAGGCTAACATAGGGTTCATGCGTAAGTTTGGGTGTTTTCAAATGTGAGTGTTTCTGGTTAAAAAGATAATGATGATGTTTGTTGAATTGATCAAATCCAAAGCTAACTTACCCATAATCACCAATTATGTTGAAATTGAAAATTAGGGTTTATGTTCATAGAATTTGGGTATTTTTGATCCTATTAGGTTTTGATGTTAAAACTTGGATAAAACAACTCATTAGGCTTCTTAGACATCCTAGAAAAGGTTTGGTGTCATTCCAATGGCTAAATCTCTTACTCGTAATTCTTGATAACTAGAGTTTAAGCTTTACACGTATGAGTGTTCTACGCGTAAACTGTTTTAATTGAGATTTCATGTTAGAACTGAAAAGAATTAAATGTATGTGTTAATATTTGTGTTATGATGACTTATTTCAGGTTACTACGCCTGAATAATTCAGAATCAAGGTTACTTGAACATCTACGCATAAGGATCACCTTACGCGTAGAATGTTATGCGTAAGAGAAATCTTACGCGTAAGGTTCTTCTGTTAGGTCACTAGATTTACAACACAAGCTTCAATGAAAGAGATAGAGGCGGTTGAACACGTTAAACACACACACATACGAACATAATAATATGGTTAGCGAGTGTAAAAGAGGTGAATAAAATGAACAACCAACCCTCAAGTGAGGGTTAACAGAGTATTTTAGGCAAGAAGCTAGGCAACACTCCACTCCTTCCCTTTTCCTTATTGGACATGGGCCTAAGCTTATGGGCCTTCTACATAAGCTGTAGACCTAAACAAACATAAAGGCCATAATAAGCTACCTATTACATATGAGTAACTAACACTTGAATAAAGGTTTAGGAGTGATTCCAACAATCTCCCTCAAGTGTTGGTGATGAAAAAATGGTGAAGGCGCTTGATGTAATAGTAGCTTTGATTTATTCTCGACATTCTTCTTTCTTGTGAGAAGAATTGCACGGATTCAACCATCTCCCCGGTTTAGATAGTTTTCTTTGAACAGTTATGCTTTGACGACATCTTTAACTTTGTTCTTTGATCATTGTTCTTTGTGATGAAAGTGATAGATGTTGTTATCTACATCAAGTTCCGCTCAGCCCGCTTTCGCCGCTTTGAATCAGTTTCCACGCCATTCTTCAACATGCTCACATGCTCTTTGACGTTGGAATTCAAGATCAAGTTCTTTAAGTCTTTAACTTTGTAGATTCTTTGATTTGACGAAGAATCATTCTGACCGTTGTGTTGCTTTTGGATAGAACTTCCATTAGTGATGATGTTGGCAGTATGGAAGAATCTCAGACGATCATTCCGGCCCGAGCTTCCAAGAAGAAAACATAAAAGCGGTTAGTAATAAGCGGATCCCAGCACTTACAAGTTTGAACTTCGAGAGTGTTAACAGCAGAGTGTGAAAACACAACTCTAATTTTACAAAGACCGCCGAACGAGTCCCACAAGTGAGATAACATGACGCACCGGAATACTTCCACGCATTCGATGAGTCATTGAGGTACACAAGCATCACCTCACCATCAGAACCGCTTGAGACCAAAGCGCAATCCACGGGAGTTGCCGGGTTTAACTGCCGTGGTCGCTTGATGTTGACTCTGCAGAGTTTCCATTCAATCACCGAGGATCACAAATGTGAACCTCTCATAAATGCCTTTAAGACAAGATCTCAGGACTAATGTACCACAAATTCTTATTGTTGAATGTCAAGTGATGAAATGTCGAGTGTACCTAAGAGATCTTTTGATGAATCTCGTGGCTCTAGACTCAATAGTGCATTTTAGTTTTCTGAAGGAGATTGGAGAGGGTCTCCTTCTTTTCAAAGAATCTCTAAGAAAGTCGATAGTTTACGAGGGTTCTCAGAAGAATGAAACAAGCTCGTTGAGAGAGAAACTTGAGGTTAGAAGGTTTAGTGAATGCCACCGGGTCCATGACGACTTTTAATCTTCAATCACATGTCATCTAGTGACAACCAAAGAGCATATGAATTGAACCCGGTACGCCTCTAAGTTGAATAACTGGAGGGCTATTTCTTTTCACCCTTTTCTTTGCATTTCTTTTTATCTTTTAACTCCCTTCTTTCTCCCATTCTCATTCTCCTTTTACAATCATACCTAAGGACTTCAAATTCTAAACTATTAGAGTCCTTGTAGATCCTCCTCTCAAGGATCATAGGACGGTTATTCCTAACCTTAATCACCTTATAACTCTATTGCCATAAAACCATTTTCAAGAAAATCTCTCAAAGGGTTTGTAGATGAAAACATGTTTGAACCACTATGAGAGTTTTATTTTAGCGTAAATACTCCCCTCCACATGTGCTTTAGAGTTTTGACGGAAATCTCAGAAAGGAGAAAGAGCGCCGCACTTTGA
>OU343216.1:110508932-110554425 GCA_910596185.1 Chrysanthemum makinoi | reverse complement strand
GATCTTATGAATTGTAAAAACACACATACACGCAAGCCATCTTTTCACTCCTCCAAATACAACTTAGTTCCTGAGATAGCTCAGCGAGCTCTAAGAGTTGTGCTCAGACTTAGCCTGAGCTTAGAGAGGAGTCACCAAACTTTGTTATTTCAATCCCAAGTACTATTCCGCAAGTACTTGGGTAACGTATTCTTTTTGATTAATTTCTAATAAAAGAATATGATGTTGAAAATTACTTTGTGTGTTTTATTTATGTTAATTTCAGTCATTGTTCACTATTAACTTGTTTTTTATTCTTAAACTGTTTTAAACGATAGTGAACGGGGAACAACATTTTGGAAAAGTTTGAGAGATCGTATATTACTCGTTACAACTTCGTTCGACGAACGGTTGAACATTTTGGAAAATAGGCTAGGTGAAGTCACTTTTACTAGAAGACATCGCTTTTTCAAAAGTACTTTATCGATATGAAAAACGGCTCCGAACATGGTCACTTGCGATAACTATTTTGGACTAATAGAAAATATATGAGTTAATACTTGTGAAAATAGTTACGATAGCCATAATTAAAACGCGTGTAACTTAGTCGTTATAGCTCCGTTTTCTACGTTCTATATATCATCGGATTCGTGTTAGTATGTAATAATATATTTTTGACAAATCGACTAATTTAGATTATGTTTAAAACTCGTTTTCACCCCTTAAATAACCCTTGACAGCAAGTACTATTCCAGAAAATTAGTTTTCGTCGTTAAACTTGAAAATAGCGCATCTCCTTCGTTATAAATCCGTTTTAACCCGTTCAAGAGACCACGGTTTCGTTTTAAAGTCTATTTTATGGAAATATAACACAAAATACTTCATGACCTGCTGAATTTTCCAGATTTTTCAAAAACGATCAGACTCAAATCTAGTGTTGTCGAAAATGGTTTTTCTTGCGTAATACTTGTTTCAATCACTTCAAATCAACACCAAATCTATTCTAAACCTACCATACACCTTCTTAGGGTTTCATGGGTTCCTAAACATCATCAACAATGAAATGTTTCATGGGAATAATTATAGGATGATTAAAACTTATAATAAGTACTAAAAACAAATAAAAGTGGTATAAATACATATGATACTTGCATGTTTTGTACTAGAATGATAAAAATAGCTCATGTATGATTATGAAAGAGTAATAAAAGTTATGAAAAACTTACTAGTTGTATGATGAGGTTTAAGGTAACTAGGTTTCCTAAATACTCATAGGTTTTTATTGCAAAACCTTAAAAGAGAAGTATACTAGTGTTTATATATCACTTGATCTTGAAAATTTTTATGATTTCTTCTTGTTCTTGATCTTGGCCGAATTTTAGAGATGAGATGGAGAAGGTTTCTTTCTTTTTTCACGTTGAATAAGTGTAGCTATGTGTTTAGAAAAGATAATATCTAGTATTAAGTAAAATATCTAGACATAAGTGTGTAGGTGTACATTTTTATTTGCAAGATATTTTATAAAAATTGGTGAGCTTCAAGTGGGGAAGTACAAGGGGTTATATGGGGAGGTTGGATGAGTTTTGTAGAAGTTAAATGTATTTAAATTTAAGTATAATGTGTAATTGGTAAATATAAAATAGGTATTAAGTGTAGCGTTAACTAGAAATCAGATTTTAACGGAATGTATGTTATGAATGGGTTACAAAAATTATAAAAATACATTTCTAAGAATTGAATGAATAAATAATTATCGAAGTTTGACCTACTAAAACCGTCAGAATATATACGTATATAACAATTTATATACAAAGTAAATTCAAAACATTCTGTAAATTAATAATATAATTTTTATAGTCTTTAAAATAAGTATAAAAATATATTGTATACTTTTGAAGTGTTTGATCAATTATTCAAAAATAAACATGTTAGATATAGGATTTCACAAACACATTACTATCATAACCATGTGGGGCGTAAAAAAGGTGAGTTTAGAGAGAGAAAGTTAAGGTTTAGGGAACTAGTGAGAGAAAGGAAGAGTTGGGAACTATGTGAAACAAGAAAATGGTATTGAAGCTCCAACCCTCTACCTTGGAGGTAGAGGGTATTTATAGTATCTTACAAACAAACGCCACCTACGGGCTGTGGATCATGCATACAGTGGGTAAAGACCCGTCCGTCCTCCACGGTGTTACAAAACTAAATACTACTTACTTACATAAAATAACTATGACTACGAGCTCTTCTAACGATTAAAACATATACTTGAGGTGACCGACTCTTTAATACCTGGAATTTCTAATTCTAACAATCTCCCCCTAAGGGAGGTCACCTCAAACACATACTAAAATTACATTGAATACAAACAGATATTACATTAACAATTGATCTTGCATTCTTGATGTAGTACTTTGCTCCGAAGCTCGTAGATCATGATTCCACTCATTGCATGTTTGGTTAATCCAAGTGGAGGTCTTTTAACTGATCCCGTGATAATAATGTTGAGCCATCTTTGAGATCATCAGCTTATAGAAAATCTCTGATACATCCATTGTGGTGTTGGTATTATGTGATGTTGTGACTTTCGGACCGACATGCTCACATTCTGATCATGATATCTTCTCATCAGAGTAGCGGAAGCTTTCGTTGATTCATGATATTGGCAAGCAGCGTAGCAGAAGCATGGAGTGAAAATATCAGAGTCATTGATGCACCAATCATGATTTCTTTCGATATGAATGTGTTGGGTGAGCATGCGGCTATGGATTGACCGCTCATTCTGATCAGCTCAAACGTCGGTTTACCTGCATAAGACAGTTAGCAATAAAGCGCACGAAAGTGTCTTTGATCACTTTCGATCGATTTGAGGTACACGGCCCACGGTTCCTCGTTGATCAGTACAAGTACTTGCTGCGTTGATCAGGTTAATTCCTAAGAATCTCCTTGACAGAGTTTTCGCACTGTTCTAGCGTTCTCAAACCGGAACGTCTCAAAGAAGACAACAGGAGTGAGTGAACCAAAAATTAGATTCCTGATTGATGAAAAGAGATTTGAAAAGCAATCGTGTATTGCTCAATAGAAATTGTTTTTGCAATATAACGAAGGTTTTAATTAAAATCAATTATCAATCATAAACACCTTTTTTTTGAGAATAGGCACACCGTCGATGTGCTAAAGAAAAGAGTTTTTAAGCACAACAACCGGTTTTCAAAGGTATCCGTCAATCCATAACCTGAACCAGGATTGATCCAAAAGATTGAATCTCTCCATTGTTTCTGTCCAATTGTCACATGGTTGATCTATTGGATAGATTTCACATGCCACCTACCAGGAGCTGTTAGATGTTGGCTCCGAAGGCTTTCCATCTTCATTTGTAATATGTTTTATTATATCACTCAAATATTCTGGCAATACCACAAGGATAATGCGTAGGACTCAAGATATAATCTCTCTTTCCCATTGTGTGAACAGAGAGTCTTCATTGAAAGTGTCCTAATGAGATTTATTGATGATCTCGTGGCACTAGACTCAATTTGTGCATATTTGGATCCTATATCGGAGACTAGGGAGAGGGTCTCC
Source organism: Chrysanthemum makinoi (assembly GCA_910596185.1). NCBI lineage: Eukaryota > Viridiplantae > Streptophyta > Magnoliopsida > Asterales > Asteraceae > Chrysanthemum > Chrysanthemum makinoi. The sequence goes on along the minus strand of OU343216.1, from coordinate 110,550,867 downwards.
TTCTTCAATATCAACAATCTCTAAGAGAAAGTCGATAGATAATGTCGGTTCCCATTGAGAATGAAACAAGCCCTTTTAAGAGGAACTTGAGTGGCTTGGAAAGTTGAAGTGCAGTGCGTCACTGGGTCCATGACGTCTTGTCTTCAATACCGATGTTACCATCAGTAGCATATGAATTGAACCCGTTTCTGCCCTAAGGTTGAATAAATGGAGGGCTATTTGTTTTCACCCTTTCTCATTCAATTCTTTTTAATTCTTCAACCCCTTCAGTGCTTACCGAGACTTCATAGCTAGAACCTTGTTGGGTTTATTCCAGTACTAGCTCCGTCTCAGTCCGCACTCTTCCCATATCTCATTTTTCTCCTTTTATCATCATACCTAAGAACTCTACACTAACTAGTGGATAGTCCCTGGTAGATCCCTCCGGTTCTGGCGGATCATGGGAACCAATACCTAACCTTATCGTCCTTATATCACCATACATAATGTAAAGTTGGTCGGTCTTTTTGGTATTGTTCATCTGCCATAGGAACCAATTGAAAACCATTTGAAAATCAATCCAGATACTTATGATATTTTATCAAAGCATTTTGTACCTGAATTGTTTTTGATATTTTAGAAGAAGAACTCCCCCTCAACATGTGAATCAAGTATTTGAAATAGTTTTGCACACGGAGGCAAGAGAAAGAAAAAACTTCTTTGAATTCCATTTTCTAAAAGATATCAACATCACTTCCCTAATCAAATCAAGAAGATTAAGCAATTTTGGGGAAGGATGAGGTTTTTAATGTTATGCTCCCCCTCAATATGTGCCTCGAGATTTGAAAAGAGTTTTGCACATACTAGAGGGAACCTGCACCTTGAGATAAGTGATCACGTTTCAAATCATAGGTTTAAGATAGATGCTCCCCCTCAACATGTGCATGGAAAATTTGAAATCGTTTGTCACATGTGGGAAGGAGAGCTTGTACATCCTTATAAAACCATTTACCGAATTATCAGTTTAAATCCAATTTAAATCACACATTCTCCCCCTATCATAATTATCAAATCATTTGAGATTTGTGATCTCTTATAGATTTAAATTGATTTTGAAAGCTTTTGAGGAGAATTGTGACTTGATTATGAAAGCGTTTTAACTGATAAGTATCTGATTTTGAGATTTTAAACTCCATTGGTTAAACATGCATGATTATCTTTTGAAAACAATTGAATGCCAAATAACTTTTAATTTAATTGAAATCATTCTCCCCCTCAATCAATGACATAGGTTGTTGATTGAGAGATGATATTTTGACAAAATAAGTCCAGATGATTATCAAAAATAGAGACTGAGTTATTTTTCAAAGCAGTTAGTTTTCAGCAAATAAATGTTTATAGAATCAGAGCATGGAATTTGAAAACATGGTAAACCATGGCTCTGTTCTTTCTTTGAATAGCGGGTTACTGCCTGAAATGACAATAAACCATTGTTTCTCTTTCTCCCAAAAATATTTTTTTTTATTTTTTATTTTTTCAAATTCGAACAACATCTAAAGTCCCGTGCCATTCTTTGAATGACAGCACAAAGACCGTAGATATTATCGAACTGAGAAAAACTGACAAATTGACAATATTTTTTGAAGATTTTTCGAATTTTTCAGATTTTTTTTTTTTTTTTTGAAAGTTTTATAATTTTGTATTTTTTTTTTTCGAATAAATAATTACAAGAGATAGATGAGCATAGACCTTTACTCCTCGTCTTCTTCCTGAAGACGTTTGAGTGTTTCTGGTTGAAGCTTTTCAAGCCTAGTCGAGAAGATGAACTCAAAACGTTTTCTAGGAAGAGCTTTGGTGAAGATGTCTGCTAACTGATATTCAGACCTCACAAAATAGAGTTCCACCACACCCTTTTCCACTTGTTCCTTGATGAAATGATGTCGAATGTCGATATGCTTTGCTCTTGAGTGTTGAACGTTGTTGCATGAGAGAGCAATAGCACTTTTATTATCACAGTACACAGGGATTTTGTTGAATTCAAAGCCATAGTCAGATAATTGAGATCTCATCCATAAGATTTGAGCACAACAAGATGACATGGCTATGTATTCAGCCTCTGTAGAGGAAATAGAAGTACTCATTTGCTTCTTTGAAGACCAGCTCACAAGCTTATCACCCAAAAACTGAGCACCTCCAGACGTACTTCGACGAGTATCTTGACATCCTGCATGATCAGCATCTGCATAGGCTGTTAGTGACATACCGGTGTCCTTCGGTACCAAAGTCCCATATTGATGGTTCCTTGAGATACCGAAAGACCCGTTTAACCGCTTCAAGGTGCTTTTTTAGTAGGCTTAGCCCGTATCTAGCACACATGCAAACAGAGAACAAGATGTTCTGGTCTACTAGTCAGTGAGGTACATCGTGGATCCAATCATACTACGATATTTTGTTTGGTCTACCATGATCCCCGAGTGGTCCTCATCCGTTTGTTCGCTCAATCATGGGAGTGTCAACACTTGAATCAAATCCAAATTTCTTTAAAATCTCATTTGCATATTTAGATTGATTTATGAAAATGCCTCCGAGACTTTGTGAAATTTGTAATCCCAAGAAAATGACATTTGTCCCATCATTGACATTTGAAATTTAGAACCCATTTCATTTGAAAACGATCACATTCATTATTGGGGTCAGTCAAGGCAAAAATGATATCATCAACATAAATTTGAACGTGAATTAAATGTTTGCCTCGACTTTCTCGGTGAACAATGTTGATCAATCGCCTTTGCTGAATCCAATATATAGAAGAAACTTTGATAGCGTATCATACCATGCCCTTGGAGCTTGCTTTAAACCATAAAGAGCCTTCTTCAAACGATAAACGTGAGTAGGATGCTCTGGATTCACAAAGCCTTCGTGGTTGGCCGACGAAACGACTTCTTTAAGATCTCCGTTCAGAAATGCCGTCTTTACATCCATCCGATAGACTACCATGTTCTTACTTTGCAACATTAGCCAAGAATTTTCTGATTGCCTCGATTCGAGCAACTGGAGCAAAAGATTCTTCAAAGTCTATACCTCCGACTTGACGGTATCCTTTTAAAACCAATCGAGCCTTGTTCTTTAAAACATCACCATGCTCATCAAGTTTCACTTTGAAGATCCATTTAGAGCAATGATCATAGCACAATAACTGAGCCGTGGTACTAATTCCCATACATCAAGTCGATCAAACTCATGAATTTCATCTTGCATGGCATTGAACCAGATGTCTTCATTCATGGCGGTTTTAACATCTTTAGGTTCGATCTTAGAGAGTACGAAGTTGAAGAAGCACCATAAGGCATCGGTTGCAAGTTGTTTCCGTGGATACGGACGAGAGGGATTACAAATGATGTTGTCTAATGGATGATCGTGAGTCCATTTTCTGAGGTGTTCATGTGGTTGTTGTTGAGGGACCTAAGTAGCAGAGTCGATGTCTCCTCGTAGAAGATGGTTCTGATGATGATTCAAGAGCAAATATGTTTTCAAATGGAGCATCTTCAGAAGTAGCAAAGGGATTAACTTCATCATTGATGCAGCATTTCCATGATGTACACTTGATGATTGATGATTTGTTGATGAACTGATTGGTCAGCAGCAGCGCTTCTTGACTTAATGATATAGAAGTTGAAGGGTTAATTTCATTCACAGGATAGAAGCACCTCGTTGATTGGGATTGTCATATCATTGTACTTGGCTCATAATGTTCATCAAACATTGGATCAAACAGTTTCTTTAAATCATCTTCAGAGGAGGGTACATATGGAGTTGCTGATGAGGAGTTTGGTACAAGAGATGAACCAATGGGACTGTTTTGAAGTGCGGGTCAGAACTCGATTGTCCAGAGCCATTTGACCGGTCAGCTCATCAAACGTGACGTGAATTGTTTCCATGATATTTCGGTTCTCTTTGTTGTAGATTCGTAATCCCTTTATGTTTGGTGCATAGCCTACAAAAACTCCAATGTCCGCTTTAGCTCTTAGTTTTCCTAAATCTTGACCGTCATTAGTTGGATAACATAAGGCACCGAACACACGAAGGAATGAAAGATCGGGTTTTCTGTTGTGGACAAGTTCATATGGAGTTTTTCCATGAGCAGTGTGAATCAGGGGATCGATTTTGGTGTAGCATGCAAGTATGCATAGCTTCACCCCAGAAACATTGGAACTTTGAGTAAATCAGCATTGTTCTTGCGGCTTCTACAAGAGTTCGATTTTGTCTTTCAACTACACCGTTCTGTTGAGGAGTTCGTGGAACACTTTTTTGATGACTGATTCCAATACTTTCATAAAACTCACCAAGTTGTTTGTTAACAAACTCAGTTCCATTGTCTCCGTTCGGATGATTCTCGACCGTTTTGTTAAGTCGAACCCTGCACTGTTTGATGAGTTTGATGATGATATCTGGAGTTTCATCCTTTGTCCTTAAGAACTTTACCCAAGTGAATCTAGAGAAATCATCAACCACAACTAACACATATTTCTTCCCAAAGATATTCTGCACTCTCATGGGTCCACATAAGTCCATGTGAATTGTATGAAGAACTTCGCGATGACTAAGTTTGTAGGTTTGGGTTTATGGGCATACTTCTTGCTTTTCCCAATTGGCATGCTGAACAAAGATGATCCTTTTCATACTTAAGTCTAGGTAAACCTACAACTAAGTCCTTTCTGGAGAGATCATTGATGGTGCCGAAGTTCAAGTGATTGAGACGACGATGCCATAACCATGACTTTGTTTTTGAAGCCTTTGACAACAAGCAAATTGGAGAAGACTTCATCATATCTTCAATAGAGATGGTGTATAGATTTGAACCACGAGTTCCTCTTAAAAGTTCCTTACCATCAAGTTCTCTAACAAAACAAGTATGTTTTCTCAAGGCTACTTCTAGATCAGAATCACAGAATTGACCAACAGAGAACAAGTTATGACCAAGACCTTCCACATAATACACCCTGGAGATAACACTTTTTCCAACAACATAATCTCCATAACCCATAATTGCACCGAAATGATCATTCCCGAATCTAACTGTCCCATGAATTTGCTCACGGTTCATGAGCCGCACCGGTCTCCAGGTCATATGCTTGGAACACTGAGTCCAGTACCATAAAACGATTTGAACGATCTCGCAGCTTGAACACGCAGACAAGAATGGATATATCTGGATAATTGGGATCCCCATGCAAGAATGGGTTCCACTTGGTTAGTAACAGTATTGGAACACCCACATCTAAATAGAAACATCCATATCGTAAGTAGAATCAATGGAATCATTGGGAATAAATGCAATGCTGGTGTCTGATTTGACCTATTCAAAGTATGTTCACTTCTTAAGGGAATAGTTCTACCAAGAGGCATCCATTTTCTAGTAGGCATAGTCTTAGCAGTTTGAGAGCAAAACTGATTATTCTTATGACCAAAAGGTATCCAATAATAACCTATCTTTATAAATGTTCTTCCTGTGGGATTCCAATTTCTAACAATCTTTCGCTTTTGCCTTTTGCCTTTTTGCACGATTATTAGCCTAACAATTTTAACGGCATTTGACAAGATTAGACAAAGCATTACACCACATTCATGATTAGCAACAGAATTCAAGCAGACATCATTACAAGGTTTGAAAATAGTATGAATCGAATTAATACAAGATACGCCTAAGGCTAATACTAGAATCAACACGATTCGTTTTATTCAACTCAAGCTTAAGGTTCCTAGATTGGTCTTCTACTGTCTTCCAATGCACATTCTTAGCTTGCAAGGTCCTATCATTCCTTGTATTGTCTAGAGACTTTGACCTGCTTGCTTTAAAGTCACTGATTACTCCTGTAGAGGGAATGGGAACATTAGTTGGTTGATCTAATTTTGCCATTCCTGAACTTGATGTGCAAGGATCTGAACTACTAGAAGGCACATTAGTGTTTACTTTCTTAAGACTGTGATTTGAGCTATTTGCAGGCACACTAAAGTTCACTTTCTTAGCACTAACATATCTGGAATCTGAACTACTTGAAGGCACATTAGTGTTTACTTTCTTAAGACTGGGCATAGAACGGATTTCCTGCTTGGCACTAGGCATAGAACAAGGCTTCACAGCTTTGCCTTTTTCACCTAAGGATTTTGGACATGTTGCAATTACACATTCAAGCAGCTCTTGAGATCGTTTTTTCCGGAGGCAAGCAAACCTTATTTCTCTATCAAGAGGTTTATTAATGAAATCCTCTTCAACAATCTCACCGAGACATTCTAGACTATCCTTAAGGTGAGCACAATAGTCATGAAACGCATGGTCATTATTCCTAAGATGAGGAGGAATATATTTAACTGTCATAGTGTATTTGCAGTCTAAGGGTGACTTTGAGACAACATTCTTATTGAAAACAAGTGGCAGTTTCCCATTTCCCTGACTTTTTAGATTCTCAATTTCCTTTTGTAAAGACGTTATTTTTTCTTTGTTTTGGTCACGGGTGACTTTCATTGAATCATATAACTCTTTAAAGTGTCGTTTAACTTTTTCATTTTCTTCTAGAAAACTCTCGTTTTCCTTTTGTAAGGCATTAACTAAGTTTTGAAGATGAAAAGTTTGAGAGTACTTAGAATCTAAAGGAGGAGGCATTTGGGATCCAATCACATTGTTCTTTTCACCCTTCAATTGAGAGATTTGGGCTTTCAACTTTTTGATCGTGTTACAATGAGCTCGAATCTGTTCATCACGTTTGCTAATTTCAAAAACTGCATCAAATTCAGGAGCATCCAAGGATGTCTTGAAATTTGAGGTTTTAACATTTTCTTTGAGATGTTGATATTTTAGTTGTAGATCAAAATGTTCAACTTCTAGTTTAGAAAGATGCTTTACCAAATTATGAGAGACAAGCTCAATGACACGATCGATGGGAGCTTCGTGATGGCAACAGATAATTCATGAAATTGAGAAGCATTAATGGAGCAATTTGTAGCAATGTAAAACACATCTTGAGCAATACATTCAGAAATAAGATTCTCATTCAAGGTATAGGGGTGTGCACGGTCGAAAACCGACCGACCGGACCAAAACCGAACGGCGAAGCCAAGACCCAGACCGGACCAATAAAACCGAAGTTGAAAGCCAAGACGAGACCGGAGCATCCGGTCTCGGTCCGTGTCGGTCCGGTCGGCCCCGCCGTGGTCCTGTCCAACAAGGCCAAATTGTGTAACCGGTTTTGGTCCGACCGACCGACCGAGGACCAATTCGGTTTTTGAGACCAAAAGCGAGACGCGGACCGGACCGAATGTTCAAAAGCGAGATAAGAGTTCTTCCATATGCTCACCCCTATATGCAAGTTCTTCCTCTCAATCTCATTATATTTTAATGCTCGCTCATAGTCACTAACCTCAACTATCATTGCATCAAATTCCTTTTCCATTCCTTTAATATCTGAATTTATCCCCTTTTTAAGACTCTCAAAATGATCTTTTAGTAGTTTAAAGAAAGGCATGACCTCGGTTAGATAGCATTCTTTTGTTTGCTCAAAACCCCTTTCCCTTCAGTTATCCCAGTGGGTGTGATCCTTTTCTTACAAGTTTTCTCAAAATCGACAAATAGTTGAAGAATAACATATTGACTGATTAAGGTCTTGCTTTTGGTGGCAATAGTCCTAGGAACTAAATGCATTGGTGTATTGGGAGGATACACAGTCGCGGAAGGCATTTTCCTAAAGGGGGGGTTTGTTTCAACAAGATTCTCTGCTTTTTGCTTATCTAAATCCTTTTCCGTAACACTTGTTCGGGTGTTAACAATGTCCGAGGCTTAAACTTGTTCAAGGAAATCCAATTCTCCTTCTTGTAATCATGGGGTGTGATATTTATTTTCTTTTCTTTACATTTAGGATCATCTAGTTTCTTGTTCATCTTTTCCCTAGTGACTTCATCTGATTTCTTATCTTCCTCTGCACTCAAAGAACTAGGTTTCTCGTCTAGGCTTAAGAATTTCATTGCCATCATAAATAACCTTATGGGCGCTCTAGCTTTTTAACAACTCTGGATTTGGTTTATCTATAATGGGAACACTATGCTTATCACTCAAAACTCTATGCTTAGTGATTAGTGAGCAATCTGAATGGTGTTTCCTTGTACGTACAACTTATTTTCAAGCTTGTTTTTCAAGTTTTTAGATTAGAAAAATCATTCAAAAGTTTTGATTCCTTAATGCTAAATTCTTGCTTAAGCAATTTAACATTTTCTTGAAGTTCTTGTTTTTGCTTAGCAGCTTTTGAAAGCTTTTCTTGTAAGGAGTTTAACTCTTGTTTTAATACTTCTTCTCTAAACCTACTTTTTCTAATAGTTGTACGCATTTGGTCATCCATTTCCTGCTCACGGGTGGTCAACTCAAATTTAGCACGTTGTTCATAAATAGCAACACGTTCTTTATAGGCATTAAGTTCAGAGATAACAGAATCATCAGGGGCACATGTGGTGTATTCATCAAAAACATAGTCGTCGTTGATTGCAGAAGATGCATCACTTGGTACAACTTCACTTTCACTTTGTTTCACATATTGATCATATGGGACAACATTGATATTACCCATATCTTCAATATTTGACTCAATAGTTTTAGTTGATTGTACTTTGTCATGCATCTTTTGCATATCAGCATCATCATATAGTTTTAGTACCTCTGAAATGAGTTTGTCTTTGGATGGACCAGCTTGTGGTGGAGATGAGATCTTAGGAGAGACCATTGGAGAAATGCTAGCCATGAAAATTGTTGTGCAAGAGGTCCATCATCAACATCTGAGTCGTATGCATCACAATCAGCTACTTGAAAGGCATTCTGATGATTGTGACCTATCTCCTGAATCGGCTGCTCATCAACATCTGCAGATCATAGGTTTGGCATTTCTCAATAGAAGAAACACAATCCTCTTCATCCAAAGCTCCATTGTCTTGAGCTTGTACTAGTAGCATCTTATCCTAAGTATTCAGATTCTGTGGACGCTTTGGAGATGTGCAGTTCCTTGCAATGTGTCCCTCACCACCACAAGTTATACATTTGATCGGCTTTAGCTTGACCTTGATTTTCATTCCTTCCCCGATTCTGATTTGCAACATAACCTCTACCAGCTCCACCTCTTCCCTGATCATACTGTCTTTCCTGAACTGGTTGCACTACAATCCTTCCCATCTCTCGACGTAGCTTGATTGTGTGGGTTAGATGCTGTTCTGAGGTTGTTGTTGGTTTGTGGAGAGAATTCAAGTTTTGACTTATCATAAGAGCTAGTTGATTAATGAAGTTTCCTCACTGCATCAAGATCAGCTTGTTTGAACACTGGATCAGGAATGAGTTTATGATTACCATTACCCATAGGTACAACTTGAGAAGCTTTGGTGGTAATCCCAATATTTGAGTAAAAGGCGGTTGAATCATTTGTTGAGCTTGTTTCTCCCCTGAGGTTTGAACTGATCAAGAATCCTCTTTTCAAACATGGCATGTCTCTCATTCTGAAGAAGGAAGGCATAGAGTTGCTCATAATTTGTATTCTTCAATCCTTTAGTGAGCTTCACAGAAGTGACAAATTTGTGTCATTCGGGATTCATGTTGTTTACAAACTTTGAGTTCAGCTGAATGTTAGGCATAGTCATTCTGATGTTCCTCATGTCATTCACCAGCTTATGAAATCTCACATAGTACTCATAGACACTCTCATCCGGTTTCATCTTGAAGTGCTCAAATTCATCATACATTGTGATTCTCGTCTTCCATAGTTAGCTCAGAGCCGAAAGAAGCATCTTGACATTATCCCATACTTTTGCCTCGTGATTGTGATTGATAAGCTTGTAGATGTCTTTTGGTAGACCTTGCAATATAATGTTAGAAGCTCGGATATCTGCATCGAATCTCTTTTTCTCCTTATCATCAAGCTCATCATACATCTTTGGTCTGTCAATTCCGTAAATCGAGTTCCATCTTCAAAGTATCAAGTACATCTCTAGTAGTCTCAACTCTGTAAGGTCCTTCATCAATGGATTTGAGAATGTTAACCCCATTTTCTTTCCAAGACAGCATAACTGATTCGTTGAGCCCAAGAGTCATAGTCACCAGTTCTGTCAAGCATGGGTGGATCGAGTATTCGAGCCAACAGCCTTGAACATCCTCGCAAATGAAGTGGAGATGATAGTAGGAACGCTTGGTAGACATGTTAAAAAATTACACGGGATTTTATAACTCTATGATTAAACCGGGAAATAGATTCTTTCACGGATTTTACTAAATCAAGAGAAAACCGTATTAAAATTCACCCAAGTCGCTAGAAAATCTTGAACCAAGTCGCTAACTACTAAGTCGCTATAAACCCAAGTCGCTATAATCCCAAGTCGCTAGTACACAGTCAAGTCGCTATATAAACAACTCGCTAAGATTCAAGTCGCTAGGAAAATTTTGACAGCAATTCGCTAAGATCCAAGTCGCTAATGTGTCAAGTCGCTAAATAGCAACTCGCTATGCACCAACTTGCTAACACCAAGTAGCTAACGAACACAAGTACAAGTCGCTAACTTCCACCAAGTCGCTACCCGTAGTGGAGAATCCACTAAGTGTACTGTTTGTCGGCTTGTCTCACTAGACAAGTCGCTAACCCAACTCGCTAAGACTTTCAACTACAACTCGCTACCAAATTGTAAAGCAAGTCGCTACCAAGAAAACTTTTCTGTGGCTCAAGTCGCTAGCATGAAAAACACATAAACACCACTTTTCAATCCAAAAACAACCCAGCCACTATGATTCAAACCTTCTAAATCAAAACCTAAACACTTGTGATGATTCTAAACACAAAAGTACTACCAAAATCCAAACTTTAACACTAGAAATCAACCAAATGATGCAAAAACCACTAAAAACCTCCTAAAAACCACTAGAAATCCAAAGATATGTAAGAGATGATCTAACCATGGCTCTTGATACCAATTGTAACATATTGGATTTCACATACACACTAAACCATAATCACAAGACGCGTACAAGAAGGTTTTTAGAGAGAGAAAGTTAGAGGTTTAGGGAACTTAGTGAGAGAAAGAAAAATCTTATTACGAGCTCCAACTCTCTACCTTGGGAGGTAGAGAGTATTTATAGTCTTACAATAAAACGCCACACAACGGGCTGTGGATCAGGCATACAGTGGGTAAAGATCCGTCCATCCTCCACGGTGTTACTTAACTAAATACTACTTAACATAAAAGAACTACGACTACGAGCTTTCTAACGATTACATATACTTGAGGTGACCGACTCTTTTAATACCTGGAATTTCTAATTCCTAACACGATTCTTGTCGAAGGGGGCTGACAGGTCTCTACCGTTCTTTAAGACGCTTAAAGGTTGCATCGACAAGAAAACATTCCAATGGAGTCAAGAGGCGGAAACCGCCTTCCAAAAGATGAAGGAGTTCATAGAGATACTTCCAACACTTACAGCCCCAATCAAAGGCGAAGTGTTATTTATGTATCTGGCATTAGGGCTGAGCATCAAAGGTCCAAAACAGAACTGGACCGACAAAACCGAACGAACCGACAAAAACCGAGCCGACCGACAAAGTGATTTCCGGGCCGGTTAGGTTTCAATTTCATGTTTTACATGTTTTCGGTTTCGGTTCGGTTCGGTTCAGTTTGGTTTGGCCCAAAACCGACAAAAACATACCTAAATACACCTAAACCAAACCGAACCGACGGCCCGACAAAAAAACTGTAAAAACCGATCACCCGACGGCCCGTCGGTTCAGTTTCGGTTTAGGTTTTTCATGAATTTCGGTTTTGTCGGTTCGGGTCGGTTTTGTACCGACGCTCAGCCCTATCTGGCATCCTCAATGGAGAGCATTAGCGTAGTCTTAATGGCAGAAAGGGACAAAAGGCAAATCCCCATTTACTTTGTCAAAATGGTTTTGCAAGGAGCAGAGGTAAATTACCCCACGTTGGAGAAGCTCATATTGGCTCTAATCTACGCAGCAAGAAGGCTCCGACGGTATTTTTAGGCCCACCCGATAACTGTCTTAACCTACATGCCACTCAAACAGATCTTGTCGAAGCCTAAAAAATCTGGAAGGGTGGCAAAATGGGCCATTGAGCTTGGGGAGCATGAAATAGAGTTCAAGGGTCGGAACTCTATCAAAGGGCAAATTCTTACAGACTTCTTGGCGGAAACACCTTTCGAACCAAGCACAGAAAAGGAAGAACCTAAGGCTAAGCTCATCGAAGTACAGGATGATTGGAAGCTTTACACAGACGGGGCATCAAGCTCCGATGGTTCCGAGCAGTGTCTAATGTTGGTCACCCTGAAGCGGAAGGAGCATACATATGCCCTTCGGTTTGAATTCGAAGCCACCAACAACGACCAAGGAATATGAAGCTCTTCCCACTGGCAAAGCTTCGCCTAGCCAAAGATATGGAGGTCAAAGCTCCAGCCATCTTCGTAGATTCTCAGTTAGTGGCAAACCAAGTGACCTACTCCTATGAAGCAAGGCGTTCTCACATCAAGCAAGATGGACAAGACAAGGGAAATACTGGATGGTTTTAACTCCTACACCATTCAACACATTCGCAGAAACCAGAACAAGAAGGCGAATGCACTGAGCAAGCTAGCCTCTATGGCCTTCGCCCATCTTACCAAAGAAGTACTAGTTGAAGTTCTGCCCGAAAGGTCCATTATTCGTAAGGAGGTCACTGACGTTGTTCATGAAGAAGGAGACACGTGGATGACTCCCATCAGGTAGTACCTGATAAGTGGTCTTCTCCCTGAAGACCCCAAGCAAGAAAGGAAGATACGGGTTAAGTCTCCACAATACCGGCTAATAGGAGAAAACTTGTACAGGAGGTCATTTCTCTCACCTTGGCTCAGATGTGTCGGACCTAAGCAGCCTTCGAGCATCATCGTAGAGGTTTACGAAGGATCCTGCGGCCTCCATGCAGGACCCCGTTCAGTTGTCTCGAAGATAATGAAATTAGGCTACTACTGGCATTCGATGCATAGGGATGCTGTGGAAATCATTCACAAGTGTGAAGCTTGTCAGATACACTCCAAGGTTCCCAAACTTCCGAATCAAGACATGACAAGCGTCACATCCGCATGGCCCTTCTCTCAGTGGGGAATTGACATCGTAGGACCTATGCCCGTGGCTCCTGGTAGGGTCAAATTCTTATTAGTGGCAATTGATTTCTTCACAAAGTGGGTTGAGGCTAAACCCCTAGCTTCCATTATAGGAAGACAGATTGAGAAGTTTGTGTGGGAGCACATTGTGTGCAGATTTGGAGTGCCCCACATCATCATCTCTGACAATGGTAAGCAATTTGCCGAAGTAGTCTTCTATGACTTCTGTAAAGGGTTTAACATAAGTCTTGGACATCCGTTTACCATCCACAAGGTAACGGACAAGTGGAAGTTACTAATAGAGACATTGTCAAAGGGATTGAAAAAAGGCTGGGATGAACTCATCACGGGTAGCTGGATGAGCTTCCTCAAGTATTGTGGGCTCATATGACGCACCCCAAATCAAGCAATGGTGAAACCCCCTTCAGCCTAACATACGGAACAGAAGTGGTCATCCCTTTGGAGCTAAGTGTGCACACGGAGCGTGTGGCCACGTATGAAGCCTCTCAAAATGATGAAAATGTTAGGAATTGGAAATTCCATGTTAAAGTGTCGGTCACCCCAATTATGGTCTGGCATATGTTAGCTCGTAGATTTGTAGTTATTTACGTTGTTTTGTAGTTAATTAGTTAATTAGTAGCATAAATTAGTTTAGAGTAACACGCGGGAGTAAGGAGTCGGGATGGTGGGATTTACCCATCAGATACAGCATCTATGTGCGTCAGAGGTCGTAGTTTGTAACTATAAATACCCCTTCCATCCTTGGAAGGGGTGGTGCTTCTTATAATCTAACCTTTCATTTTTGTAAAGCAACTCTCTAACAAGAACACCCATCTCTTATCTTTCTCTCTCTAAATGGCTAACATGTATTTCCATCATCCAAGACCACCCGAATCATTAAACAACATAATATTTACGATCCTACAAATGGTACCAGAGCCAAGGTTATTGTGTTGTGGTGATTTATTGTGGTCTTTTGATTCTTTTTATAACTGTTTTGGTTCTTTTTGATGGTTAGAAATTTTTTTTTCAAGTATTGTTATGATTAACAGTTCTAAACATGGTTTTAGTATCCTTTTGGTAAAAAAGTCATGTGCTTGTATATGAAAATTTTGTTTTTGTGTCACATGTCCAAACAGTAACTTTGAGACTATCTTTTTGTACCAATTTTTATATCCGTGAAATTATTTGTGGTCAATCTGGTCTATATTCATGGTCAAACAGTCATAAGAAGCAGTTTTTATGATGTGTTTCTGGGTTTATTATCAAGGTGGTCGGAAAACATGGTCGGAAACATCACCGGAAAAATTAAAATAGTCAAATCTTGTCGCTTTTTTCATGTGTTTACCAAAAGTTTTCTCGGTGTCCAAATTCAATGTATTATAAGTGTAGCGACTTGTGTAACATAACAAAGCGAGTTGACTATTGAGTCAACCCAAGTAGGACTTGTCTTCACCAGCTTAACTTTGTCTCAGCCTAGCTTAACTTGTCTCAAGAGATGAAGTAGATGAATCCTAAATTGACCACGCCTCAACAACATACCACCAATACCAAAAATACACCCACCACAAAATACCAATATACCAAACTCAAACTCGACCTCAGTATTCAATCAACATCATCAGTCTTTAATCAAAACTGAACACACTCGAATACTACTACATTTCATCTATCCTATCTCTTATTCAAGACTCTTACAACAAAAAAACGAAAACAGAAACTCTTGAGATCTCAGAAGTGGTTCAATTTTTTTTAAATCTTTTAAAGATTTTTTACTTGAATCATCATATCATCATCTACATCATCTTGTTAATATCCGAACAATAAAGAAAAGAAAGATAACAACCATGCTATTTCCTTACTTTGGTTCGTTCAATGACATATCAAAAATAAAAACGAAACTCAACACATTCAAACCTACCCGAGACCCCTATAGGACCTTGAAGCCTTCAAGATGCTATCTTGATTAGTCTTAAGTAGTATTCATAAAAGTAAAGGTGGGTTTTGATATTTTCTTCGTCACAGGAACATGTGTCGAGAAAAAAAAATACATGTTGTTATGTGTTTCATTTAAGGGGGTATAATGAAAGAAATGATATGTCGTTGTGAAATTCATGATTTGTTGATGTTTGATTGAGATGCGAATTAGATCTGGTGTTGATAGATGAGATACGTTTATTTTTTCTTCAAGATCTGGTGTTGTGATAAATCGTTTGGTGAGAGAAAATAGTGTGGTAGGCGTTTTTTTTTCTCAATGTGAGTTTAGGGTTTGATAATTTGAGAATAATTAGGGTGCCAATCTCTTTAATACCGGTTATACAATGTGTGTGTGGATCGATGATGGTCTCAACACTAAGGGCATGAATAATCAAGTCTTGTAATGGGCTTGATCCAAATAAGTATATTAGGGTCATGAGATTTTCTATTCAATTGGAATGGGTCAAGTGTAATGGAATGGCTGATGGATCTTAAAATGACATGGACTGTTAATTAGGATATCCGAATTCTTTGTATTTACAAAAATTTGGATACAATTTTTTAATATTTGGTATACATGAGCGGTATTTTGGTATGGTATAATTTTCACGGAAGGATACACAATTCACGGCTTGAGGAAAATTTGAATAGTGACTATGGGGTTGTTTGTACGGTATTTCCTATTTGGCTTTGAAGTGAAGTTTTCCGGGCACGTTTACTTATTTCATCTTCTTTCTTTCTACCCTTCAAATTTGAGATGACTTGTTTGGGCATTTATAGAGTGTGATAAAGACTTGGAAATTTAGTTACGATTTTGATTCTTTCTCGCTTAACCCACAACGTAACTATCACTTCGGTGTCTCACGCAGTTAAGGATTCGTCAAGAGGTTTTGTACATTGGGTACACCCGCTTTCTTCTTCAAGGATTAGTACAAGTTTAAGTAACAAATCTGGGAAGTTCACTTCATGATCAAGTTTGGCATATCGGGTTTACTTCACCATGTTGTCACTGCAATAGCCGATAGAATACGTGAATGATGTGTTTACCTAAGTGTTTATTGGATGGTTGATGATATTGTTGATGTTGGATAATGAACCGTTGATGAACCGCTGCATGTTCCCCTAAAAAAGAAATTCACCGAAACCAAAGTTGTCATAAAATATCTGCCGATATTGTTTACGGTTTTGTCTTGATTTTGTAAAATCCCGCGAAAGAATCTATTTCTAGGTTTAAATCATAGACTTGTAAAATCCTTTGAGCGTGACAATGGAAACATCCGTAAAAGTAATGTGCATTCATCCGGATCTATCTCTCGGTTTATTCTTGGTTTTGTAAAATCCCGCGAAAGAAACTATTTCTCGATTTAAATCATAGAGTTGTAAAATCCCGTAATGATGGAACCATCCTGGAGAAAGGAAAGTGTATTTCGAGGTCTTATCTGATGACTGGTTCTATGGTTTCTACTTTGAAGAAGGGATAAAATGGTGTACTTCATGAATTGGGTGATTGTTTGGATTGTCTTATTGGCAGTTTGGTTATTTCAAAGTTTTACGAGGTTATGTGCTTTTAACCATGGTCGGGATAAAACCATTATCATAGTTCACTTAAAACGTAAAAGGAGGCTAGAGTTGAACTTTTAACCAGAAGATGTGACAACGGGGTTATTATTTTTTTGAGGTCGAAGTGAAATATCACGGCAAAGTGTACTTAGTATCTGAAGGTATCGGGATGGTTGGATGAAGATTCTTCATGATCCTTGTTCGAGCTTATTATCAAAAATGGAGACTTGGAAATCTAGTTATTGTTGGGTGACTTTTTCCTTTTCTTTTACCACTTGGGGAATTGGCTGTACCACCATAGAATAACTATCACTTTAAGGAGTTATGTTGTAAAGTGCTCTGTCACATTTAATTGTGGATTTTCAAGAGGTGATGTACGCCTTATACTTGATGGTTGGTTGGTTGAAGAGTATAGAGTACTTAGAGAGTACTTAGAGATGCTAATGGATATCGAATCATTTTGTTACATATGTGCAAGTTTAAGTCACGAGTTCAAAGTTAGCTACTTCAGGGTCAAATTCATCATACTGGGTTTTCTCCATCAGCTGTCTCGACAAAGAGCCTACTGAATGATAATGGGGTTGATAACAAGTTTGCCAAGAGAGATTGAAAATAAAGAGATTATGACGTTTGAACACAACAGTTCAAGCATCGTTCTCTAAAGAAAAGAAAAGTGTACGTTTAAGTGCGCTTTATCTTTGAAAGAAGAGAAATCTTCTTATGACATTTGAACACAACAGTTCAAGCCTCGTTCTCTAAAGAAAAGAAAAGTGTACGTCTCAATGCACTTTATCTTCGAAAGAAGAGAAATCTTCTAATGACGTTTGAACACAATAGTTCAAGCCTCGTACTCTAAAGAAAAAGAAAAGTGTACGCTCAAGGCGCTTTATCTTCTCTCAAGAAGAGAAATCTTCACTAATGACCATTCTCATCAACATGCTTCATGCTTTTTCCATGCCAAACATCAACTGAACCGGACTACCGTTGATTATTTTTCTTATTCCACTTGCTCAACTATAATGACGATGGCGACATCATGTGCAATCTTTGCGGGGGAGAAGTGTGAATAGACTACATTTGTTGAAGATGTTCACTTATTCAATCAAGAATGGCAACTCCGTATGCAATTCTAGAGGGGGAGAAGAAGTGTAAATTTACTGCATGGTTGATTGATTTCTGAGAATAAATGGTCAAACGGCTCCACACTCATGTAAGAACCGAGCTTCTTCTTATCGGGTCATCTTCACATGATGTTTTCTTCTAAGAGCCGTTGGTTGACATCTTCACACGGGCTGATTTGATTAATGACAAAGTGCTTCTAGTTGCTGGGCTGATTTCTTGGATGAACATCTTTCTGTTCTTGTTTGATTGGGAGGGATCTTAGTTAAGAAGATTTGCTATTTCAAAGTCAATGGGAATGCATTTGGTGAGTTGAAGATGTTAACTTTCTGATCCCCAAATGGACAATCTTGAAGAAGGTCGAAGTCACAACCGTTCTTACATTTTCGTGCATGTTAGAAGACTTAAGACGAGTTGCATTTGATTATCTAAAGACTTCTTCTTAATCTGGGCATTTATTAAAAGATTATCGGTTTAGGGGAGAGCATTAATTGGGGAGAGTGAAAAGTCGATTTAATCCCAATTAGACTTGCTCACATTCTACTTCAGCAAGTTGATTCCCACAAGATCAAAAGTGTTCTTCTCAAAAGATTTCTAGTACAAGGGCTTATAGTGTGTTGCTGATTCTGAAGTATCAAACCAGCAAGGGGGAAGGAGACACGTATCTAAACACAAAGCGAGTAAACTTGATGAACTTAATTCTTCTAAGTGATTGAAGATATCCCGGGAAGACAAATGTCATGACCGCAGAGAAACTCAAGGTTTTACTCATCAAGGATTTTAGTGTTATTATTCCAACTACGTGGGGGAAGTGATGTTATAGAAAGTTTCTGAAGATAAAAGAGGTACACAAGTGTGTGATGATTTAGATGTTATCGCAATCATCGTGGAGAGAGAATTGTGTACATTGGGGGCGCCAAATTGCTGTTTACTTGAGTGCTTAATCGTGATTCTAGAGATATAATCACTTATTCCGAGTTGTCATCCGCAGATAATCGATTCGGCATGCTTCTTCAATGTTATCGGTTTTCTCTCTTTGGGCATTCGGGTACTTCGGGTTCTTGAGCTTCATACACTATCATCAAGGAGAGAAAAAGTATACATCGGGGTTATTCTTTGGCTATCGGACTTAATCTGCTACTTCAATGGTATAAGTTTCTCTATTCACTATATGATGTATTCGGTTCGTGAGCTCTAGTCTAAGAGATGATCGCATAAATTCATCTACTGGGGAAGTGGTCTCTTGACACCTTTTTGGGGATGCCCCACTTCAGTGGTTATGAAATTTGAGAAGATTATTTATAAGTGGATGATACGCTGTCGTTTTGTTGATGATATAACCTAACGATGAATCACAAACTGATGATTATTCTTAAAAGGAGCAGCAAGTTCGATGATAATGGTGTGCTTCTTTGTGCACCGCTAAGGGAAGCTTGAATGAAAGCTTTGAATCTGCCAGCCTAAAGGATTTTCAGTTTGGGGGGCTACCAAAGTCTCACTTTCGCATGGTTCAATTTCTTTCTTCAATACAAGAGCCTTGGAAGCTTTGGTGGTGAATGTTTAAGAGATGATGACTCCTATCTTCTACAACGGGGCTGCTCGATATCCTTATCTCGGTACTTCAACAGACATCATCTTCTTAAACCATATCATCTAATCTATCTTTGTAAATATTTATCAAAAAAAAGAAAATATAAAAATATAAAACCTTCAAAAACCCATAAAAATCAGAAAACTTGAAAAATACCAAAAATATGTTTTCTCATGACATGTCTTCTGGTATCGATAACATCTGCGGTCTTAGAAATGTCATTCAACAATGGCACGGGACCACAGATGAAATTCGAGCAGGAGGTGTAAATATTTCTTTTTCAAAACATGTCTCTAAAAATGGCTTACAGTTATTTCAGACTCTAACCCGCTTAAAAAATATGGCTTGCTGCTACTCGTGATCAGAACCTGCAAGCTGCTTAAACCATGGCTTGCTATTATTTCTGAGATAGCACCCTCTTTCAAGAAAGGAAAGTGTCAAAACAAAGGCTAAACCAATTTTCAAAATATTTCGTGCACTTATCCTAAAACAAAATGAGGAAAGTATGTCGAAGGACTGCTGTTCCTACACAAATGTTTTTCCTTGTATAAATTCTTCAGAAAAATATTTGTTGTTTTCATAAATGGTGGTAAATGAGTTGCTTGTAAATCAATCAGATTCAGAGTTTTCGTAAAAGTTGAAAACTCAATCAATGACTTCAGCGCTTTTAAACTTTTCTTAAAAATAAGTCATTGATTGAGGGGGAGAATGTTTTCAAATCTATATCATCTAACGGGCTTTCTTAATTATCCTACATGCTTAACTAAAAATGATATTTGCCTATGTCGAAGGACTAGAAATTTATGATATGATTGTTAGGATTAGATGATTAGAGTTTGATGAACACATTATTCCCATGTTGTACATGATCTGATTGGTATGTTGAATTGACTTTTATTAGTCGATTGAAGTTTGGGTGATATCGACCACCATATATCTGTATGTGTGTTCACTAACGTATGCAGGTATATTGGTATATAAGAATGTTCTCGACCGATCCCACAATTGAAGATGATTGGATGCCGAAAGGAAAGGGTAACTATATCTTGTAAACAAAAGGTTGACAAATGAAGAAGCAGCTTAATTTGACTTCTATGAAGAGTTGGCATGAAAAAAGTGCAACGTTAGAGGTCTCATCAAGCAAGCAGATGGTTTTCTATCAAAGAAATGAAGAAACGGAGCTTAATTTGACCTCTATGGAGTGTTGGCATGAAAAATGCAACGTAGAAGTCTCACCGCTTCAGATGGTATTCTTCCAACCCTCAGCAACAACAACAAAAGCAACTCAACCACCTAACATATCTTGTGCAGGAAAAGTAGTGAATAATACAATTCTTCAAAATATTTATTAAAATTGTTTTGAAAATGGAAAAATATTGTGTAGAAAACTAGAAGGGGGGTTGAATAGTTTAGCAATTAAAAACTTTGTTTTGAAACTTATTGAAAGATCAATTGATATTGATCTTAGATATGTTAATGAAATATGCAAGCAATATGTAAAGAGTAAATAAGGAAGGAATGATCAAACCACAACAAGTTGTTTATAGTGGTTCGGTCTACAAGGACTCTTTTTCCTTGCCCTACTCCACTCCCCGAGTCTCACACTTGAGAGTTTAACTTCACTTGTCAACAAGCTCCTTTCACCGGCGGAGAAACCTTTACACTTCGACACTATTTCCTAACTAAGCTAGATGCCGAAGTTCTTTCCAGGGTACAACCACTCCCACACACAATGTATTTTGAGGACTAAAATACTAACCACTCACACTAACAAGATTATGATGGTTTAATACAACAATGAAGTATGAATCAACACAAGATCATACAACACTAAACAAACAAGACTTCCAACTCTCGTTTGAAGTTTAAATGCACGGACTGACTTGATCTTCTTTGCTACAAAAAGGGATCACTAATATGATGTGAAACTAAGTTAGAAAGGTTAGAGAGAAGATATGTAAGAGAGTATGATAGAAAGGGATGAAAACCTACTTGGTTTGGCTTTGCTATTTATAGCCAAAACCATCAGCAGTCATCTGACGGACGGCGGACCCCTTGAAAGGGTTCCGTCCGTTATATATTTTGT
Organism: Chrysanthemum makinoi; assembly: GCA_910596185.1. Lineage (NCBI taxonomy): Eukaryota > Viridiplantae > Streptophyta > Magnoliopsida > Asterales > Asteraceae > Chrysanthemum > Chrysanthemum makinoi. The sequence continues at coordinate 110,529,396 of OU343216.1, read as the reverse complement.
GCCGGCCGCATGTTAAAGATTTCAATATCTTGCCAAAGTCAACCATATCTATGCAAGATTGTGTAAGATATGAAGAGTACAAATCTACACAAACTATCTAATAAAATCTTCCAATGATTTCCATGATGCATCACATGATGTCATGTGTTGTTTTTCTATTTTTAGAAATATGCAAATACATAAGTAATGTTTAGTTTTTAAGAAACTAAAACATTCTAAAAACTACTATCATACATTATGCTTAGACTCATATTAAGATATGATTAGTCACAATGTAAATGCTTAAATGATGAAGATATTGTTTGAAAAAGCTTGTTTTAATATCTATTAAACTTGACAAGCTTTAAGCTTTATACAATTAAATTTAATTTTGTCGTTAACAAAACTTAGGTAAAGATCAAAAATATAAATAACGTTTAATGACCGATATTTGAATTAACAATCTCCCCCTTTTTGTTGAGGACAAAATATAAATTTTATTTTTATAAAAGATACAAAGTTTGTGCAAGAGTTATAAAATATTAGATTTAGAACTTTGAAAAGGAAATGATAATGCAAGTGCATGATGTTTGACTTTTTCAGAAAGTCAAAGTATTCACTAATTGATGCATGATGTTGACTTTTTCAGAAAGTCAAAGTATGCAGTTGACTTTTTAAGAAAAGTCAAGTATTACCAATGAAGTATCATATTTGACTTTTTCAGAAAGTCAATGTATGCAATTTGACTTTTTCAGAAAAGTCAAATATAAACAAGTTCTATATCTTATCCCCTTTTTTGTCTCAACAAAAAGAAGAGGCGATGCAGAAAGTAATGAGCCCGAGCCATTATCTCCCCCTTGATCAAAGCTCCTCCTAAATTGGGTGATTAATGGGAAGATACATGGATTGTGAAAAAAGCTACAAAAAAATTGTTAGTAATAATGATCATTCACAAGCATTTCCAAACACTATTTAAAGGCACCAACAATATAGAAAACACCATTCATTAGTTAAAATTTTTCATGAATAAGAATCATGAAAAGAGAACACAATGATGTGTTTTAGTACAAGAAAAAAAAATAATCCTAAGAAAAGAAAAACTTAGAAATGTTAATCTATGACCATCCTAATGAGATGGTGGATGAGAAAGAGCGTTGAGGCGCTCAAGGATGTAATTGAGGATGAACCTCATTTCCTCTTGGAAGTCATGGACCATAACCCGGTCCGACAACGGTTTGGGCGGTTTGCTCACAAGTTGAGCAACCATGCCTAGGGGTAGTATGTTTGGTGAGGTTGTGGTGGTGGAATGGTAGATGTGTTGGTGTTGGTGGGGATGTTTGGGGTGGTCATGATGGAGGCTAGCAAAGCATTTTGCATTTGCATAGTCTCACTAAGGTGAGAATCCACCATGCCTTTGAATTGGTGGAGGTTTTGGAGTTCCGCTTGAATCTCCTCTCTCGTGAGATTAGCATCCCACATGGACTCCTCAATGTCCTCTATGTGAGGGGACATTGATGTAGGGAGTGCTTGGTCCCCATATAAAGGACCATGGATGTCTTTGTAAATGGGGTGAAAGAGAAGGGGTTTTGGCCCTAATGGGGCATTTGGGTCAAAAGATGGCCTAGGTGACTCATGAGCAATCCGCTCAATTGTGCCAAAGGATGGCAATGGTGGTGGATGGTTTGGCCTAGGAGGCAAGTCATCCAAGTCCTCCAAGAAAGGATTTGGAGAAGTGGGTGGTGTGGAAAATAACTCCGAAGGAATGAGAGTTGGAGAATTTGGTGGTGAGGGTGGTGAGGGTGTTTTGGATGTTTGGATGGGTGCCGGTGGAGGTGAAGTTGGTGTTTTTGTGGGTGGTGGAGCGGTGATCACAATTGGTGATTGAGTAGGAGTAGCCAAAGTTAGGCTTGTATCATCTCGGATGGGGGATGAGATTGTGAGTGGAGAAGACTCGGATGAGGAGCTCAAGTTACTTACTTGAAGCAACAAGGCCTCGCGCTAATTCTAGCGGTTTTCTTGCAAGGTTTAGGAGAGGATTTTGTCATTTTACTTGTGTTTTTCTTTGCTAGATGATGGTAAGAATAAAGAAGGTGTGAGGATGATCATGGTAAAACCTCTCAATTTATAGAAGTGAAAATTTTTGGAGAAATGTGTTTGATTTGATGTTAAACCATAGAAGGATGAGGTTCCTAATGATTTGGAAGTGGGTTAAATGCTAGTCATATCACCCAAGTCAAGCCATATAAGAGAGATGGAGTGAAGAAGCAAAGATTTGCAATAAATGTGTTCTAATGAGTGGAATTTCCTAACAATCGATTACCCACGATTTCAAGGTACCAAAATTTGGTTCCTTCCTTTATGCCAAAGGCCTCCTGGGTGAATTTTTCAAATTTTTGAATTTTGGTGGGAAATGGATTTCTTATATGCCTAAGTGAATTATACTAGTTCTAATAAGGGTATAAACTAGTTAAGATTGACCTACAAGCAATGGATGGTAATTTGGAATGACGAAAGAATCAAAATTCAGAAAGTTACCTGGAGGATCCACGGCACCAAAAGTTTACACAGACGGACCCCTAAAAAGGGTGTCGTCTGGTCCGCCTGCAGGTACGTATGGGCGGTACCATTTTTTATAACGGACGGAACCAAAATGTTGGTGCCGTCGATCCGGCAAGTGTAGAAAACTGACAGGTACATTTTAGGTGTCGGGACTTTTCCAAAACCTGAATTTTTTCTCAAAACATGTGACACTAAACATTTCTAGTTAGGAAAAGTAAATAACACATGTACAAACATAATGGAGCATAGATTTTGAGCAAGGCCAAGTGATTTTCACATTATAGTGAAAATGGGTAAAATTTGATAGCATACTTGTGCTATCTCCCTGCATAAGATTGTTAGCATACATCATTGTTTCAAGTTATATTATCATCCTACAAGATAAAAACAACCAAATAGTATCAAACATTAGAGATAATGCATTGTTCCAAACGCTCCTTAAAACAATTCTCACTTATCCAACTTCTTGTAGATCTTGGTCATCATTCTACCAAGGCACTTGAACATCCCTTTGGTTTGCTTGAACTCCGCCGATTCATTTTCAATCTCGGGAAGAGATGCATATTACTCATGAGGTAGAAGGCGAGAGTTTGGAAGACCATCATCGGAGCTATTTGATGATGATGATGATGGAGTTTTCGAGGTTTTGCTCTCTTGCCTTTTGTCTTAGCAACTCGTGCATCACTCAGAGGTACAAATATGTGAGGAATGAGCTCATAGTGAAGGTGCATTCCTTTTGGGCTTGGTGGAATTGGTGCAAAGGATCTATAGAGACGGGTGAGAAGCATCCCGTATGGGAGAGCAACCGATCCTTATGTTGGAATATCAATCATTCTCCTAGTAATATAGTAGGCTAAATTGAATGGTTGACGGGTGGACAAGTTGTAGAGCATATGACAAAGACAAGCATTGATGTGATCCCTATTCCCTATGGTGCTAATGACGTTGGCTCTAAGTAGTTCTTCCCATTTCCTAAATTCGGGCTTAAGTTCATTTAGCTCCATTCCATATGGATCTCGGTTCACTTCTTTTCCTTTTTGGGTGACTCGGGTTGTATCTCCCCTTGGGATAAATAGGTGCTCACGGATGACATCCTTATTTGCTAGAGGTGTTTGGTAGGGAGAAGTGCGGTCATTGATTGCATCAAGAGTGGTGAGTGTCCACTTATCCAAGTAGACACATGTCCCTCGGTTGGGAATTCCTAGCAATTGAGCAAAGTTAGTTAAGGTGATGGTGTAGTCGTTTTGATTGATTTTAAACCTAAGACAAAACTCATCATCATCTTCATCACTAAATCCGGTCACACTAGCATAGAACTCTAACACAAACCTAGGAAAAATTGGTTCATCGATGTCAAGAAGACAATCGAATTTAATGGCGGCTAGTTCTTCACGGAGATTGGTATTTTCAATGAAAGATGGGTGAATGGTTCTACCCTCATGGAAATACCTTGATTCTAGACTCTTAAAGATTCCTACTTGTTCTTTGGAAAGTCCTTTGGTTTTGTGATGTTTTGGAATGTAGCCAAGGGTGTCCTTGTGATCATAGAATCTTGCGGCTACCATGGTTATTCCTAGGAGCAAGAATTAATATGTTAAAATGAGAATAAACTTTAACGTTTTAGTTCTAGTGTGTGCCTATATGAAAACGATTTGGAGTTGCGGTTATCTCGACTCATTTTATGCATAAAAATGGTTTTAGTGGGGTGTTTGTCAAATACCATGAGATAACCCAAATGCTCCTAATTCAATGTGGCTTCATTTGAATATACCCGGGAATGCATATTATTTATGCAATACCTTTAGTATTCAAGAGCATCCAAGTGATGAAAGTCTAACGTTTCTATTTGTATTAACAATGAAAAATTGTTTTCCTACAAGTGAGAAGCTTTTCAAAAATTTTGACATGGGGTGTTTGGTTATTTGAATAAGGCCTTATAGTTATTAGCTATTGATTAGTGGGAAGCATGATTTGTTTATGCAATATGATAATGTAGTACCTAATTTCAATGACTAGTAATGCAATTTGCCAATTGAATTCATATTTAGTACAAAAGCATACATAAACCCCATGTAATGATTTGTAATGGTTTTGTGCACAAAAAAGAATCCTAGACTTAGAATTAAGAGATAAAATGTAGTTAGGGTACTTACAATGATGTTATCTCCAGTGATTAGTAAGTGGGAAGGTGTCAATATTGAGCTTGGTTTAATGCTTACACGTTTTAGTAAAGTGGGTTTTGAGGAAGAAGATGTTTTGTAGGTAGCGCTTTTTGCTCTCAGAGACATTGACGCGCGACCAGACGGTACCAAATTTTTGGTTCCGTCTGTTGTCATTTGGAGCCGCGGGCTATAAAGAGTATACAAAACAAAATTTTTTTGTTTTGACTATTCTAATGTTTTGGGCTATGTTTATCCTACATGTTTGGTTCCATTAACCCTAAACCAAGTCTAAGGAGATTAAAAGGTTCTCGTTTAAGAGGCTTAGTTAAGATGTCGGCAATGTTGTCTTCGGAGGATACTTTCTCGATTGAGATGTTTCCTTTTTTGAACATTGTCGCGAAGAAAGTGATGACGGATTTCAATATGCTTTGTACGAGCATGTTGAACGGAATTCTTGCTGAGATCGATGGCTCCTTTGTTGTCGCAAAGTATAACAATATCGTTGAAGATGAATCCGAATCTATTAGAGCTTGCTTCATCCAAAGAGCTTGTTGACATGCTTTTCCTACCGAGACGCATCGCTTCAAGAGTTGAGATGGCAAAGGCCGTTTGCTTCTTTGCAAACCATGAGGTGAGACAATGTCCAACAAAAGTGCAAATACCACTTGTACTTTTTCTATCGACATAGTCACCGGCAGGATCCGAGTCGGCATACACTATGGTTTCTACACCCGTTCATTTGGGATACCATAATCCTAAACACGTTGTTCCCTTAATGTATCTAAAAATCCTTTTTAAGGCTTCTAAGTGTGATGCCTATGGGTTTTCTTGAAAGCGAGCACATAGACAAACACTAAACATAATGTCGGGTCTACTAGCCGTAAGATAGAGTAGGCTACCAATCATTCCTCTATATTTAGTGTTATCTACGGATTCACCTTCCTCGTCCTTGGTGAGTTTAGTGTCCGAGGACATGGGTGTTTTGGTTGGTTTGGAATCTTCAAGACCAAATTTCTTAAGCATGTCTTTTATATATTTAGATTGGTTAAAAAATATGCCATCTTCTAGTTGTTTAATTTGAAGTCCTAGAAATTTAATTCACCCATCATACTCATTTCAAACTCGTCGTGCATGATTTTAAAGAAATCATAACATAGCTCTTGACAAGTTGATCCGAATATAATGTCATCAACGTATATTTGAACAATGATAATATGTGATTCCTTTTTCTTGGTAAAAATAGTATTATCTACTAATCCCATAGTGTATTTGTTATCAATAAGAAAAGTCTTAAGTCGGTCGTACCAAGCTTTTGGTGCTTGCTTAAGACCGTATAATGCTTTCTTGAGTTTGAAGACATGATGTGGTTTCTCAAAGTCGGTAAAACCGGGAGGTTGAGCAACATACACTTCTTCGTTAATAAACCCATTAAGAAAAGCACTTTTAACATCCATTTGAAATAATTTAAAGTCATAAGTTTTCTCATGCATAAGCAAGTAATATTCTAATAGATTCGAGTCTAGCTACCGGTGCATAAGTTTCATCATAGTTAATCCCCTCTTGTTAATTATAACCTTGTGCAACAAGCCTAGCTTTGTTTCTAGATACTACACCATTTTCATCCATTTTATTTCGAAGAACCCATTTCGTTCCAATTATAGTTTGATCTTTAGGTTTTGGAACTAATTTCCAAACATCATTTCTAACTAATTGGTTTAACTCTTCTTGCATGGCAATTACCCATGATTCATCTTTTATTGCTTCATTCATGTTTTTTGGTTCAATGGTGGATACAAAACAAAAATAATTACTTTGATTTTGGGCTTGTGACCTTAAGGTTCTTTGATTGTTGTCCTATGACCTCGTCTAAAGGATGACTTTTAGATTCTTTGATGTTTACAATCTCTTTATTTAATTGTTCATCTTCCTTGTTATTATTAATTATTTCTTGACTTTCTATCATTTGACTTTCAACTAAGTCATCATCTACCAAAGGTGATGTCTTAGAGGGAGGTGGACTTTCGTCGAATGTTATGTTTTTCAATCGATTCCTCAACTATCATTGTTTCTTTGTTTAGGACAATGTAAGCTTTACTAGTTTGAGAATAACCAAGAAATACACCTTCATAAGACTTTGGGTCAAACTTGGTGAGATAATCTTTAGTATTAAGAATAAAGCATTTTGTTAGCCTTAATAGTTTTATTAGAAGTGATGGTCATTCACGATTAGGAACTTTGTATCGTGTGTTAGATATCGTGATAGAATAGTCAACGGGCTCGTGAACTGGGCTAAGCTAATTGGTTAAATGTTAAGGTATGCTAAGCCGTATACAGCATCCCAAGCCCAATCCAAGTCCACGAAAAGCCCAAGCAAAGCCTTTAGGGCATCAAGTCCCTTGGACTATAAATACCCCTCAAATGGTCATTTGAGGGGTGTGCTTGAGTGTGTGTGTGTGTGTGTGTTTTTCTTTATTGAATATACAACATCTTGTGTTTATCTATTCTCACATCATACACGGATTCTATATCATTCAAGTCACCATCTTTCTATTCTTTCTTCTTAAGCATAACGTTTGTGTTTGTGTTTACGTGGTTATACTTGTGTTTGGTTTGCTTGGTAAAGTGATAAGGTTGATATATCTTAGGTCCTACAATTGGTATCAATCGCCTAACAATGGTTTAGGAGTGTTTTGGTTGAAGTTTTTTAGTAGTGATACGCGTAGCTTCGTTTTACATATTTGTCACGCTTAAAGGTTTTATTTTTGCACTTAAATCTTCAAGATTCTTATGGTCTAAGGTTTATAAAGTGTTAAAGATTCTAGTTTTGGCAAAAGTTCAAGCTTTACGCTACGTTTTCTTAATTTCTTTTAAACTCGTTTTTGGTTCTTTGGTCATTTCTACTCGTAACTTTTCTAAGCACTTTGGGTGAAAAGGTCAACATTTTTGGGTTATTCGAGTGTTTTTAAGGCTATCTGGCTAAAAGAAATCATTTGAATCGTTGGATATTTCTTACGAGTAGAAGTCAAAAAGTCAAACCCTAGTTTTCTACTGTAACTTTTGGTGAAGAATCTTCGTGCTAAAATCAAGTACTCGCTTCCTCACTTGGATAAGTGTGTGGAACACTTCGACTTGTGGATATCCCTTACGCCTGTGATAGTGTAAAGGATTTTGGATTCTACGCAAGTAGTTTCATTCCTACGCAGAAGTTTTCATTCACCATAAGCACTCCTACGCGTAAGTACGAAAGACTTGCTACTGCAGTAGTTCCTACCACGCATAAGAATTCCTACGCCTAAGGATTCCTACGCCTACATCTACCAAGGATTCCTACGCCTAAGCATCCTAACGATAAGCACCGCATCCTACGCCTAAGCCTTGTCTACTGTACAGGTTTCTAACTGCATCTAAGCTCTTCATTTAAAAAAATTTAATTTTGAGGAGACTAAACGCTCAATTTTACGCCGAGATTCAAATTTTGGTATAATCTGAAAATTTTGGTCAAAAATTCAAATTTTTGGGCCTAAATTCAAATTTTTCGGTCAAATTTAAGGCCAAAATTGTCATAACTAAAAATTTTCATACGACCTTAGAATTGATTTTTATAGTGAATTTCAAATTTTGGACTAAAATTTTTAGAACCAAGGTTACGAAAATAACTTTCAAACACCTCAACCGGGTTTAATCTTCATCAACCACAACTCCTTTATCGTTGAATCGATCCTACATCAACTTTATCGGATCATACCTTCATCAATGGCAACTCAACAAGATATTCATGCAAATGGTGCTGAAAACCGTCATGTTGGAAAAAGGTGGTTATCTTCAATGGACAAGTCGTATGCTTCGCTACATCAAGACCAAACCTAATGGAAAACTCATGATTAAATCCATTCAGGATGGACCCTTCATACCTCGACAAGTCCAAGACCCCGAAATCCTGATGCAACACCTCCCGCCCCACCATTTTTTCGTCTTCAAAAGACATTGAATACTCAAGAGGATCGAAACAAGTCGGGCAGATGACATGGCAATTCATATTATACAACCGGGTTTACCAAGAGACATCTTTGCTGCAGAGACAGCTAGAAACCGCTTTACATGTGGGAACGTGTTAGACGAATTTGTCATGGAACGTAAATCGGTCAACAAGACACAGAGAACAAGTTGCTAACTGCATGGGAGAAGTTTACATCTACACCAGGAGAATCCATTGAATCCTACTATGGAAGGTTTTGCACTTTGATGAATGAGCTTATCGCAAAACAAGTTGGCACCAGAACTATCGCTCAAAACATCAAGTTCTGAACAATCTTCCGGAAGAATGGGGACGCTATGTCACTATTGTCAACCAAACAAAAGACTTACATCAGGTGAACTTTGATCAACTCAATGATTTTCTAAAACAAAACCAAGCTGAAGTGAATGAAGTCAGGCAAGAAAGATTAGCAAAGAATCATGATCCATTGGCACTCATTGCAAAGACTCAAATTCCAGTGAATACACAACAACAAGCTTCATCATCTTCCACTAACAACAACTTGCAGCAATACATCCCTCAACAACAAAACTATCCACCGGAACAACAACATTACCAGGAACAAGGAATCACTGATCTTGAAATGGAACCAGAAGAAGCTTTGTCACAAGCATTTGTATTCTTGGGTAAAGCATTCAAAGGTCGCTATTCCACACCAACTAACAACAACCAAAGGATTTCATCAAACACTCGCAATACGCAAATTGCACAGCCGGGTGTGAACATGGGCAATCAAGGTCAAATGGTTGGAGTTATTGGGAATCATCAGGGATATGCTACTAGATTTCGCATGGGTAATCAGCGGTTCAATCGTGGTAATCAGATGGGTCGAATGTTGGAAATAGAGTAGTGGTAATCGAATGGGAATGTTGCAGCTCCAGAGTTGGGAATTATGGAAATGTGAATCGTGGTAATCAGGTTAAGTGTTATAACTGCCAAGGATTGGGTCACATGGCAAGGAATTGTCCAACTAAGCCGAAAAAGAAGGATCTTGCGATCTTCTGAAAGTTATTCTGTTGGCACAAAAGGAACAATCTAGACTTCAATTGAGTGCTGAGGAACATGACTTCATGGCTATTATGGATGATTTGAAGACCTCGAAGAACTCAATGCAAACCGATCTTCATGGCAAATCTTCAGAGACTAAGTACGACACCGACCGACGCACCTCCCGCCTATGACGCCAACGCAAGATCTCGAGGTACCAATCATTGATCCATGCTATAACAATGTCATATTTGATGTGTTTACTCATGACTAACAGATTCTCGTGACATCAGCACCTACTTATGATACATACATGGACAATCCAAGTTGTAGCAATACTAACTCTGAAACTCCAGATGTGGATCCTAGTGGAGGCCGTGTGGCACAAAATATGAGATCGATGAGGAAACTCGTACTTATTTTGAATCATTAATCAACAACTGTGGCATTGAAATTGAGAAAGTTAAAAGGTCAATCGCGATGTTAAGGCGCGAATGCCAAATTGACCGCCGAGCTTGAGAGTTACAAGGAGAACGAAAAGCTTTGAATTTATAAAACAAAGAATCGAAATTAGAAATTGGTTATCGAAATTTGGTTTCTAAAGAAAAAGAATTGCAAATCAAGTATAACACACTTGATGTGAATTCAAACTTGAAAATTAAATCTTTAAACAAGGAAATTTCTGATTTAAATAACCAACTTTCCAAACAAAAAGACATGTTTTCTAATCTTGAAAAAGAGAAGAAGCAGTTGATTACTGATTTTCAAAACGAGAAGATTCTCTTCTTGATGAAATTCTTGATAAGAATGAAAAGATAAAAACTTTGGAAAATTTGCTTCTTACAACGGGTCATTCCGCTAAAACAAACAAGATGCTTTCTAATCAAGTAAATCCGCTTTTTCATACTAACAATAGAATGGCACTTGGTAACCACCCTTCTTCGCTCTCAAGAAAGCTCGAAATCTCGAATGTGTTAAACAATAGAAAAGCTTTACATGAACCCATTATTGTTCGTGATTCTCTTGAAACGTTAGAACTATCCGAGGAGAGTAGATCAAAAATGAAACAAAAGAATCCGGAAATCAAACCAATTGATTATAACAAATGGAACAAAATTAACGGAATTACTTTTGTTAATCAAAAGGAAAAGTCAAAGTTCTCAATCACACCAAGTGTTTCAAACAAAGAGTCAACACTGCTTCAAAATCGTTTCAAAACCGCCGTTGTCTCAAAATCTATTTTGAACATTGAACAAATGTCTTCAAACAATCCTTTTAACTCAAGTGATGCGAGAAGTATTTTAGACAATGTGAAAACTAGAATTGTGGATCTTCAAGACACTGTTAAAACTAAAACCACTATTACACCTAACAACTGGTTCTCTAGTTTTGACATCGAACAAAGAAAGTTTTTGGAAACTCAAATTGCCCCTCACCAATGCCATCAACTGCAAGGGTAATTCATTTTGAACAAGCGTTTTTGAAAGAAACATCTGACTTTGTCAAGGACCATAAATCCCTGGTAAAGCAAGCTAATGAAAGTGTTGAACAAATCAAAGTTTTGGAAAATTTAAATGACTCTCTTCAAGATGTTCTCGACTATGATATTATGTCCATTATTTTGCAAACATATTCTGTTGAAGATCATGAAAGACTCCACCTGAGACCTCCAAATTGTTTCAAAATATGAAAAGCTCTTGAAAACTTGAAAAAGAAAATGTCTCATATTTTAAACAACTTGATCGAAAAACCGAGGAATGCAAGTATGACAAATTGTCGTATGAGCGTGCCTACAATGACATGAAAGCGAAAAATGATCTTTTGAGGGCTCACCTGGAAAGTCAAAAAGGAAAGGCAAGTGGATACCGTGATTAAAAACCATTGACTACGGAGAAAGCAAATGTTCCCAAACCGTTTCCAAACCAAAATGTCTGTTTTATGCCTCCAAAAGTCAATGAGAAAAATGTTTCATCAAAACCACCACTCCACCGCCTCTACCTAAACAAAATGTTGATAAGGGAAAAGCGTTATCGAGAAACCAAAAGTTTTAGCACTGCCTTTTTAAGATGAGTACCACTAATGCGCTCGCCTCCACATCTAAAATATATGGAACAAACGACATAAGTTTAGAAAAGCACTCTAAAGAGACTAGGAAAGTTGAAACCACCTCCCTTCATAAAAATGTGAATCCTAATGTGTGTGCCTTACCTTCTACAGGACTAGAAAGCACCTCTAGGAGCAGCAGACTAAAGCCTAAGAGCAATACAAGGAACAATAGAGTCTCGCATGCCTCTAGGAGTAGTAGCTTGAATAAAGAGAAGAAAGTAGAAGAACACCCTAGGAATTTACCGCTTTTGAATAAGAAAGACATTTCATCCGAATGTACTGAACCTATGAAACTTGCTAAGTCTAATGAATGTGTTGAATCTCTTTGTTTAACTTGCAAGAAATCTTTAAATGTTCAAGATGATTGTGTTTCTAAGAATGTGAATGATAAGCCTGGTAAGAAGAACGTCCCAAAAAGTAATTACTAAACGAGTAGGAAGACTAGTTGCAAGACTTAGGCTTTACACTACTGATAGGGAGCATAATGTTTACTTTAGGGATGACATTTGGAAACCCACGGATAGAACTTTCACACTCCAGAATGGTAGAATGAGTGATGCACCCGTCTTCACATATAGACAACTTATTTGAGTGTGATCAGGATTTTACCTCTAACCCAAAGGAACCAAAATCAAAACGGTTTCCAAAATCTTCTTCTCATATTGGCGTGTTATCGAAATATGTCTTTGGATCGTCGACTGGTTGCTCCAAGCACATGACCGGAATCAAGTCTGATCAATTTCGTCTCGAAATTCATGGGAACCGTGACGCTTCGAAATGATCATGTAGCAGCTATCATGGGTTATGGAGATCTACCTTTTGGAAATTATTTGATCACTCGGGTTTACTATGTCGAAGGGTTGGGACACAATTTGTTTTCAGTCGGGCGCTGCGGATGCGATTTAGAGGTTGCTTTTAGGAAAATGCTTGCTTCGTTAGAAACTTGATGGCAATCGATCTCTTAACTGAATCGTGATACAAATTTGTATGCTATCGACATCAATCAAATGGCCTCTTCATCACCAATATGTCTTATGACACGAGCATCCGAACACATCCGTTGTGGCAATGACGTTATCCCATCTCATTTCGACACCATCAACAAAATTGCCAAAGACAACATCGCCAACGGACTTCCAAAGTTCAAATACACCAAGGATCACTTATGTCCATCATGCGAACAAGGAAAAGCAAAAGAGCATCATATAAACCCAAATTGCATCTAGTTCGAAGCAAAGTTGCATACGTTGCACATGGACTTATGTGGCCCAATGAGAATTGAAAGCATTAATGGGAAAAAGTATATTCTTGTCATCGTCGATGATTATTCAAGATATACATGGGTTAAGTTTCGAGATCAAAAGACGAAGCACCGTGCATCATCATCACCTTCTCGCGATTCAAGTACTTCTTCAAACTCCAAGAAGGGTTGTAAGAACGCATAACGCACGTAATTCACTAATCAGGTGTTAAGAGCTTATTTTGAAGATGTTGGAATCACACATCAGACATCAGTTGTTAGAACTCCACAACAGAATGGGGTAGTTGAAAGAAGAAATAGAACTCTTGTGGAAGCCGCTCGCACAATGCTAATCTATTCTAGTGCACCGCTATTTCTAGTATGATGTCGTCATACACGCTTGTTTCACTCGAACCGATCCCTAATCAATCCAAGATTCAATAAAACCCCATATGAGCTTGTGAACAATAGAAAACCGGATATCTCTTACTTTCACGTGTTTGGCGCTTTGTGCTATCCTACAAATGACAGAGAAGATCTTGGAAAACTGAAAGCAAAAGGTGATATTGGAATCTTCATTGAATATTCAGATAACTCGAGGGCATTCAGGTGTAATGAAGAACTAGGAGGATCATGGAGACGATGAATGTGAAGTTTGACGAACTTTCACAAATGGCTTCCGAGAGACTCGCCTAGAACCCGCACTAAACCGACAGACTTCCGACACATCACCAGACTCGACCTCAAAGAGCTCAATTAACTTCGCTTGACAATCCTAAAGAACAAGAATGGGAGAATTTCTTCGAGTTAATGTTCGATGAATACTATGGTGGAACTTCGACAAATGCATCAAACCATCATTCCGCCGCACCCGCTCAAAATCATCCTCCACCACCAACTGAAGATGCATCTACAACGGTCGAAACCAATGCACCAACTCCATCTACATCATCTACATCTACTACGGTTATTGCACCCGTTCTACCAGAAGTTGATGAGCAAAACCAAAACCATAACGATGCAACGTTAGATGAAGACTTATTTGAAAACCCGTTTGCTACGGAATCACCGAATCTTCTTCATGCTTTCGAGAACCATCTAACTCGCATACGTATAACCAACGGTATCCTTCTACTCAGAAGTGGACAAAAGACCACCCGATTGAACAAGTTATTGGTGAACCTTCAAGGCCAATTCAGACGAGACGCCAACTTGCCACCGACATGACTTATGCATTTACCTTTGCTCAATTAGCAATATAGAGCCGAAAAACATTCGCGAGGCAATGGCAGAACCCGCATGGATAGAAGCGATGCAGGAGGAACTTCTCCAATACCGCCTACATGACTCTTGGGAAATGGTTCCAAGACCAATTGACATTCGCGCCATTGATCTCAAATGGTTATGGAAGAACAAACGGGATGAAGAAATGACTGTCATTCGCAACAAAGCTCGCCTTGTGGCCAAAGGATACAGACAAGAGGAAGGGATAGACTTTGAAGAGTCATTCGCCGGTAGCTAGACTAGAAGCCAGGTCGGGATTTTCTTAGCCTATGCCGCCACAAAAACATCACGGTTTATCGATGGACATTAAGACCGTTCTTGAATGGAACTCGAAAGAAGAAGTGTACGTGAGTCACCAGGAAGGCTTCATAGACATGAATCATCCGGACTACGCCTACAAACTCAAAAGGCAATCTATGGATTGAAACAAGCTCGAGAGCGTGGTATGACGAACCGCCCTCTTTCCTTATCCAAAACAATTTCACCAAAGGCAACGCTTGATCCTACCTTGTTTACACAAAAATGCAAAACGACATTTTGATTGTTCAGATTTATGTGGACGACATCATCTTTGGGTCCACTAATCCGAATCTTTCAAAACATTTTGAAAATCTCATGAAAAGTAAATTTGAAATGTCCATGATGGGGAACTAAAATTCTTTCTTGGTTTACAAATACATCAATCCCCTCGTGGAATTTTTATAAATCAAGCTAAATACACAACCGAGATTTTGAAAAATCATGGTATGGATAATTGTGACTCGGTCGGAACACCAATGGTAACTTCACCAAAAATTGGAGCCGATTTGTTTGGGAAACCTATTGATCCAAGAAATATCGAGCATGATTGGTTCTCTCATGTATCTTACTTGCTAGTCGACCGGATATTCATTTTGTTGTTTGCTTATTAGCACGGTTTCGTGCAAAGCCTACCGAAATGCACCTCAAAGAGGTTAAAAGGATCTTTCGGTACCTGAAGACATCCATTCACATGGGACTTTGGTATCCGAAGGAATCGGATTTGATCTAATTGCTTTTTCAGATGCGACCACGCAGTGATCAAGTTACAAAGAAAAAGTACATCCGAGGAGCACAATTTTTTGGGTGAAAAGTTAGTAAGTCGGTCTTCAAAGAAACAAGATTGCACTGCACTATCAACTTTAGTATGTGTCTCTATCTGCGTGTTGTGCTCAAGTTCTATGGATGAGAACACAACTCACGTATTATGGCTTTACTTTCGATAAAATACCTATGTATTGTGACTCGAAAAGTGCCATAGCCATATCATGCAATCGCTTCATCACTCAAAGATTAAGCATATCCGTGTCCGCTACCACTTCATCAAAGAGTACGTCGAAAATGGTACTGTTGAATTATTCTTCGTGAAGACAGATACCAACTCGTACCGATCTATTAACTAAAGCCCTTCCAAAAGAAAGGTTTGACTATTTAGTTCGACGAATTGAAATGCGAAGCCTAACCCCTGAGGAGTTAGAAAGTCTTCTCGAATCTTCTTGAAAATGATTTTTCCAAAAGCTTCATTGTAAATATTTTGAAAAACAAAATACAAAATTTGAAAACCAACAAAAGCAAAATATAAAAATATAAAATTTTCAAAAATACAAAAACAATATAAAATCAAAAATCCAAAAATATTCTTCTCACGACATGTCTCTCGTGATAATCGATATTCAGACGCTTCTAGAAATGTCATGCAACAATGATACGGGTATGTACAGATGCTTGAGCGAGAGTTCTTTAATTGTTTTCTAAAACATGTCGTTTCTCAAAATTTCTTCATAATATGGCTTTCGTATACTCAAGATTTAAACCCGGACTAAAATGATGACTTTTGATTATTTTCAAATCAAAACTCGTGTTTTCAAAGAAAAATGTAGTGTACTCTAAAAGATTGTACATTTAAAATTGGTGAGAAATCATCATCATCTTGAGCACCTTTTCAAGAATGTTCAAAAAGATTTTTCAAAATCTTTCAAATAGTTTGTGCTCAAGATAACTCCCTCTAAAACCCTTTAATTGATTATGCTTTATTAAAGGGGGAGTATAAAACAAAATGTTCCATATTCATGCTTAAATCAAATCCGTTTGTCTCCCCAAAAGGTTCTAAAATGCTGTTTAATCCGTTGATATCAAAAATATCACGAATACGCTATTTTTGAGGGGGAGGAGACGTGATTAAAATGTGATCAAAAAATGTTTAATGATCGTGGTTTGAATCTCATAATGAGCTCGACTCAGACGGAACCAATGAATTGACGGGAATCAAAGTCAGAAATGTACCATCTCGAGAAACTTTCTATGGACTTGACCAAGACGGGTAATAATTTCAAGCTAGTTCTCTAGTGATGTAAACGGTCTTAATCGGTCTTGTTCATTTAAAGTCGATCAATTCAAAAGTGCTAACTCTACCCTCTATGTGCGATTTGTCAAAACTTATAAGCACATGTGAAGGGGAGTGTTTTAAAATATAAAACTCACGGAGTGTTTCAAACATGTTTTCTATCATAAACACTGAGAGATTTTCAAGAAAATGGTTTTATGGCAACAATAGGACAGTCATGGAGTTATAAGGTGACTAAGGATAGGAAATCCGTCCTATGATCCGCCAGAGCGGAGGGATCTACCCAAGGACATCACCAATTGTGTAGTATTAGAAGTCCTTAGGTATGATTGAAAAAAAGGAGTAATGTGAGAAAGGAGAAAGAAGGGGTTGAAGAATTAAAAGAAAATTAAAAGAAAGGGTGAAAAGAAATAGCCCTCCATATTCAACCTTAGGGCGTAAACCGGTTCAACTCATCTGCTACTGGTTGTCACTAAGATGACACTGGTATTGAAGACAAAGACGTCATGGACCCAAAGGACGCGACCGCACTAAACCTTCTAGCCACTCAATTCCTCTTAAAAGTATTTGTTTCATTCTCACTGGGAACCCTACATAATCTATCGACTTTCTCTTAGAGATCATTGGTATTGAAAAAGGATACCCTCTCCCTAGTCTCCGCTAAGGAAAACCAAAATGCACTAATTGAGTCTAGAGCCACGAGATTCATCAAAAGATCTCATAGGAACACTTGACATGACATCGCTTGTTGTTCATCATATAAGGGCACAAGTGATATATTCTAGAGTCCTACGCAGAGTCTTAGCAATCTGCCGTAACATTTATGAGAAGTTTCACATCGTGATCTTCGTGATTGAATGGAAACTCCCCGTGGTCAACATCTAAGCGACCCGACAGTCACTTCGTAATTCTCCGTGGATTACGCTTAGTGTGTCTCAAACGGTCCACCGGGGTAATGCTTCGGTGTACGCAATGACTCATCCGAACTCGTAGATGTACTTCGGTATATCGTGTTATCTCACTTGTGGGACTCTCAGGTCGAGAACGGCCTCTGTGAGAATTAGAGATGTGTTTTCACACTATGCCGTTAACACCCTCGAAATTCAAACTTGTAAGTGCCGGAATCCGCTTATTACTAACCGTTTTTATGTTTTCTTCTTATGGAAGCTCGGAGCGGATGGATCGTCAGCGCACGCCACATGCTCATATCAACAACACATGAAAGTTCTCATCACAATCAAAGGCTACACAAAGTTTAAAGACTCGAGAACTACATCATTGGTAACCAAAAGACAAATAGAAGTGTGAGCATGGTGGAGAAAGACGTGGAGACACCTAACCAACGAAGTTGACAACGGCGGACAACCACATTATTTGATCACAAAGCATGAAGGAACAAAGAATCAAGACTATTCTATATCTACGCACAAAGTTCGAGCTCAAGAAAAGTAAAGACCAAATCAAGTGGAGCATCTTTTGAATGACCACCCCTTAGGGAGAGATTGTTAGCCTTAATAGTTTTATTAGAAGTGATGGTCATTCACGATTAGGAACTTTGTATCGTGTGTTAGATATCGTGATAGAATAGTCAACGGGCTCGTGGATTGGGGCTAAGCTAATTGGTTTAATGTTAAGGTATGCTAAGCCGTGTATAAGCTTAAGCATCCCAAGCCCAATCCAAGTCCACGAAAAGCCCAAGCAAAGCCTTTAGGGCATCAAGTCCCTTGGACTATAAATACCCCTCAAATGGTCATTTGAGGGGTGTGCTTGAAAGTGTGTGTGTGTGTGTGTTTTCCTTTGAAGTAATACAACATATTGTGTTTATCTATTCTCACATCATACACGGATTCTATATCATTCAAGTCACCATCTTTCTATTCTTTCTTCTTAAGCATAACGTTTGTGTTTGTGTTAACGTGGTTATACTTGTGTTTGGTTTGCTTGGTAAAGTGATAAGGTTGATATATCTTAGGTCCTACACATTTGCAACCAAAGACTCTAAAATATCCTAAAGTTGGATTTTTACCTTTATAAAGCTCATATGGTGTTTTGTTTAGGAAATGACGAATTAAGACTCTATTTAAAATATATGTAGAAGTGTCAACCGCGTTACACCAAAACTTTTGAGGAATGTTTTGTTCATTAAGCATTGTTCTACTCATTTCTTGAATTGTTCTATTTTTACGTTCTACCACTCCATTTGATTGAGGTGTTCGTGGAGCCGAAAAGTTATGTGTTATACCATTTGTATCACAAAAGTTTCCAAATTGAGTTTCCTTGTCAAATTCACGACCATGATCCGTTCGGATCGACACAATTTTAACACCTAGTTGATTTTGAATTTTCTTGCTAAGAATTTCAAATTTATCAAAAGCTTCATTTTAGTTTTCAAAAATAATGTCCAAGTAAATCTTGAGTAATCATCTACTATGACCAAAGTGTATAAGTTGCCTCCGTAGCTTCTTATAGCAGATGGACCAAACAAGTCCATATGCAATAATTCTAGACACTTAGATGTGGACACCATATTTTTAGATTTATGACTACTATGGGTTTGTTTACCAATTTTGCAAGCGCCGCAAAGCGTTGGTCATATTTTAGTTTTGGTAAATTCCTAACTAGCTCTTTTGAAGATAGGTTTTGTATAAGTCTCATATTAGCGTGACCTAAGCTGTCTATGCCAAAGAGATGAGCTATCGTCTAACGTTGTTAGCAAAGTTTGTCATTAGATGTTTTATCTATTTTCATGACGTATATGTTATTTTTCCTAACTCCTTTAGCTATGGTGATACCATCTTTAGTATTTTACTACCATTTTCATCAAATAGTACTTTATACTTTTTATCACGTAATTGGCTAATACTAAGTAGATTAAATCCTAACCTATCTACATGAGCAACATTTTCAATAGTTAGGGAGTTATGAGCGATCGTAACTTTGCCAATGATTTTGCTTTTGAGATTGCTACCAAAAGTGACATTACCTCCGCCATACTCTTGGTATGATGAGAAGAGACTTTTGTTGCTCGTCATGTGTCGTGAGCATCCACTATCTTTTATCCGTTCATCAGGTTCCAATCCAACTTTCAAGCATACCTAAGAAGCAAATAACTCAAGCATTTGGTCCCCAATATCTCATGGGTCCGTTTGGGTTAAACATACCATTTATTTGATTCATGTATGGAAACGATGGGTAAGAGTTCCATGACATGTAATCTGGAGTTTGATATGATCGGGGGAGAGATCGTGATTTAAATCTCAAATAGGTTTTAAAGGGTAATTGTGTCAAAGCACTCCTTCCTTCATGTGCCAAACGATTTTGAAATACATAATGCACATGATTGTGGAGGAGCATTTAACCACAAACCAGAAGAGCTTTTAAATCAGGCACATTTTCTCCCATGTTTTCTAAACCTTATTAAATCACTTGGGATCTAAAATCTCAAAGGGTTTGATATTTTTGATCGGGGGAGAATTTGTGATTTAATATGAAATTTGATAAAAGATGATCGTTTTGATTCAAAGAGCAAGTTCTCTCTTAATATGTGCCAAACTCTTTCGTATATCGTTGCACATATTGAGGGGGAGCGAATGGTTCTATTGGCAATCATGAAAAGTACTTCAAAAACCTCTTGCCTCTATGTGATAAAATTATTTTAAATATCCTACGCACATATTGAGGGGGAGAATTTACCAAAGAAATTCAAATGGATTTTTCTACGGAAATTGTGATCAAGAATACATTTCAAA
>OU343216.1:110460607-110508832 GCA_910596185.1 Chrysanthemum makinoi | reverse complement strand
TTGTCACCGGTACGGATCAAACTATACTCATTAATGTCATTATCTCGGTAAAATCTACATCCAGAGCAAAGGGTCGAGTGTTCAACATGAAATCTTGTCTACATCTCATTCGATGATCATCAAATAGAGCCCGTGAGTTATATTTGGCGATCAAGATTGTATATAGTTTACCTTTGATAATCAAGTTGACTCAGGTGGTTATACTTGAGGATCGACTAATGATCATGGTGAGGACTCGTTGAACCACGATGAACCTATCGTCTAATCTAGAAATTGAGCTCTGACCTTATTAAGACCAAGTCTATTTGGAAATGCAAGCAATTAAAAGAAAACAATGCATTATTTGACTAGGGATCTGAATGCTTAAAAAAGACAACTCAAGCGTTTTTAAAACCCAAAGCATTGAACAAGGTTTGAAGTTGCTTTTGCTAAATCACATCAAAACAAAAATCATTAGAGCGGCAGATCATTGATCTAGCGCATCAAGAATGCTTTATTGTCTCAAATAGAACAAGCGAAACATGATCATACAAAACAAATTAACGCTCTTACTTTGGAAAATCAAAAAGCCAAGGTTGAGTTGTTAAATTGTCAAAAAGCAGTTCTCACAGTACAAAAGCATTCAACAAAGCGAATAGATTCCTATCTGGAAGAAATTGTCGACTTACAAAACAAAATCAAAGAGTTTCGAAATGTTGTTTATAAACACGGTGAATCAATCACTTGATTCAAAAGTTTACTTTCAAACCAAATCCAAATGGATATGGACAGTCTTTAGCGATTACAAACCTAAGTTTTCAAATAGAGCATTCAAACCAAATCCACAGAATTTCAGATCTGGAACATATAATTGATGATTCCATTATGAGTGTTGTTGAATATAATCGTCAAGAGGAATTAGATGAAGAAGATGAGAGTCGATCAAAATTAGAAAATGTTGTTTATAACAAACCATTTAACTATTCAAAATTTGTCACTTTTAAATTACACAAAGGATACTTCTAACACACCTTGGATTATCACACCTATATGCGAGGTCTTCTTATGTTGCTCCCCAACCCAGATTAAGAACAAATTAGCGGTCCTTTACCTTCACTCGATGAATAAAATCAATACCGAAAATGCGTCAAATTCTTAGATATTTTGACATTTTTCATATACGACATCAAACTTTTAGAGCGTGAGATTGAATTTCATTACGAAATAAAAGTTGAACATTTTCAATAAGCCTCGGTGAGAACAAAGATATTTTGAGGAAAGAATTTTACCCCATGTTAAAATTTGAAAAATTGTGCATTGTATTGGAAAGAGAATTTCATAAGGAACTTGGGCCGGATGAAAATAGTTTTAGAAAAAGAAACATCTATTTCTAATACTAAGCGTAAAAAGAAAATGTTGAGAAAAGATGTTGATCGACTCTTGGAAGATGTTATACGTGCTTTGATATCCATAATGTTGTGTTACTTCATTCTTTTGCACATGCATTTGATTATATCTCTGCTTTGATTACATTGATTCTATTGCAAATTTTGAGAATCTTGATTTTGTATCACAAATCAAGTCTTTAAAAAGTCGAAATGAGCAGTGACAAGCGAGCTTTCAAATGCAAAGCGTCGTCTTCAATGGTGTCAAAAGATTGTCATACTTTCGTGAACTACGCTTGGCAAAACAAAATCCCACTTTCAGTTGCAAGCAAAACCTTTAATTCAAAACACGAGCAAGCGGATGATGAAAGCGGGTCTTTAAAGTGTTAAATCTTAAAATATGAACAAGAAATTTCAAAAATTAAAAGAACCATCTTTGTCATATCGATTTACTAAAAGGACTACGTGCTAAAGCGTCAAAATACCTTGATGATCATCTTGCATACATGAAAGATGTCTTATGACGAGATGGTCTCACTCGTCTTGAAAATCTTAAAGCGGTGGTGAAACTTAAGAAAGATAAGGATAGTAACAACTGAGTATGCACCCAAACATATTCAAAATGACTCTAGAACATCTAATGACAAACCAAAAGAAACTAATGTGCTTCCCTCTATTGAAACAGGAATAGTTGCCTCCTTTCCCAATGCACGCACTTCACGGCCTAGGAGCAATACAAGGAAGAATAGGAAGTTGCAACGTAAGAAAAGAACAATAAAGAATCTTGAAGTAGAAGAACACCCTAGGACTTTGAATAAAACTCAAGTTGCACCTACTTTAGATATTGCGTCTGACAAATGTAATGGAAAAAGTAATGTAACAAATCTTGGAACCTTTAAGTACCTTTGATGTTAAATTAAGAAGCTTCTTGTGTTATATGTCGTAAAAGTATGCTTTCTGATTGTCATGATAAATGTGTTGCTAAAACTATCTTGTCTCGTTTCTGGAATCCTAAAAAGCGAGAATACAACTAGGCCCACTAAAGCTTCTAAGTCATTGCAGTAAACCGCCCTCTTTAAATTCTAAGAAAAGCATTGATGTCCCTATAGCTCCATTATCACCTCCAAGGAACATAGTACCACCTAGTTCATTCACTAAGACTAAAGCAAAGACTAGTTGGAGATGGCGAGAAATGTTACATAATACACTAGGATTTAAATGGATACCTAAAATCATTGATATTTGTGTTTCTAATATAAGCGCTTGGAACCCTCTAACTCTTGGGTTCCACATCTACTTCTATTCCATTTGTTAGTGCATTGTGTATCACGGTGATCTGATCATCCTTTGGATTGTTGATAGCGGATGTTCCCGGCACATGACAAGCAATCTCAAACTGTTATCAAACTTTATTGCAAAGTTCATTGCTTGTCGGTCGAGAATGATCACTTCGCGCACCTTTCATGGGCTCTGGAGATTACATCAATGGGAACATCGAAATTAGCAGGGTTTATTATGTGGAAGGTCTTGGTCACAATCTCTTTCTCATAGGTCGGTTCGTGATGGAGATTTGGAAGTTGCCTTTCGGGAGAAAACTTGTTTCATTCATGATCTACAAGGAAGCGATCTTATATGCGGCACCCGCAACTCAAGTCTTTACACAATCTCAATGCAAGACATGATTGCTTCATCTCCCATCTCTCTCCTTTCAAAGGCAACATCTACAAAATCTTGGCTATGGCACCGGCGTCTCTCACATTTAAACTTTCAAACCATAACCAACCTTGCTCGATACAAACTTGTTGAAGATCACCTATGTTCAGCTTGTGAACAAGGCAAAAGCACTCGTGCTCATTTTCCTTCAAAGATGGAACACAACTCTCAGCATGTGCTTCATCTTCTTCACATGGATTTGTGTGGCCCGATCTGGCGTGCAAGCGATTAATGGCAAACGCTACATCTTGGTAATTGTTGATGACTACTCATGATGGACTTGGGTTTATTTCGCTTGAGTAAGATCAAGCTCCACGGATGATCATCACCTTTCTCCAGAAAATTCAAGTTCAACTCCGGAATACTGATCGGACAAATCGAGCAGACAAAGGCTGAATTTGTGAATCAAACTCTTTGTGCATACTATGAGAAAGTGGGAATTGAGCATCAAACATCAATTGCCGCGTACCCCGAACAAAAGCGGAGTTGTTGAAGAGAATGGCCAAATGCGTTAGTGGAAGCTGCCCGAGCGATGTTAATCAATGCTAAACTTCCAGATTACTTGTGGGCTGGAGCCGTCTCAACTGCATGCTACACTCAGAACGCTCAATGATTACAAGCGCCACAACAAAACACCTTTTGAGCTTATCCACAATCCAAAACCGAATCTCAAACACTTTCATGTATTTGGATCCCTTTGTTATCCGAATAATGATCGTGATGACTTTGGAAAGCTCAAAGCCAAAGCTGACATTGGAGTCTTTATTGGATATTGTGAGAATTCTAAAGGTTACCAGATCTGGAATCGTCGTACAAAGCAGGTTATGTAAATGATTCATGCAAATTTCGATGAGCTTACAGAAATGGCTTTTGAGCATAACAACTTGGAACCCAGTCATAACCATTTAAATTTCCCTCAAACCCCAATATCAGCTGATCCAAGCCCCCGACACTTACTCGTCAACAAATGGAAAAGCTATTTGCTCCTCTGTTTAGTGATGATATTGATGAGCGTGCTCTAGGTGTACCCAATGTTTCCATTTGCTCAACTGATCATATTCAAATACACGCTACACCGCTACAACAACTCTTGTTGAAGAAGCACCACAGTTGACACTACAACAGTTGAACAAAGCTGCTTCCAACGGCTCAACCCGACTGATGATGTTCTAAACAATGAAGTACCCCACCGATTTTGATCAAATCGTTCTTCAACCCGTTTTCTAATGAAACTGCTGCACGGATGTTGCGGAATCATCTACAAGCCATTTGAATCCTCCCGATCTGCAGAATGTATATCAACATCAACCTTCCACACATCGTTGGACGACATACCATCCTCTTGAGAACATTATTGGTAACCCAAATCAACCCGATAAATGCGAGACAACATCTTCACGGTGAACATTGCAATTATGCACTCACTGTCTGCCAATCTGAACCTAAAAACATTAAAGATGCAATGACAAAGACAACTGGATTGAATCCATGCAAGAAGAACTCAATCAGTTTAAAGGTCTTGAAGTATGGGAATTGGTTGAAAGACCAACAGGGGTCTAAGTCATTGGTCTCAAATGGATTTGGAAAAACAAATTAGATCTTTGAAGGAACCGTATCGAGAAATAAGTCACGTCACGGTTTGCTAAGGGTTATAGGCGGGAAGAAGGTGTTGACTTTGAAGAATCATTACGCTCCAGTTGCTTCGTCTTGAGGCATGCGGATTTTTTACGGCATGCGGCTCACATGAACATCAGGGTCTTTCAAATGGATGTCAAACTGCCTTTCTCAATGGACAACTGAAAGAAGCGGTCTATGTTAGCCGCCGGAAGGATTCGTTGATCGAGTTCCTAATCACGTCTACAAGCGAAGAAGGCTCTCTCGCGGTCTCAAACAAGCCCTCTCATTGGTATGATAAGTTATCATCCTTTCTTATCACCAAAAATTTCGTAAAAGGTTCGGTTGACCCTACACTATTCATACAATATCACGGGGCACACATTTTAATCATTCAAATTTATGTGGATGACATCATTTTTAGGTCAACACATTTAAAATACTCAAACGCTTTTTCAAAACTAATGAAAAACATTTTGAAATGTCCATGATGGGTGAACTTACGTTCTTTCTAGGACTGCAAGTTCATCAATCACCCCGTGTATTTTCTTGAGTCAGTCAAATATGCCTTGAAATTTTAAACAAATTTGGAATGCAAAGCGGTGGCACCTATGCCACACCTATGGCACAAACCAAGAAACTAGACGCTGATTTGCATGGGAAATTGGTTGACCCTACCAAATACCGTAGTATCATTGGGTCTCTCCGATTATCTTACGAGCCAATAGGCGACATTGTATTTTCAATATATCTTTGCTGGTTATGGTCAAGACCAATTGAAACCCACCTCTCTGAGGCTAAAAGAATCCTCCGATACATAAAGGGAACCATTAACTTGGGGATCTGGCATCCAAAGGATTCAGTTACGAACTAATAGCTTTTAGGCGATCACATGAGCTGCTTAGACTCGGAAAAGCACGGGGAGCATTACAATTTCTTGGTGATAAAGCGGTGTCATGGCGAAGCGAGGGACTATAAATCGCTGTCCTCAAGCAGGCGAATATGTAGCTATAGCCAGTGTTGTGCTCAAGTCATTTGGATGAGAACACAACTCAAAGACTATGGTTACATATTTGCGAGAATCCCGATACTGCGACAATGAGTGCTTTGCGATCTCGTGCAACTCATTCAACATTGAAATCAAAGCACATCGATCGATATCATTTCATCAAAAGAACGCGTTACTGGAAAGATGCTGTTGGGTATACTGTGATGCACCAAGCTTAATAAAATCACTAGGTCTCAATTGATCTGACTATTGCATTGAAGACTCAGAAGAAACGAAACAAAACTTTTTCAAATCTTCACAAACCCAATCTACGATAAAACAACAAAAATATTTTTCTATCGATATTTCTTTTAACATGGCAAGTACAAATCTTCCGTCAACACTTTAATCTTTCAAAATTCAATATTTTTTGGTCAAGTGTTGAGGGGAGAAAATAAAATATTTTTAGGTTTCATAAAACCTTGTACTTGCATGTTACCTTTTCCCTATTGTGTCCTTGATTATGGTGGTCACATTTCTGGTTTACTGACACTCTTCGGACTCAAATTTATAAAATTTCCTTATTTCTTAAGTCAAGGGGGAGTGTCGTCAAGTTTCTTTCCAAATATCTTTCGTTTGGTAACCAAAATGGAAGTTATGGACGTTAGATGTAAATGGTAAAGGTGGAGGGACTAAATGTGTCAAAATCTCAAAGTATTTTCTAACAAAATACTTCACCTACTTTTTTTTGCAAACATTAACTCACCTCATTTATTTCTCAACTACCCATATCCTCTGGCGTAAAATCCACCTGCTAATCCGTGTTTCTGATCATCATTTTGTAAGTGTTGTTACGTTTTTAACATGATTATAAGCAATGGTTTTGAGTCGTTTTGAAAACTAACGGCTAAAAGTTAATCTAGGAGTGATTTTGTGTTCTACGCATAAGCGTATGAACACATAATCAAGGTTGAGTGTTTTTGGTTAAAATGGTAGTGTCAAAACGTTTATTTTATCACAATGATTCCATTTCTATCATTAATACTCACCCAGAAACACAAATTGATTGATTTTGAAAAATTAGGGTTTATGCGTGAATTGGGTATTTTCATGTGTGTGTGTTTTAGGTTAAATAGATGGTTAAGAGAGATTGTATATAAGTTGAATTGATCATATCCATACTCATAACTTGCCCAGAAACATCAATTGTGAAAGAATTAAATTTTAGGGTTTAAGTTCATACGTTTTGGGTACTTTTGATTCATAGCATTTTTGATGTTAAAACTTGTACAAAACACTTCATTAGACCTCTAAGATATCAGTTGTTTGGTGTTATTCCTATGGCTAGAAATCTTATTCGTAGGAATTGAACTTTAGGGTTTAAACTCTGGCGTAATTGAGTTTCTACATAGCTGCTTAAATAGTGTCCATGCTTAAATCTGAAAAGGAATGAATATATGTGTTAATATTGGTGATATGGTGAATTTATTTAGGGTTTCTAAGCGTGAATAATTGGAATCAAGGTTACTTGAACATGCGCATCACCTTCGCGTAGAATGTTATGCGTAAGAGAAATCTTACGCGTAACCTTTACGCGTAAGATTCTACAAAGGGGACTACGCGTATCCTGTGAAGGATATGCGTACTTGATAACCTCTAGGCATAAGGTTCACTCTTACGAGTAAGCCTTCGCGTAAGGTTCCATATAGCTTCGCGCGTAAGCTTTAACAAGGCTCTCTTTTCCTACGTAATATTTCTTACAGCGTAAGTCAAGATCCTACACATAAGCTTATGCTTGCAGTATAACCACTCCTGTTTAAGCATAAGCTTGCAAAACCTACGCCTAAGCCTAGTTTTAACCAAAATTATGAATTGTTACGTGTGCAAACTTGTAAATAAATAAATCATAACGCCATGAAACCAAAATTGTCACTAATAAGCTTAAATGTTTAATAAGTTGTGAAAAATAAGTTGTTAATACAAATGGCAAGTAAAAGCGTTTATTTATATTTTACGATCTTCTAATGTTTTGTCGATAACAAGCGTAAAATCATATTATGAAACAAATAAAATCATAAATAGTTTGAACTAATAGTTTCTAACATATTCACATTTTCACATAAAACACTAAAACAAGTATAAGTGATTTTATGATTTAAGTAATACATATGTACAACAACTAGTGTTTGCATATTTGGATATAAAATATACACATAACTAGCATGTAGTATATTGGGTAATATAAATGGGTAGAAACTTAAGTATCACAACCCATTGGGCAAATACATTGAATATAGTTGGGTACAACCCAAAGCCCATAACCCATGGATCATGACCCATAACCCATTGCATGACATCATGCTTATATCATACATGGATAATATCCATAACCCATGGATCAACCTATACCCAAGTGACTAAGTGCAATGCACTCAAAGATACATTGTATCTAGCCAAAGATCCATGGTTCAACCCATGACCCATGACCCATGACCCATGACCCATGACCCATGACCCATAACCAAAATACCCATGGGCAAAGGGGAGCGTTCCACGGATCCCTACCTTTGTGCTAGCCGGATCCCAAGTGGAAGGGATCCGTGGGATTCAGGGAACAGTAGGGTTTTTCCTCTATAAATAGTGAGCCATTTCTTCATTATTTCCAACCCCTTTCTAACACACTTTCTCCCCTGAGTTAAATCTCACTAACCTTAGATCCAAGAGATCTTTGTTTGTAGTTTTGTTTTTGTGTGATCTTTTAGGTTCCTCTTAAAGGCAAGATCACCACCTTTGAAGTCGAGCAAGCTCAAGTCCATGAGTTGCCATACTTCCTCATCATCAAGGCTACCGAAGTCTTCTTGTTGATGATTCCTTTCTTTCTTCAAAGAAGTGTAGTGTTGAAGACATTAGTGAAAGATGTCTCAAGTGTCAAGACGAAGATATTAGTGAAGGGTATCAATCGTCTATAGGACAAGCACTTGTGGTAGGTGCTTAGAAGTCAGGACAAAGAAGCATTAGTGAAAGGTGCTTAGAAGTCAAGACAAAGAAGCATTAGTGAGTGGTGCTTAGAAGTGAAGACACAAGACATTAGTGAAAGGTGTCTTGTAGATCTAGTCAAAGGCATTAGTGAAAGGTGCCTTAGATGTACATTCGATATGGTGTGTTTCGATGTACAAGATAGACTAGTATTAGATCAAGGATATTGATATCCTTGATGATGTTGTAAAGGAGTAGATCTCCTTTGGGATTAGTCGTTGGTGTAGTGTGGTAGTAGTTCCTCCATTGCAATGGAACTAGGTGCTTAGCCTAGTACCTAATAAAAGGGGTGGGGCGGCGTTATGAAGGTGTAGTTCACCTTGGAGTGAAAGAACTAGGTACTTAGCACGGTACCTTATAAGGGTAGGCGACGTTGTGTAGGTGTGGTTCACCTTGGATGAAAGAACCGTTGGTTAGCCTAGCCGAGGAAAAAGGGTGGCGGCGTTGTGAAGGCTTCTCGCCATAAGGAGATTGGTGTAGTGATTCGAAATCTCGAGTAGGTGACTCGAGGAGTGGAGTAGGGCAAGGAAGGTGTCCTTGTAGGCGAACCACTATAAATACTCGTGTTGTGGTTTTGTGCTTCTTATTCTTATCTTTTCATTACTTACCTCTATATGCTTGTTTATCAACATCCAACACACACATCAAATAGATTGACATAAGTCGATCTAAATTGTTTAAAAGTAAGTTTTAATATGCAAAACTATTCAACCCCCCTTCTAGTTTTCCACAATTGGCATCAGAGCTTCGTTACCAAGTTTCTTGAAGTATATTGTACTTTAAAAACTTGATACGATCCATAGTTAATTGAAAACTACAAAGAAGGTTTTTTATAAAACAAACACCATGTTTTCAAAACTTTATGTTTGGATGTTGATTTGATAGCAACATTTTTCTTATTTACTTTTTCATTTAATTGCACTAATCTTCTTTGTCATGTTGATTAGTCAAAGCCATACCACCAGCTTTAGGAGTAAGCTTGGTAACAAGAATACCTTCCTTAAGAAGGTATCTTGAGTATAAAAGGAAGAGGGAATCGTCTAAGTGACACTTGCTGTGTCATTTGTAAAGACATTCCTAAGTACGCTAGAGGTATGATTTTTTTTTTACTTTGCTTGATAATTAAGTATACCTATTTAGGTATTTATATGATTATCTTTGTGTTATACATGTTTTATGAAGCTTCATTAGGAAGCCTTTCTCTCACATCGTGTTTTATTTCGTCTAAAGTCGTGGTATATAAAACTTTGTTTTGTTTCTTTTAAATACAATAATAAAACAAAACATGAATTTCAAAAATTCCTCCTTCCCTATAAATAACCCACATTCGACCAACTCTACCAAAACCTCACTTTTTCAAATCTTCTAATTTCAAAAATTTCATCTTCCTCCTCATTCCATCTCAGCGAAACCAAGAAGATCCGTCATCAACATGGTTTACATACGCACTTTCGTGCTCATCAGCCCTAACACTCATCATACTTGTGTTCCCTATGATGAAGTTCACATACGGAGACATTTACTTTGTGTTGTTAATCTACATTAGGGTTATATACCCAATCCTTTGTATCATCCTTAGTATTGAAATGCAATATTACTAGTTTATTATTATCATAATGTGTGTGTCACTTATCTTGATTTATATGTTTTATATTCTTTAGTGATACATTAGAAGTCATGTATGCATGCTAAAAGAAAATGTAGGATAAAACATATTTCGTGGTATAAAAGCGGAAAACCTATGCTTACATTACACAAATCCACGGATCTGGAAGATACACTAGCTTGAATCCCTTTTATAAAGAACCGTGGGATCCGTCCCTCTTGGAAAGCAGTTTTTCATGCAAGTTAAAAACCACTATCTTTCTAAATGTAATAATCCACTAGAAAGTCAAAACCTTGAGTAAAGTTAAAATGTTAAATACCATTGTTAATAAAAATATAGTAAAAACATTAGATTATAATAGGTTAACCACAAATATCTCTTTTTATTAACTTATCATCTCTATAGGTTCAACTATGACGCATGAATATGAGTTTGATTTTTCACTCACTAGCGTCTACACCCCGAACATCTCTCTCGAACCCAACACACCTGGCAATCATGTCCATGGGTTCAATAATCTCAAAAACCGTCACTTCCACGAAGGGGCGTATTGTAGACACCTTTCTACAATTCGAAGAAGGTATCAATACCTCCTTCCGAGCCATAGGACTAGAATGTCTTCTTGAAATCAACGAGAAGATATGTCCAAGGTTCATAATGGAATTCTTTCGTCAAGTCGAACTTCGTTTAAATAACGAGGATCACTCTATCTCTTTGGTTTTATATCAAAACCAAAGTTCACTCTAACCCTTGGGCATTTGCTCATCCTCAGATTCCAAATCATGGACAATGTGCCTTTACCGAATTGGTCTCTTGATTCTCTTCAACTTTCTTTGAAGAAAATAGTCCATATTGTTCACACATACCCTCTCAGGAAGATTTAAATCGCATGATATGCAAACCTCGACAATACTACTCCGATCCAAACATTATCTTTACAAGGGATATCCGATAAGAGTACAAGTCTCTTGCACTCATCCTCATTGAAAATGTTTGGAGTCTTAGAAATCGAGATTCTTCCCGCTTGTTGTGCTCACATGTTGTAATCTTGTTAGCTAACACAACAACCATACAATCTAAGCCTACTTCTTACTTAAGGTAATTGCAAATCTTCAAAGGCTCCAAGAATAAACTCATCCCTTATGGAATGTTCTTGACACGCCTATATCATAATGTTATGCACTTCCATCCTCAATTTCAAAGTCCTTTGTACGTACTTGTGAACAAGATGATGGAACCGCTAAACATATCTCTCATGAAGACTTTCTTCATTCTTGATTCCACCAACACTCATCAATCACATAATGATCCTCCTAGCGAAAACACTCAAGGAACCTTGTAGTATTCCAAAATAGGATCAAATCTCTTGTACTCGTGCTTTATCAATGTAATCTAATTTCTTTCATGAAATAAAACATCTTACATTTGATATCCTAGTAGTAGAACTCTTTTTAGACTATCTGTTGGGATATGAAAGTCTTTGAAGACATGAAAGTAATGAAGATATGAAAGTACTGTAAGCTGCAAAGTACTGGGAAAAGTCAAAGAGTCAAAGAAATCTTTGCTAAAGACAAAGTCAAAATCTTGCACCTAAAAGTCAAAATCTTGCAAGAATCAAAAAGCATTGATAGTTTATGGAAAGTATTATATTCTATGTTTAGATTACTTGTCGTACAAGGCTATCAATTGTAAACCGACTAGGATATCCTTGAGCCTATAAAAGGACTCTAGATTGGCATTAGAGGTATGAGTCTATGAGTTTTAGAGTTTACGAATTCACAAGTTAATTAGTGTTTTAGAGAGTAGTTCGATTATCTTAGAGTTGTATTAGAGTATCTGCATAATAAGCAGATTTAGAGTTTATAATAAAGGTTATTCTTCTTAGCTTTGTTAAGTAAATTCAGCGTACTTGATAAAGATTGCTCGGTGTTTCTTTGTTAATAACTTAGGATTTATCCGAGGTTATTAAACCTTAACAAGCTAGTTAAGATAGTTTGATTAAAGTATATCGATCCAACAAGTGGTATCGGAGCTTGTGTGGAAACTTCGACTAGGAAGAAACCCTACTTAAACAATATTCAAGATGTCGATTTCTGTTCCACCACCCTCTATCACCTCACTCAGAATTCCAATAATCAAGAAGGGATAATATGATCTCTGGTGTATGAAGATGAGGCAGTACATTGCCATTACAGATCATGCTCTATGGAATGTAATTGTGAATGGGAATGAAGTTGTACTAGACCCCATTGATATTCCTGGACAACCCAAGGCACCTAAACCGGTATTACCGGCAACAACCTTAAGGAATCAAGAGAAGGCACTCAACATTCTCTTATCGCCATTCGGATGGTCATCTTCTCAAATTTCATGATGCTAAAGATGCTAAGCGACTCTGGGCTGCTCTGAGACCAATTTGGAGGGAATGAAGCCTCTTAAAAGATGCACAGAAATTTGCTAAAGCAACAGTTTGAAACTTTCACAGTTGGTGAAAGAGAGTCTTGATGCTGCATATGATAGGTTTCAGAATCTTCTCAACATGTTGGAGCTATACAAGGCGGAAGTATCAGTTGAAGATGCTAATTTGAAGTTTCTAAGGAGTTTGCCATCTTCATGGCATGTGATTGCTACAATGATCAAAGGACAACAAGGTTTGGATGTCATGGACTTTGATGATCTCTATCATCAACTTAAGGTGTATGAGCATGAGATGAGTGGTCAAACAAGTTCTAAGTCTCACGGTATTGCTTTTCTATCATCGAAAAGAAGGCCGTACTTCCATTAAAGTCTTGCTTCTCCTCAAATCTTGTTTCTCAAAGTACTCCTGTCTATACACCCCCTCATATGTTCAACAGGCCCCACCAACTACCACTATGGCCTCAGATGAAGTTATGTGCTCCTTCTTTGCACAACAAGCTAGTTTACATGTCACTTATGAAGAAGATCTAGCACAGATTGAAGAAGATGCACTTGAAGAAATTGATATCGGGTGGCAAGTTGCTATGATCCTTTGCAAGGATCAAAAAGTATATGAAGAAGACAGGCAAAAGCATTGATTTCAAACCAAAATAGGGCATAACTTTTGACAAATCTAAGATTGAATGCTTCAATTGTCAAAATCTGAGTCACTTTGCAAGGGAGTGCAGGGTTTGCTAAGTATCAAGCAAGCGGGATATCACGAAAAGCCAAAACTTGAGCTTAAGGAAATTCCAATTATTGAAACAAAGGCTTTGGTTGCTCAAGAGAAGTTATCGAGAAGTTGATTGGTAGGTGAAGAGTTTGATGATGAACCGGTAACTTATTGCATGGTAGCGATTGATGGAAGAAGTTGAAGATTCGGTAGAAGCATTGGATTGGAGCACTTTTTTTTTGAAGAACCTGAACATCTTGTTTTGGAATCGATGATGGCTTTGGAGGATTTGATTGGAGCAAGGAAAGTGAAGATGATCTGTTCAACTTGAATTGGTGGCTACTTCACCAAATCAATCTCTATCTCGAGGTATGCTCAAATTGCTATGATTTTTATCATAAATTACTTAGCAATTATGTGATTGAGAGAGATAATTATGTTAAGGCTAGGTGCGAGGTAGCGGTTATCAAATAACCTTAGAATCTATGGAAGCCAAAATTTTAGCACGTGAAACTAATGAAGTAGCTTGGGCTGAAAAATATGCACAACAGGATTACAAGTTAAAACTTAGTGAATGGAAATTAAACTGTAAAATTGCTGAAATTGAGAAATTAACTAAGGAAAGAGATGATTTGTTAGCTAAGTTTCTTTGCTTGGGGTGAAGCTGTCATCACATGTTTCTTATGTTCAAAAAAGCAAAGAGCCTACCTTAAAAGCGGATTAGGTTTTGGAATGGATTTTAGTAAGATAGAAGAAAACCAATCTAGTAATCGGGATGAAGGTGAGTATGAGGATATAACCACTAGTGATGAAGAA
Organism: Chrysanthemum makinoi; assembly: GCA_910596185.1. Lineage (NCBI taxonomy): Eukaryota > Viridiplantae > Streptophyta > Magnoliopsida > Asterales > Asteraceae > Chrysanthemum > Chrysanthemum makinoi. The sequence goes on along the minus strand of OU343216.1, from coordinate 110,494,565 downwards.
CTCATTAATTATGTAGATACATCTAGTAATGATGGTTCAATAAGTGACTCACCTCTGAATATAAGAAATCTAATGATTATCATCTTTGTTCCACATCCCATTTGGCATTCATCAACCCCTTAGGCACGATGTTTCTCGTTTTGGAGTAGGCAGGTCTAGAGTTTAGAAAAAGCTAGTTGCTCAATCTAAGTCACGAAAAACCCAAAGAACCCGTTGAAAGCGATGTTCAAAATCAAGCGATACCTTTAAATCAAAGTCTGCTCCACAGTACCTTCTTCAAAATCTTTTCAAACGATCTTGCTAAACCTTTTTGGGATAATTTTGGTCAAACCAGGTTTAATCACTCACCAAGAAGGCACAATAATTTTGGGCATAGACATAGAAGATGTCACTTTGGCAGTATGGGTGAAGCTGTGTTTTGTGTGTTTAAGTCCTACTCATCTAATTAAGGATTGTGAACATCACTCAGAATATCTTAGAAAATTTCCAAAGAACGAGGACTTCTAACGAGAAACCAAGAGAGCACAAACCGGTTTGGAATAATTCTAATAGGGTCAATCACGAAATTTCTCACGGATCATAGATACCCACACAGTGAAAACCTTTTTCAAAACCTTGATTATCTCACGAGTACTTTCCAAAGTCGTTAACTCTCAACCCAGTACTTTCTCAAAGTCTGCTCGAGACAAAACAAGGTCTTGATCACAATACTTGCTATAGAAATTCTAGGAGATCTCACTATCAACCTAGAAGGTATTACAATTCACATAGGAAATTTAGATCACAGGAACCAAGTGTTAAAGCGAGAATGGGTTAAAAGGGAAATCTTTGAGAGGGACAGACGGTACTTTCAACCAAAAATGAATCGAATGTTTTGTGATGACGAGAAAAAAGAGATTTGTGTTAAAAAACCAAAAAGTTTTGAAAAACCACATGCTAAAGATCAAAAGATAATTATGGATCATCATTTGAAAGATAGTGGTAATTACATACTCAAAGAATTTGAGTTTGTAACTCCACAAGGGAACACAAGTCGATGTGGCTTGGGTTCCTAAAAGTTTCTAACTCTTTTCTTTATGTGCAGAGCAACCCAGAAGAGGAGCTTAAAGATCATCTTATTGTGGATAGTGGTTGCTCTGGAAGTATGACGGGAGACAAAGAGATCCTGTCTGATTTTAGGAAGATTAGTGGAGGAAGAGTTGCATTTGGGAATGATCCCAATGGAGGAAAGATTACTTGAAAAGGGACTATCAAAGCAGGGCTTATAGATTTTGAGAATGTTAGATATGTGAAGGAGTTAAAGTTCAATCTATTGTGAGTATCACAAATCTGTGATAAAAGCATCTGTGTTATTCACTGACACAGAATGTCTTATCCTTTCCTCTGACTTTAAGCCTGTTGATGATGAATTAGTAGTTCTTAGAGTACCAAGGACAAATGATGTGTATAGTTTAGACATGAAGAGTCTACATTCCTATGGAAGAGCCACATGTTTGGTGGCTAAAGCAACATCTGAAGAGGCACATCAATGGCATAGAAGATTGGGCCATGTTAACTTCAAGAATATCAATAAACTGGTCAAAGGCAATCTAGTTAGAGGTTTACCTTCAAAGACTTACAAGAATGATCACTCATGCTTGGCATGCAAGAAGGGTAAACAACACAAAGCTTCCTGCAAGAAGCTTGAGGAGAGAACTATTAGAGAAACTTTGGAGCTGTTACATATGGATTTGTTTGGACCTGTGTTTGTGGCAAGTTTAAACAAGAAAAAGTACTGCTTAGTTGTAACAGATGATTGTAGTAGATTCAGTTAGGTATTTTTCTTGGGTTTTAAAGATGATACTTTTGATGCTATCCAGGACCGATTATTGCTTTTGAAAACCAATTGAGACTCAAGGTTAGAGGTATTAGATGTGACAATGGGACTGAATTCAAGAACAAACTTATGGATGAATTTTGTGCAAACAAAGGTATAAAAAGGGAGTTTAGTATTGCAAGAACACCACAACAGAATGGTGTTGCAGAAAGGAAGAATAGGACTTTGATTGAAGCGGCAAGAACAATGTTAGCAGATTCTCACCTACCTATTCAATTTTGGGCAGAAGCTGTAAGTACTGCTTGTTATGTACTTAAAGAGTCTCAGTCACTAAACCACAGATGAAGACACCTTATGAATTGCTGATGGGCAATAAACCCAACATTCGTTTTATGAAACCTTTTGGATGCCCTCTCACTATTTTAAACACTATTGATAATCTGGGGAAGTTTGATGGCAAGTCGGAAGAAGGATACTTATTGGGTTATTGCACTAACAGTAAAGGCTTTAGAGTATACAACAAAGTTACTAAGAAGGTTCAAGATTGTCTTCATGTTGAGTTTTAGAAGATCAAGACAATGAGAAAGGTAAAGGTCCTGATTGGATGTTTGATCTTGAGGTTTTAACTCCATCTATGAACTATGTACCTGTTAGAGAAGAAAATCAACCAGGCATAGTGGAGAAGATTTACAATATGTTGTTCATGGAGTTCATATTAGACCTAATCTTTTTCTCACGATGAAGATCTGTTAGTCCAAAACAAAGTACTGATTCCAAAAGAAAATCACATTGTTGCCCTGACAAAATAATTTGTTCCGAATCTTCTTTATCTACTGAGGATCAATCTATTCAAGAGGAACTTAATCAGATGCTTCTTCAAGATGTTTTAGCACATTCTTACACCGATGAACAAAGGAGAGCTTATGAAGAGGCAAAGAAGAAGAACAAGACTGCAGAGTACTCTCACATTACTTTGGGCCGGTACTTTCGAACAAAATACTTCTTTGCACACACCAGTTGAATGATTACTTTAGGCGATCTGGATGATCATACCATGCAGATTAGAAGATCTGATGATGAATTTGACGATGAAGGTATTTTCCCAAATTCCAATGAAGGTGATGATGTTACTAATTTGGAGGATACTTATGGAGTTCCACAGTCTCCAAACTTAAGAACTCATAAGGATCATCCTTCTGATCAAATCATTGGTCCTTCTACTTACGAGTCTTGACTAGACACGAGCTAAGACTTTTTCTACACCTCACAATGCTTTACTTAGCTTTGTGTATAAACAAAACAAGATGAATCATAAGGACCATCAAACCTGTCTATTTACTTGTTTTATCTCTCAAGAAGAACCCAAGAATATTGCTCAAGCTTTGACTAAAGAAAGTTGGGTTGAAGCTATGCAGGAAGAACTTCTTCAATTTAAACTTCAAGAGGTTTGGGTTTTATGTGATCTTCCAGATGGGAAGAGAGTTATTGGAACCAGATGGGGTTTTAGGGTCAAAAGAGATGAAAGAGGTAATGTTATCAAGAATAAGGCAAGGTTAGTAGCACAAGGATATAGACAAGAAGAAGGAGTAGATTATGATGAAGTGTTTGCACCTGTAGCAAGAATAGAAGCTATTAGAATATTTCTTGCTTTTGCTTCTTATATGGGCTTTCAAGTTTACCAGATGGATGTCAAAAGTGCCTTTTTATATGGCAAGATTACAGAGGAAGTTTATGTCAAACAACCTCCTGGTTTTGAAGACCCTAAACATCCAAACAAAGTCTACAAGGTGGTTAAGGCTCTTTATGGCCTTCATCAGGCACCTAGAGCTTGGTATGAGAGACTCTCTACATTCTTATTGCAACATGGATATAGAAGGGGAGCTATTGACAAGACTTTGTTTATCAAGAGAGACAAGAAAGATATCATGTTAGTTCAAGTTTATGTTGATGATATCATCTTTGGGGCTACCAAACAGTCCATGGTTAAGGAGTTTGAGCAACTGATGCATAAAGAATTTCAAATGAGTTCAATGGGAGAGTTGACTTTCTTTTTAGGACTTAGGTTAAGCAGTCAAAGGAAGGTATTTTTATCAGTCAAGACAAGTATGTTCCTGACATACTTAAGAAATTCAATTTTGATGATATGAAGGCTGTTACTACACCCATTAAATCTATCAATTCATTGGGCAAAGATGAAGATGGACACCTTGTTGAAGTCAAGCTTTATAGATCAATGATTGGCTCTCTTATGTATCTCACCGCATCAAGGCCTGATATAATGTTTGCAGTTTGTCTATGTGCTAGATATCAAGTCTCACCAAAGATCTCTCACATGAATGCAAAGTAAAAGAATCTTCATTATTTAAAACAACAACCAAAGTTGGGTTTGTGGTATCCTAAAGAGTCACCTTTTCACTTAGAAGCTTTTTCAGATAGTGATTATGCAGATGATAACTATGATAGAAGATCAACCACTGGAGGATGCCAATATCTTGGAAGAAGATTAGTCTCATGGCAATGCAAGAAACAAACAATTGCAGCAACATCCTCTCATGAAGTGAATATGTAGTCACAAGTGTTGTGGACAAGTTTCGTGGATGCAAAATCAGCTCTTGGACTATGGATTCAACTTCAAGAATACTCCTATTAACATTGATAATGAGAGTACTATTTGTATTGTGAAGAATCCAGTTTATCATTCCAAGACCAAGCACATCCAGATTAGGCATCACTTTATCAGAGATTGTTATGAGCACCGGCTTATTAATGTGATTAAGGTTCACACAAATGATAATGTAGTGACAATTACTCACCAAAGGTTTTGATGTTTCAAGATTTAATCACTTGGTGGTGAGTATTGGCATGATTAACTACCGAGCTACATTTAAGGGGAGGACTATTTAGTATTTGTATAGTCACGTGTTATGCTTGAGGGAGGATAGTTATGTATACTTAGTTGATCTTGAAGAAATTGGAAAATAATCGCATTTTTTCGTCAAAGTATCTGCTTGAAGTCTTGCTTGGAAAGTCTTGCTTTGGAAAGTCTTTGCTTGAGAAATCTTGCTTGGGAAAGTCACGCATACGAGGAAGTACTTTTGTCTTATTTAAATCGTTCCAACGGTTATCTTGAGGGATAATTTAATGCTAACGGTAACAATGTTATTTTAAGTGCGGATTTTTCAAATCTCACCTATAAATACCTACTTTCCGATTTTCCCTCTCATATTTATCCATTAGAATCTTTTCCATCTTTCTCTCATCATATTCATATTCTTCGCGATCAATTCTTTTTGCTTACATAATCAACAATGGCGAATCGTCCTACTGTTTCTAAGCATAACATGGTTGCTAATTTGGATAAGACTGATGTGAATATACTCTTTCACGATATAATTCATTATCTTCTTGGTTCGCCTATCGGTTATGCTCTTTTAGTGGAGTCGGATATTATTGAGCCTTGGATTCAGGAATTTTGGGCTAATGCTAGAGATAACATGGAGAATGACGAATATTATATTAGATCAACGATTGTTGGAAGAACTATTAAGATTATCGAAGACTCCATTCGATAAGATTTATTGTTCAATGATGCAGATGGGGCTTTAAGGTTTGATAAGCAGTTGATATGGGATACTTTTCGACATATTGGCTATGAAGGATCTTTGAATGAACAAACGTTTAGAAAACAATTATTTTGTCCGCATTGGAAGTTTTGGGTTCATGTGTTGCTCCATTGCATAAGTGCTAAGAGTACCTCTTGGGAGCGGTTTGGGTCAAATATAGCATCTGCTATGGTTGGGTTAGCTACCGATAGAGTTTTTAACTTCTCAAGGCTATACTTGGATGGAATGCTCTCAAATATTTCACATGGATCTACTTGGCTAATGTACCCAAGGTTTATACAGGTTTTCTTAAACAAGCAACATTACGATGTGCCAAAACCTACACTTTATTGCACTGTTATTGTTCAACAATCCAAGATTTTTACTTTTATGGCAAAAAGGAGTGTTTTATTCAAGGGACAAGATACTCCTTTAACAACTTCCATGATGGATGTTGTTGGTACATCGAGATCTGAAAGCCGATGATGATCTTGAAGTCTTGCATCTGCCGCAGTCTTGCATCTGAAAGTCTTTGCTTCTGCAATCTTGCTTCTCTAAAGCCATATCAAAAGGTACGCATCTCTACAAGGTCGCTTCTCCTAGTCTTGAATTTCAAGAACATGTTGCGGTTCACCTTCTCCATCTCCACAATTCTCCGTTTCTCAACAGGAGGATCATTCACCAATTCAAGGAGAGGATTCACATACCATACCTCCCGATGAAATCACATTGGATAATTATGTTTTGACAAGGGAGTTGGTCAAGTTGAAAAAGACTACTGAGGTCCAAGCCAAACAGATAAAGAAATTAAACTGAAGTTTCGAAGGCTAAAGACTTTTGTGTGGCCATTAGTTCAACAATTTCAATCTGGTTAAATCCAAGAAAAGGCAAAAGCGTCTAAGAAAAACAAACGCCAACAGATTCATCAACAATCTTCTGTCAACTTGGGGAGGAATTTAGAAAAAGATAATTTGAAAGAAGATGTTGAGAAGGAGAAACAACCGAACGTCTTGATGAACAAGAAAAGATCATTCAAGGATGCCCCGATGAACAAGAGGAACAAGTTCAAGGTCTTGAACAACAAGAAATCTTGAACAAGTACAAGGTCTTGAACAACAAAGTCTGCTTTTCAACAGCAAATTACTTCTAGACAAGAAGTGATAACTCCAAGAGCTTTGAATTTTGAAGAAGAAGGCGGTCCTTCTACAAGCTTGTTATACAAGAAGAAGAGGAAGCTATTCTCAAACCAATTCATTCTGCAAGTGATGATGAGTTCATTGCTACAATTTTTCAAGAATTATCACAACTTAGAGGTGGTGTTACTATTAGAGAAGTGCAAGAAGATGAACAACAAAGAACTTCTCAACATGCAATTGATCCTAAGGATAAAGGGAAAGGTGTTTTAGTAGAAGAAAAGAAGAAGAAACTTTCTTTGGCAGAGATTAGAGAAATGAAGTTGCTGAGGAATGAAGGCTAGCTAGAAAACTTCAAGAAGAATTAAATGCTAAAGATAGAAGCACTCAAGAAGTGAAGAAGCTCAAAGTAGAGAAGTGGCTAAAAGTTGCAAGAGCAATTAGATCTTTGGCTGATGAACCATTACAATCACCTACTCATGTTAGATATATGCCTAGAAGACCTAATTTAGCTAAAGACGAGAATGCTATGATGGCATATTTGAAAGGTAGAGGGTATAAAGGATTGCAGAAGTTGAACTATGTTGACATGAAAAGACTCTATGATCTGAGACGAAGCTTATAAGAAGAGTGTTGCGAATATCAAGGATTTTAGAAGAAGCTTTTGGTGAAGAAAGGAAAAAGAGCTTAAAAGAAAAAAAGAAAAAGCGAAGTTAAAGATAGACAATTTTCAAAGAAAGAAAAGAGTTGAATTGAGATCGAGTCTAAAGATGCGTTAAGAAATTATCTGAGTGGTAGATTTTGATTATTCAAAGAAGATCTGACTTGAAGATGAACAGATCTTAGATTAGTGCTTTTGATATTGTGAAATCTAAAGAAGGAGATTATATGATTTTTCATAAGGAAGATGAAAGCTTCAAAGTTTTCAATAGGTTATGGGATTTGTTACATATTATAGATAGAGTGGATTTATTCTATCTATATAATGTGGTAAAAGCTTATTTTGGAGATATTCCATCGAAGGAATTGGTCCGGTTTTGCTTGGAGATCTTATAACCATGTGGGAATGAAGAGGAAAGCTTGATGATATATGGAAAAATCAAGAAAAGCGGGAAATTGTTTGTTTGGAGATTCTTTGAAGAGTCTAGAGTTCATGTTTTGGAGCTAGAGAATGGTAAAATGATACACATGTTTGTAAGCAGATATCCTCTCACGTTGAGCTCATGAGAATAATGTTAGAGCATGGATTGGAAGTAGAAGAGGATAATGAAACTGCTTGCATGGTTATCAATTTATTTATCAACGGACTACCATTCTTTGGAAGAAGATGAATAAAGCGGTATGAGTTTTGTTGAATAATTTGTTTTGATAAATCGGTACTTTATTCAAGTACTCGATCAAACAGTACTTTCATCAAAGTACGCTACTTTAAAACAGTTAAGTAATTTTTCAATGAAACCTTTTGCTAAGTAACAAATTTTTGAAACAAAGGTTAAATAAATGGATTTTGAGATGGCAACATCAAATAGGTAATCAATCCACCATGGTTACAAAAGTATTGGCTAATCCATGAGCAAGCGGCTCACATTAAAGATATATCAAATCCGTTTTTAGTTGACAACTTGCTAATAAGTTGTATGATAATCAACTCACCATATCAGTTAATGTGAAGAGTTGGCTAGCCCACAAGAAAATGGCTTGTGGTAAAGGCGGTGGAAAAACCATTATTGGTAATTAGTTCACCATTAGATAGAAGAACTAACTAGTCGAGGAAAGGTACCGACTTTTGGTAAAGACAAATCAAATCTGTTGATAGGCGGTGATTTGCTAAAAATCATATGGTTATCAATGTACCATGGTCTTACACACCAAAACATCGGCTACTCAAAGATAATGGCTTTGGCAAAGAGATCTAAATCCATTAAATTTTCAATGATTCACCTCTCACAGGAGTTAACACACCGGAAGTGATGAGAATAGTATGCAACTTAAACTGAATTAATGTGCAAATTGTCATATGTTCTTTGTGTTCTTTGAAAAGATGGAGCTTCTTTGGATCTTTCTTGAGAAAGAACAATTCTAAGAGATACTTTGACAAGAGACACTCAGGAGATATATTGAAAAGACTAAGAAACAATCGATCTTAAAGATGAAGCATTGAAAGATACATTCACAATGGAACTTGAAGTCAAGCAAGTAGAATTCAAGTTAGGGGAGGATTGTTGGGATATGAAAGTGTTGAAGACATGAAAGTCTTGAAGATATGAAAGCTATGTGTAGTGCAGGGAAAGTCAAAGAGTCAAAGTACTGCTAAAGACAAAGTCAAAGTACTGCACCTAAAAGTCAAAGTACTGCAAGATCAAGAAGCATTGTTATTCGTTTATGAAAAGTATTGTATTCTATGTTTAGATTACTTGTCGTACAAGGCTATCAATTGTAAACCGACTAGGATATCCTTGAGCCTATAAAGGGACTCCTAGATTGGCATTAGAGGGGACGAGTCTATGAGTTTTAGAGTTCTGAATTCACAAGTTAATTAGTGTTTTAGAGAGAAGTTCGATTATCTTAGAGTTGCATTAGAGTATCGCATAATAAGCGATTTAGAGTCTATAATAAAAGGTTATTCTTCTTAGCTTTGTTAAGTAAATTCCGCGTACTTGATAAAGATTGCTCAGTGTTTCTTTGTTAATAACTTAGGATTTATCCGAGGTTATTAAACCTTAACAAGCTAGTTAAGATAGTTTGATTAAAGTATATCGATCCAACACTATCCTTGAGATATAATGCATTGTCAAGATCATTGCATACCTTTAGTAAAGGTCCTGCTGAGCAGATGGGCGGATCCCAAAGATTGTGCTAGACGGATCCCTACACTTAGGGAACCGTGGGATTCGACAAACAGAAAATGCAATTGCAAGCATTATATCTCAAACATATCCTTAGAACACCTCACACTAAGTTAAACATGGTATCTTAAGGCAAATTAGGTCCTTATCAAGATAGGTTGATCTTTCCTACTCACACATAACTCACCTAGATCACACTAAAAACGCTTGTAGATCCTGACTTCATTTTTTTATCCATTACTCTTCCGCTCTCAAACTCACACTTCATTTTTTTTGATCCCTCACATTTAGCCTTAGAAATCTTTCGATTATGGCAAAATTGACCATAAATCATCCTTACCTCAAAATTGATCAAAGTTGATTAAACTCTACTTTTTCCCATCTCAAATCTTTTAGAATATTTTCCAAAACACTATCCTAAGCCACAACCTGATCTCTAGGATCATTTAGCTTCAATTGACACTCTAAATCTTTAGTGTCATCCTTGCTCATCCATTGGTACTCTTGAAAGTTCCAAATCCTTCCATAAAAGACAATCATTAGCTACATCACTCATTACCTTCAAGTACTTAGCACCCCTTCATTTAAAACACTTAGGAGGAGTGAAACATTCAAGATGTTATAGGTCTTAGATCTTAGAAACATCATTTCCACTCTTTCATAGCTTCTGAAAGCCGGATCCCTAGGATTAGCCTAGGCGGATCCCTACGAGAAGGAAGGTGGGATCGGATGATAGTTTATGTAAAATCTTGCTAAAACAATCATTTCAACTCATCTTCCTAACTCAAACACTCCATCTCATCTTAAATGAGTTCCTAGATCGATACAAACTCAAGTTGACTCTTGTGTATGTTAATCATCACATTCAAATGAATCCTAGTGGCTTAAGGCTTAAATGCACTTGCCAAATCTCTTGGTTTATAAACCACTTTGTTAGAACCTCCATAGTCATCACTCTCATCTTAACTTTCAGCTCTTGCAACCTCCTAAAATCATCTCATCATGAGGAAAACCCCAAGTAGTAACTTATCCACCAAAGAACCACCCATGAAAAAGGCTCGTGTTATACGCGAAATCTCTTCAACCGAATCATCTCCGGTCAAGCCAACAAATGATAGAATCCTCCATCATCCAATCAAACCAATTCCTAAAAGGATTGTACCCACAAAACTACCAATGACAAACGCCACCATACCTCCTAGGCCAAACAATATTATCTCCACTAAACCATCACTATTGATTCCTAGAGCTATTTCATTTACATCCCCTTATCATCACCACACCTCTACAATTTAGAGGACTTGCCTCCTAGGCCATCTCATCCGCTTTCGCTGACAACATTCTCCTCATTAGGAGGAATAATGGTTCAAAATCAAGGTGTTAAGTTAACACTTGCTCCGGCTTCCTTTTCGCCGTTTCCATCATATAATCCCATTTGGATTATGAGAAATCATCAAAGTCAACCACCCGACCATATGGAAGTTGACACTTCTCTACCACCACCATCATTCTTGGTTGAGTCATTCTCAAATGCACCTCCACCAATCCCTCCATGATTTGAAGCTCCACAAGTTGCTTCACTTGATCCTTCGCATCAAGCTATTTCTTTTCTTCCACCACCACTACCTAGCCATGACAAAGATTGCTATCATTGTCAACATGTTGAAAGTTTGATACATGAAGTGCGAGAAGACAAGCGTTTCATGTTCTATCATGTCCTCGAGCGTTTCGACGAGATCAAACCTAAACAAAACTTGAGCTAGAAGATTTTAGTGGTGTCCTAGCATCAGCGATAGTTGGTTTAAAAATTCCTAGTCATGTATTTTCTTATTTTCTTAGTTTTTAGAGTCATGCATATCATAACTCTAGTTTTATTGAATGGAATTACATGCTATGTGTTATTGTGTTGAGCATATGATTACTTTGTATTCACATCTCATTTTTTTTGATAACATTACTTGTTATATAACCTTTCTTTGAAATTAGCGACTAAAAGGATCCTCGAAATTGCCTAGGCGGATCCCTACTAGGAGGCAGTGGGATCCGATGAGACATAAAGCTTTCTTTTTACTAACTTGAATCACATTTGCAGGAAATTGTGAATTATACTTACTTTAACCATTGTTTTGTAGTTATTCAATTTACACATGAAGACTTTGACATCCCAAAGCTAGGGGGAGCTTTATGTCAAAGCAATACATTACAAATTACTTGCAATCTTGGGTTTACATTTAGTGTCATCCCTTTGCATAATTGCAATCATCAAGGGGAGTACATTAGATCTCTTAGACGAAATCTTTTGCGAACTTATTTACAAACAAACTAGATTAGTATAGGGATGGACTCGTCAAGGGGGAGTAAAGACGAGATCCTTTCCCGTTACTTGCTCTCTATCTCTTTTTACTTTTACTTCTTTCATATGTTTTTCTTAAAACGATGTGTTGCTTTCCTTCAAACACTTTTGTTTTAGACAAAAGGGGAGAAAAAGTAAAAACTATTCAAACTTTTCACTAATTTTAGCTTTTCCATAAAATAATTTTATGTTTTGTCATCAACAAAAAGGGGAGATTGTTAATACAAATAAACCGTAAAACGTTTATTTATATTTTACGATCTTCTAATGTTTTGTCGATAACAAGCGTAAAATCATATTATGAAACAAATAAAATCGTTAAATAGTTTGAACTAATAGTTCTAACATATTCACATTTTCACATAAAACACTAAAACAAGTATAAGTGATTTTATGATTTAAGTAATACATATGTACAACAACTAGTGTTTACATATTTGGATAAAATATACACATAACTAGCATGTAGTATATTGGGTAATATAAATGGGTAGAAACTTAAGTATCACAACCCATTGGGCAAATACATTGAATGTAGTTGGGTACAAACCAAAGCCCATAACCCATGGATCATGACCCATAACCCATTGCATGACATCATGCTTATATCATACATGGATAATATCCATAACCCATGGATCAACCTATACCCAAGTGACTAAGTGCAATGCACTCAAAGATACATTGTATCTAGCCAAAGATCCATGGTTCAACCCATGACCCATGGCCCATAACCAAAATACCCATGGGCAAAGAGGAGCGTTCCACGGATCCCTAGCTTTGTGCTAGCCGGATCCCAAGTGGAAGAGATCCGTCTGATCCGGGGAACAGTGGGATTTTTCCTCTATAAATAGTGAGCCATTTCTTCATTATTTCCAACCCCTTTCTAACACACTTTCTCACCTGAGTTAAATCTCACTAACCTTAGATCCAAGAGATCTATGTTTGTAGTTTTGTTTTTGTGTGATCTTTTAGGTTCCTCTTAAAGGCAAGATCACCACCTTTGAATTCAAGCAAGCTCAAGTCCGTGAGTTGCCATACTTCCTCATCATCAAGGCTACTGAATTCTTCTTGTTGATGATTCCTTTCTTTCTCCAAAGAAGTGTAGTGTTGAAGACATTAGTGAAAGATGTCTCAAGTGTCAAGACGAAGATATTAGTGAAGGGTATCTATCGTCTATAGGGACAAGCACTTGTGATAGATGTTTAGAAGTCAAGACAAAGAAGCATTAGTGAAAGGTGCTTAGAAGTCAAGACAAGAAGCATTAGTGAAAGGTGCTTAGAAGTGAAGACACAAGACATTAGTGAAAGGTGTCTTGTAGATCTAGTCAAAGGCATTAGTGAAAGGTGCCTTAGATGTACATTTGATATGGTGTGTTTTGATGTACAAGATAGACTAGTATTAGATCAAGGATATTGATATCCTTGATGATGTTGTAAAGGAGTATATCTCCTTTGGGATTAGTCGTTGGTGTAGTGTGGTAGTAGCTCCTCCATTGCAATGGAACTAGGTGCTTAGCCTAGTACCTAATAAAGGGTAGGCTACGTTGTGAAGGTGTAGTTCACCTTGGGTGAAAGAAGCTGGGTACTTAGCCTAGTACCTTATAAAGGGTAGGCGGCGTTGTGTAGGTGTGGTTCACCTTGGGTGAAAGAACCCGGTGGTTAGCCTAGCACCGGAAAAAGGGTAAGCGACGTTGTGAAGGCTTCTCCGCCATAAGGAGATTGGTGTAGTGATTACGAACTCGAGTAGGTGATTCGGGGTGGAGTAGAAGGAAGGTGTCCTTGTAGCCGAACCACTATAAATACTCGTGTTGTGGTTTTGTGCTTCTTACTCTTATCTTTTCATTACTTACCTCTATATGCTTGTTTATCAACATCCAACACACACATCCAAATAGATTGACATAAGTCGATCTAAATAGTTTAAAAGGAAGTTTTAATTGGCAAAACTATTCAACCCCCCCTTCTAGTGTTCCACATAAGTGAAAACTTGGACTTTAAAACTCAAAGTTAATCAACTCACGAAACTTATCACGATGTCTTTGGACTATTAGACTAACAAGTGACATTGGACTCATAACAATCAACGACATAACACATTCAATAAATAGACAATAAAATCAACTGTTGACTAACGTAATGTCTTTCGATATGTTGGTTCTTTTGGCTAAATATCTTTCAGATCACGACATGGACGCTCAAATGAAAAATGTGGAAGCACCAAATGTTCTCACTGTTGAAGATATTTTCCTTCATGGCTACCCAATGAAGATCGGAAAGAACAACCTCAAAGATGATTTTGATACCTTCTCTTGCTCTGAGTCTTCATGTCAGATTCTTTGCGGATATTCTGAAGACTCACCCCTATCAAAACATTCTCACTAACTCACGCTCTTGTGCGAGAGATCTACATTCACCAATTCGGCATACAATGCAAAAGATCAAAGGTCAAAATCTTTGTGTGCGGTGACACTTAACAACAAACAAGTCACCATCACACCGCAGAGGATTGAGGGCCATTCTTCTTATTCACGTCGCCGAACCTACTCAATTCAATGCCACTCCAAGCTGAAGAGGTCATTACTCCGGTTCATAGTCGACATCGGCTATGATGAAGCTACCGGGGTAATCACAAAGCACTCATCTGTGGACCTCAAGAACATTCCCGACCATGGAGAACTCTCTACATTATGATTGCAAAATCCGTTTACGGGCGTGATAGTGGTCATGAGCATCCCAAGCTCATGGAACTACAAATATTTTGGGCTTTGGTCAGCGAGAAAGACATAGAAGTTGAAGCTCGATATGGGGCGACATGATGACTTACCTTAAAATCTTGGCACCAAGATCCGTATATCGAGATACACCAAGCTGTTGATCCAAAGAGCTCTAGGGTATAATTACGATATTCCCTTGAGACTTGATGACCCCAAACAACACTCTATGTTGTATGAAAACACACTCCTTGTCGATTTAAGGACTCTACAACTAAGAAACAAGGTGCGATCTTTTGATTATCTTATGCGATGATATCAAACAAGCTGTATTACATTCTAGCGATATCGGTAGCGATTGAAGAAGGAAAAGTAGGTTTCCTTGATGAAAAGTCCGTTGGTACACCTACTAGGAAAACGGAGAGGCGTGCAGGGAAGCATTACAAGCGAGAGAGGAAATATCCCAAGAGGACTCATTCTCACAAAAGGAAAATTCCCTCTAAAGAAGCCATTCCTATTCCCAAACCTAAACCGCAACAAAAGCTTACGGACGAGGACTCAGGATCTTGAAAGGACGAAGAGGTCATCTACTCGAAACTCTAACCGTGACACTCAAAAAGTAGCAAGACCTCCCAGTCAAAAGGCGATAAAGGTAAAGGTAAAACTCCGATTCTTGAGCGAGAAGAGGAGAGCTCGGATGAAGAACAAGCTGGATAAAGACTCTGAGGAAAAGGTGAAGAATATCAGACTCCAACACATTGCCAAAGAGTTGGTAAAATAACAAACTTCGTGGCCGGAGGTCAAGTGGTGGTGCACTATCTTCACCGTTCTTGATCTGGTTAATCAACAGATAAGAGGCGGTACCACCACCCACGATCAACAACAACGACGACTGGCCGGAGGACACTATCGCTATAAATTTGAGGAACCGAAAAGGAAGAGCTGGAGACAATTTCGATAAAGATCTTTGAGGTTGCGACTAAAGAAAAACGGAATAAAAAGCTCAAGCTCAAGCGAGAGGAAGAAGCGGGATTAAAATGAAGAAATGGCTAAGTCGGAAAAGATGACGAAGTTGATTATGATGATTTTCTTCTAGACGATTATTACGGCCGTTCCAAGGAACTTACTTCTAAGCCTTCAAAGACCACAGGTCTCCTCATGTCTCATCATCTTCAGACTCATCCTCTCACTCTTCACCACCACCATCCAAAGGCACAACCATATCACATCCAAGTCGGTGAAGAAACCAACCGACTCTTGGATATCGGGCTAAGACAAAGATTGTCAATCTTTGTCAAGCAAGTTAGGAAGAAAGACATAACCAACAAAAGGCGAATCAACTTCGATGTGAGAATCAACTTTCTTCAAAGCGGGATAAAAGCGAGTTGTTGAAAGAAAGGAGCATATCGAAGTTTATCAAAGGAGATTTCCAAAAGGAACTGGAGAAGGCGGAAGAGAATATACTCACAAGTTTCTTCTGACACGTCCCAGTGTAACAAGGGAGGTATTTTCCAGAAAACTTACTCCAAATATCGTCGCATTGGTTAAACATAAAATGGCCAAAGAACACGATCTCGAAGATGAGTTAATTGCAAAATTGGTGATGCAAATGTCTAAGCGATCTGCAACCTTTACTTGGATGAAGCTAAATTTTTTTGAGGGTCTACTAGATTATCAACTCAAGTCTTCATGCAAAGAGTCAGCAGGTCAACCTAAAAGACCAAGAGATGACGAAGACAAGGACAAGTATTCTGCACTAAAACGTCCAAAGCAATCTAGATAATCCTCCTCCATGCCACCACCACCCCAAAGGACTCCAACCGAAAGAAGATCTCCACCAAATTCTGCTGCTGCTGATAAACCTCAGGACTCTGAGTTACCACCTCACACAGAGAAAACCGGTGATCATTTCGAGTACCTTTGGTGGTGACGATGAAGAGATCCCAGAGCCCCGACAACAACCCATCTCTCCCACTACAACAAAGAAACCAGAATCCTCATCTAAGCCAAAGAAGAAGAAGAAGAAGACAAAGCGGATGTTCTCTCATGGCTGAATGACGATACAAGAAGAATATGGTGGTTTTCTAGACTTTGTGATGCTACTCCCTCACTTTGCGAAGGTCAAGAAATGGTAGAAGGGCGTACTATGGGTATGTGAAGGCGATTCAAGAACAATTCAGAGTGAAGAAGATGACTAAGGCTGAGATAAGGAGGATTAAGAATGATGCCTTCCAACTTTGTTTAAAGACATTTCGAGGAAAGTGCAATCAAGTTGAATACCATCTCAGAAAACATTGCGAGCCATGTCGAACAATATCGATTGGATCAATCCCGAAGCTAACATTGACTTCACAAGAAAAGACAAAGCTCCATACTACACGTGGACAAGACCTCTACCTACAATTGGCCAACGGATCAACCCAAGATTCCATTCCGTTATTTCTTCAACAGCGACCTAGAATTTCTTCTACACGGTAGCGATGTCTCCAATAAATACGCTACATCACTCACACTTCCTTTCCTGCTGACTATATACTCCAACAACATAGCCATCGAGGAAAATGCTACTCACATGTTTGCCAACAGAGTGGAAAAGTATGACCTTGATGCAATGTATGGGATTCACCATTGGCTTTGAGCGAAGAATCTTCTACAAAGCTGCCGGGTTCAAGCGTCGAAACAAAGTGTTTAGTGACAAGCGGATTGTTGCTATTAAGTATGTTACTCTCTCGTCAAAGTGGGATTATACTTTCCTCAAGAAAATAGTGGTCAAGCGTCAAGGCGAAGAGGACTATGAATTACGTGAAGCGGATTTTCAAAGATTGTCTCTTACGACATTGAAGATATGTATCTCCTGAGATGCGAGGGGCGAATCGACATTTCTCTAGAAATCTAGCATGAGTTCATTAAGTCGTTGTTAATCTTCATCGAAGCATCGTGATCGAGGAGCGTGTAGAGGACATTCACTTGCCGTGGAATCGTATCGGACTCATGTTAACCTAAACACTAAACCACAACTTCGACCTTCCGGCATAAACACACTTCCTTACACCCTCATCGACAAACCATTTGGAGTCGTCAACCATGAACTACACTAAAATTGCTTAATGGCGTAGAGAGCTTCATAAGTTTGGGGATCATACGAAGAGCGTCGGGGATGGTTTAGCTTATAGGTTAAAGGAGATACATGAAGGCATAGGGTCGAAGAAGAGATGAAATTCAAAGGAGAAAAGGGATGTTAAGAGGCTCATCACTCGCATTGATGAAGGTTGTTCGAAAAGGACCGTTGAGCGTTGGAGAGTTTAGGTAGGTGAATCGTCGGCATTTCTCTCATAGGCTATCAACGCGTCCGAGCATTCACAGGTTATTCTTGGACTACGGATTCTCCGGTAACCCTTGATTTGTTTCATTATCATTACTTGGTTGTGTGATTTATATATAACAATGGCTTGTGCACACATAACAGTGTACAACCCGTACTTGTAATGAAAGGACCACGTGTGCAGCTTGATGCCACAATCCTAGAAAAGGAGCGAAAGCTTCTTACTTTTGAGTAAAACTAATCAAAGCTTTCATTTTTAAAAGTTTTGCTCAAAAGAACAAGTACTTCCCCTTATGTTTTCAAAACCTCAAAAGTTAATATCACTTGTTGAGGGGAGTATTTGATTAAAAACTTTGTTCACAAATTGTTCTTTGTGTTAATCTTCCCATAAAACTTCGAAATGGACATATTCGATATCAAAATTTCGATCAAAATAACATTTATATGCCATTTTTTAAGGGGAGAAAAATTATGTGATAAGAAATATGTTGTGAGTTGCAAAAGAACCTTCGTGTGAATAGACTTAACCAACGAATTAACAAACTCGAAATGTTAGTAACTTCGAAAAGACTTGTCCCGGACGGGTAATAATTTCAAGGTAGTTCGCTAGTGATGTAGCGTGTCTCATAAAGGACTTGTCTTAGTAGAATGTACCATTCGACATGAACTTTGTCGGTTTGACAACCTTTGAGGTTGTCCACACCTTCAAGGTAGTTATTGGAGCTAGTTGTCACTAAAGGCGACAATGTAACTCTTTAACTATGCAAGCGTAACCGTGTCTCATGAGGGATTGTCTATCATGGTGATCAATTCAAAGTGCGCGCTCTTCTCTCACCATGCAGATTCAGTCAAAACTCTTAAGCGCGTGTGGAGGGGAGTAATTATGCAAAATCTTAAAACTCTCAAGCGATGGTATTAAATGCTTTTACTCATAACCATTGTGAGAGATTTTCAATGAAAATGGTTTTATGGCAACATAGGTTAGTCATGGAGTTATAAGGTGACTAAGGTTAGGAATAACCATCCCATGATCCGCTTGAGCGGAGGATCTACCCAAGGAAACTACCAATAGTTAGAATTAGAAGTCCTTAGGTATGATTATAAAAGGAGAAAATGAGAATCGGAGAAAGAAGGAGTTGAAGAATTAAAAGGAAATGCAAAGAAAAGAGTGAAAAGAAATAGCCCTCAGTTATTCAACTTAGGAACAGGGTTCAATTCATATTCTACTGGTTGTCACTTGATGACACCGGTATTGAAGATCAAAGTCGTCATGGACCCAGTGACGCATGCACTAAACCTTCTTAGCCACTCAAGTTTCTCTCAACAGAAGCTTGTTTCATTCTCACAGGGAACCTGATGAGTGTCTAAATACTCATCATTTTTGTACAATCTAAACTGCAAAATCATCTGAAAACACTCAAAAATGCATTAAAATGATGAAAATATCACAAACAAGTGTTTTATGTGTTTTAAATGCAAAAATACCAAAATCAGATGAAAAATGATTCAAGTTTGCAAATTTGGCAGTTTTAGTCCCTCAAGTTTTAAAAGTTGTCAAATCTAGTCCTTGGAATTCAAAAATGTGGAATTTTATCATTCAAGGCCCCTGAAGTATTCTAAGTTGTTAAAAATGGTCCTTGAATGATTCTTTGGTCAAATGGCGAAAAGGCCCTAAACTTTGAAAAATTGCAAATATAGTCCTTGGGCATTTTAAAATGGAATTTTATGCAAAAGTGGTCCTTGTACTATTCAAAAATGTCAAGTTTGGCCCTTGGATTATAATTTTAGAATGTACATTATTGGTCCTGGAAAATCGATTGGCGAATTGCCCCTCATGTTTGGTGAATTGCAAGTTTAGTCCTTGTATTAATCAACAAAACACCTTGGATCTTGAACCCTTCCCATGTCATATCTATTTTGACCACTGCTTACAAAACAATTGGACCCTGTCAATTTGGACCCCTGCCTTATTAATATCCCAAGTCAAACCCCGGTCAACAAAAGCAGCCTTTCCCTCTCTTTTTCTTCTTCCTCACCCACTGTCTGCAAAGTCTTCTCCTTCACCATCCCTCCAGCCAACTCTCACCTCACCATGTTCCCCCCCACCTCAACACAAAATAAGAAACATTAAATGTTTCCCTTCCCCTTACACTCAATCCTTCCACCTGTGATATCCCATTTCCCGCCAAAACTCATCAATGGCCAATATTGTCCCAGCTCATCCAATGGCTCTAAAGACAAGTGGGAAAAGATCAGAGGAGAGAGAGAAGACCTTTTGTATAAGAAGAGAAGGAAGAGAAGCAAGGAAAGTAGTAGTAATTAGTTTTTATTTTCCCTTGTATGTCGTTTTAAGTTTTTAGTTTTCCGATGCAAATTTAAGATTTCAAGTGTTTTGTAATCAATTTGATGTATTTTAAACTTATTCTCAGTTTCAATTTCAGTTTGTGTTTATGAATTCAGTTTATGCATTATTTTGTTAAAAATCTTAATAAGTTCAAATGTGTTTTTTAGTAGTTGCTAAGGATTGAAAAGAGCTCACATAAGCTCTTATAAAGCTTTTATAAGTTTAGGAACTTTTAAATCCAGTTTAAACTTAAAACTCAAAAATACAAAAAAATAGGATAAAATGGGTGAAAAATCAAAAATCAAGTACAAAGAATCAAGGCATGATAGCAATGTTGAATATGGAATAAAAGATGGTTTAGAACCTCATGGGAGGTAGTAGGATGGTCCTTGGTATCTAGTTCATGGTTTCTCGACTTGGAATCCATTTTGTAAGATTTTTACTCATTTTAGCATTTCATTGTTTAAGTCATTTCTAGGCTTAAATCATTGTATCTTTATGTTTCACGATTGTAGTTAAGTTAAATAACACATTAAATCAAGTTGCTTGTTTATTAAAATTTGTAGTTGTTAAATTTTTAGTTTACTTGATGATAATAGTATAATTGTCAATTCGTAGTTTCATGTTGTTATTGTTCTTGTTTAATTCTTCATTAGTCTTATTAATTGATAATATAAAGTCTGAATCAGGTTTCATGTTATTAATCCTTGAAATCCTTTGAAAAGCTTCAAAACTGCTTCTAAAAGGGGTGTTTGGATTTGCTAAGTTAAGCCTGTTAGAGTGCATTTGTGTCATTGTTCATTGTTGTTTCATGTTACATTAGCTCTAGTTAGATCAGTACAAGCATAAAACATAGTACCTATTTGTATAAAAGTCAAAATTATCTTTAATGTTGCCTTAAGTGTTCCTTTGTTAGGATTTTGGATTACAAATCTCATCAAATTTGCTTGTAACTTGATACTATAGCTTAATCTCATCTTAATATAGCTTAATATAACTTATTAGGTCTATAGAATTGATTCAAAGTTCATAAAAGTCAAAGTGCTAGTGTAATAAAAAAAAAGTCAAAATTTCTAAATACCCATTTTTGAATAAACTTTAGAATTTTATTATGTACTTAATACTAAGTTTTAGCTTAAATCCTTTTGGGATAGTAATATTTAGTTTGCTCAACTAAATTAGAAAAATACTAGCTTATATATAATTAGCTTATAGACTGCTTATTTTTAAGCTTCTTTTGACCCTTGTTTCAAAAACATGTCATGTTCATACAGTTGAATTAATGCTTATTTTGTGTTGTTAAAGTGCTTATTTCCAAGTTATTATGCTTATTCAGTTGATATATTAGCTTATTATAAGTGTTTAGCTTATTTTCAATTCATCTTGTTCTTATTCACTAGCTTATTAGCAAATTGGCCTTAACCTTGTGCTTATTTCCAAATTCTAGCCCACTTGTTGATAATCATAAAATTTGAAAGCAGTGCTTATTAGTCAGTTTTATAAAAAGTTTCAGTTGTGAAAAGTGCTTATTTTAGTGTACTTAATAAGTTTGAAAAAGAAAAAAAAAATAAAATAATTAGTTGCAAAAGATTGTGAGATTCGAACTCGGGACCTCTGCACACCGACACGCACAATGAGACTCCCCTCAACCAACTGCCCTTGGGACTTCTTTTGTTCAAGTCTTGCACAATTAAATCCTTAAGGGCATTTGCGTTTAAGCTTAAGCCCTTTTCTAGCTTATTTAGCTTATTTCCAAAACAACCACCTAGTTTCTTATTTTTCTTAGATCAAGCATAAGTCAAAGTAGTTTTCATGAATTTTTCAGATTTTTTTAGATTGTTTTAGTATTTTTAATAATTTAATTAGTGTTATTTGGTTTTTAATTCGTAATAAATAATTTAAGAGTCGAAAAAATACGCAGACTTTTTTCTAAATTTTCTTTTGTCATATATTAAGTAAAAAAATTGTTTTTACACTTGTAGGACTTTTATTTCATAAATTTTACGTTTTTGCTTGCGCACTCGCGTAATTTTTATAAATAACGTACGTTTTCATTTTAAATCAAGTTTTTAGATAATTTAAGTTTACGTTTTAGTTAAAATAGTTTATTTAAGTTATTTTATTTTATAAAATCACAAAAACATCATTGTAAAAATAGTGATAGCGTTTATTTAATATATTTTAACTTTTAATTTTCTTTAATTTGCATTTAAGTCGCTGTTATTTATAAACTTTTTCTTTAGGTATAGTTATCCATCAAAATCCTTTCTGATCACTATCCTTAGTGATCACTCTATCATCTGAGTTTGTTTTGACACACCATTGAGTCTCCGTGGGACTTAACGACCCGGGAATTCACTCTATTCTCGGGACTTCATTGTATTTGTGTTTTAAGCAGGTTTAAGTCTATTACGGTTAGCCATTCACAAGTGGCTAGCTTGTGTGATTAGACTTGGCTGGTTTAGCACAGATCAAATTTTGTTGGCGCCGCTGCCGGGGAGGCTTTAGCGTGTGTTAAGCCTTTTTCAGACCCATTCTTGCACATATTCCATCTTTTGTAAAAAGTTTTTTGTAAAGTTTTCAAAAATCCAAAAAGTTCATTAACACTTTTCCTAAAGTGTTAAAAACGCCAAAAATATTTTCATTCTTTGTTTTTATCATCATGTTTTTCAAAAATACCAAAAATATTCCTCTTTACCCTCTTACCCTTTTGATTCTTCATTTCTTACCCTCTAAAACCATTTGATTCTTACCATGTTTTATCCTCACCCTCTTGGTTGTCAATGGTGTGGTGGTCCTTATAATGGTGGCAATTGCCCCAGTTATAGCGTGGTGGAATCAGGAAACCGGGTGTCTATAACCAAGATCCCTATTCCTACCATAACACAACTGATTTATTCCATCGGCTACACACCGTGAGACTCAGGTTTCTTGTTGTGAGTGCTGTGGTGGTTCACATTCCGATTCGATTGTCAATCGGGAAACACGCTTGTCTATGGCGGGTTCGATAACAATTATGACTACAACATATACCACTCACGGCCATCAGTTTACTGTTGTGAGTATTGTGG
Organism: Chrysanthemum makinoi; assembly: GCA_910596185.1. Lineage (NCBI taxonomy): Eukaryota > Viridiplantae > Streptophyta > Magnoliopsida > Asterales > Asteraceae > Chrysanthemum > Chrysanthemum makinoi. The sequence continues at coordinate 110,471,365 of OU343216.1, read as the reverse complement.
AGGTCCTCACTCTAGCTCGGATTGTCAAACAAGGAATCCATTTCCTTGTAGCGATTCAGGCTCTTAGTATCATGACCAACCTCTCAGTACCCCTGAGCCACTTCCTTAAAATCTTCTCCTTGATCTTTTGGATTTAGTGAAAGATTTGAAGGAATGTAAACACTCCCAAGATAATCCAAATGAGAAATCCATGGAAGTTTTGTTAGAAGAAGCGGGAACTAAATTAGATTCCCAAATTGCCTTTGAACAATCTATTAGGGAATCAATTGCAAATGAAAAAGCCGCCAAATCTAGCTCTCGATTCCGTTTCATTCCTGATGACGATGATGATGAAGATATCCTTGATATCCTACAATTTTATAACGGTTCATCAAGTTCATCAGTTGAGATTCCTTCCATGAACAATCAGGGAGAAAAGACTATGATGGAATTACTAGCAGAAGAACAAATGGAAAGTATAAAACATATGTATGCTAGTCCTTCTAAACTCCCTCATCTGCATTTGTTACCACACCCGAAGCTCCCACTCACTCTCTGAACATGGGGGACGAGCATCTTGACACTGTTCCAAAAGGAATGGGACGAATTTATAAAGTCTAGTGTTGAGGACCTTGTCCCAATCCGAGAGAGTCACGAGGAATTTCGATCATATGTGTGATTCTTCTTTTCCTCTTGAGTGTTCAAATGATCATTTTGAGACTTTCTCCGATTTTAGCGATGATTGTAAATCTTATGGAGACATTGAGTATGTCGAGGCATCACTCCACATGATCCTCTTCTTGATGAGTTCACCGATGAACTCACTCACATCAGTCCACTTTCATCAGAAAGTGGCGATGATCTCTTTGATTTCGAAGCCGATCTTGGAGAAACTAGAAATCTCCTATATAATGATCATCCACTCGTTTCTTGTCCCATTTCCGACTCTTCCATTTCTTCTCTCACTCCGGATGAGGAAGATGACAAATTTTGGAAGGAAGTCGATGATTTTCTTAGTGATGAGTCAATTCCTGAGGGATTGACAATACTTACTGATTCGGAGGAGACATCCTCTTTCTTGAAAATCTGTTGATTGAAGAACCGTTCCGACTCTCCTCCGAAAATTTTGTTGCAAATCACCATACAAGCTTCAAGTCTAAGCTTAAAAATCTAACAAATGGTGATTTACTCCTCACTAATGAAGAATGGGATTGCATTGTGATGCACATCTTTATTCCATTTTCACAGGATGGTGTGGTTTCGTTCCCTTTTTCCTTTGGGAATGAGGACACTATTTTTGATCCCGGCATTTTCATTTATAATTTTTGAGCCGGTTCTATGTATATCTCATCGGTGTGGAACTTTCACGTACTTCAATGTTTATACAAACATCTTGAATGAAAGTCCGATGGAGATTTTCTCTTCCACTTGCTTCCCCATGAACAAATAAATGCGGGGATCGAGTCAAGCTAATGACTCGGGAATCAAAAACAAAAGCACACACCATATGGGTTTTCACCCATATTTACGTCTTCTTTCTCTCGTTCTACCACCCTAGTGTGGGGAGTTGCCCTGTTGTATATAAAATCTTTCAAAAAAATATATATATATATATATATATATATATATATATATATATATATATATATATATATATATATATATATATATATATATATATATATCTTTCTAAATAATGGCCGTAGTATTTCCTTTTATGTTCTCAGGTTTGGCATAACCGCCGGTACTTTGAATATTGAGGGCAATATTCATTTCTAAGTGTGGGGAATTCTCACGAATTTTATCATATATTATCCACCCAATTCCCCCGTTTTTGGCCAAAAATTTTTTTTGGAATAAGTGTTTTCACTTATTCATCATATGGTAATCAGTCCGCCATGTCTAAAAAACAAAAGGATTGGCTAATCCAGAGCAAGCGGCTCTTGGTAAAGATTTCTCAAATCCGTTTATATGGCTTGCAATTTGCCCAAAATTGTATGGTTCTCAACTCACCATGTCCTAAAAGGTGAAGAGTTGGCTAGCCCGCAAGGTTATGGCTTGTGGTAAAGCGATGGAAAAACCATAATTGGTATTCACTCACCAAGATAATTCGATAATTTATCTAAGATTTGGCTAGTCCAGAGCAAACGGCTTCTGGTAAAGACACATCAAATCCGTTATATGGTTTATGATTTGCCAATAAATCAGATGGTTATCGTTGTACCAAGGTTCTTACTTGAACCGAAACAATTGGCTACTCCAGAAGTGATGGCTTTTGGTAAAGAGTTTTTAAAATCCATTAAAGTTTCAAATCATTGCTAGGGACTAGCAATATCTTAGTGTGGGGGATTGATGAGTGTCTAAATACTCATCATTTTTGTACAATCTAAACTGCAAAATCATCTGAAAACACTAAAAAAATGCATTAAAATGATGAAAATATCACAAACAAGTGTTTTATGTGTTTTAAATGTAAAAATACCAAAATCAGATGAAAAATGATTCAAGTTTGCAAATTTGGCAGTTTTAGTCCCTCAAGTTTTAAAAGTTGTCAAATCTAGTCCCTGGAATTCAAAATTGTGGAATTTTATCATTCAAGGCCCCTGAAGTATTCTAAGTTGTTAAAAATGGTCCTTGAATGATTCTTTGGTCAAATGTGAGAAAAGGCCCTAAACTTTGAAAAATTACAAATATAGTCCTTGGACATTTTAAAATGGAATTTTATGCAAAAGTGGTCCTTGTACTATTCAAAAATGTCAAGTTTGGCCCTTGGATTATAATTTCAGAATGTACATTATTGGTCCTGGAAAATCGAATTGGCGAATTGGCCCCTCATGTTTGGTGAATTGCAAGTTTAGTCCTTGTATTAATCAACAAAACACCTTGGACCTTGAACCCTTCCCATGTCATATCTATTTTGACCCTGCCAAAACAATTGGACCCTGTCAATTTGGACCCCTGCCTTATTAATATCCCAAGTCAAACCCCGGTCAACAAAAGCACCCTTTCCCTCTCTTTTTCTTCTTCCTCACCCACTGCATGCGAAAGTCTTCTCCTTCACCATCCCTCCAGCCAACTCTCACCTCACCATGTTCCCCCCCACCTCAACACAAAACAAGAAACATTAAATGTTTCCCTTCCCCTTACACTCAATCCTTCCACCTGTGATATCCCATTTCCCGCCAAAACTCATCAATGGCCAATATTGTCCCAGCTCATCCAATGGCTCTAAAGACAAGTGGGAAAAGATCAGAGGAGAGAGAGAAGACCTTTTGTATAAGAAGAGAAGGAAGAGAAGCAAGGAAAGTAGTAGTAATTAGTTTTTATTTTCCCTTGTATGTCGTTTTAAGTTTTTTTTAGTTTTCCAGTGCAAATTTAAGATTTCAAGTGTTTTGTAATCGAATTTCAGTGTATTTTAAACTTATTCTCAGTTTCAATTTCAGTTTGTGTTTATGAATTCAGTTTATGCATTATTTTGTTAAAAATCTTAATAAGTTCAAATGTGTTTTTTAGTAGTTGCTAAGGATTGAAAAGAGCTCACATAAGCTCTTATAAAGCTTTTATAAGTTTAGGAACTTTTAAATCCAGTTTAAACTTAAAACTCAAAAATACAAAAAAATAGGATAAAATGGGTGAAAAATCAAAAATCAAGTACAAAGAATCAAGGCAGAGTAGCAATGTTGAATATGGAATAAAAGATGGTTTAGAACCTCATGGGAGGTAGTAGGATGGTCCTTGGTATCTAGTTCATGGTTTCTCGACTTGGAATCCATTTTGTAAGATTTTTACTCATTTTAGCATTTCATTGTTTAAGTCATTTCTAGGCTTAAATCTGTGTATCTTTATGTTTCACAGTTGTAGTTAAGTTAAATTACACATTAAATCAAGTTGCTTGTTTATTAAAATTTGTAGTTGTTAAATTTTTAGTTTAACAGTGATAATAGTATAATTGTCAATTCGTAGTTTCATGTTGTTATTGTTCTTGTTTAATGCTTCATTAGTCTTATTAATTGATAATATAAAGTCTGAATCGGTTTCATGTTATTAATCCTTGGAATCCTTTGAAAAGCTTCAAAGCTGCTTCTAAAGGGGTGTTTGGATTTGCTAAGTTAAGCCTGTTAGAGTGCATTTGTGTCATTGTTCATTGTTGTTTCATGTTACATTAGCTCTAGTTAGATCAGTACAAGCATAAAACATAGTACCTATTTGTATAAAAGTCAAAATTATCTTTAATGTTGCCTTAAGTGTTCACTGTTAGGATTTTGGATTACAAATCTCATCAAATTTGCTTGTAACTTGATACTATAGCTTAATCTCATCTTAATATAGCTTAATATAACTTATTCAGTCTATAGAATTGATTCAAAGTTCATAAAAGTCAAAGTGCTAGTGTAATAAAAAAAAAGTCAAAATTTCTAAATACCCGTTTTTGAATAAACTTTAGAATTTTATTGTGTACTTAATACTAAGTTTTAGCTTAAATCCTTTTGGGATAGTAATATTTAGTTTTCAACTAAATTAGAAAAATACTAGCTTATATATAATTAGCTTATAGGCCTTATTTTTAAGCTTCTTTTGACCCTTGTTTCAAAACCATGTCCTGTTCATACAGTTGAATTAATGCTTATTTTGTGTTGTTAAAGTGCTTATTTCCAAGTTATTATGCTTATTCAGTTGATATATTAGCTTATTATAAGTGTTTAGCTTATTTTCAATTCATCTTGTTCTTATTCACTAGCTTATTAGCAAATTGGCCTTAACCTTGTGCTTATTTCCAAATTCTAGCCTTGTTGATAATCATGGCTGAAACGGTGCTTATTAGTCGGTTTTATAAAAGTTTCAGGTTGTGAAAAGTGCTTATTTTAGTGTACTTAATAAGTTTGAAAAAGAAAAAAAAAAAAAAAAATAATTAGTTGCAAAAAGGGGCTGCGAGATTGAACTCGGGACCTCTGCACACCGACCACCTTGCACAAGACTCCCCTCAACCAACTGCCCTTGGGACTTCTTTTGTTCAAGTCTTGCACAATTAAATCCTTAAGGGCATTTGGCAGTTTTAAGCTTAAGCCCTTTTCTAGCTTATTTCGTGGCTTATTTCCAAAACAACCACCTAGTTTCTTATTTTTCTTAGATCAAGCATAAGTCAAAGTAGTTTTCATGAATTTTTCAGATTTTTTTTAGATTGTTTTAGTATTTTTAATAATTTAATTAGTGTTATTTGGTTTTTAATTCGTAATAAATAATTTAAGAGTCGAAAAAATACCGGGCTTTTTTCTAAAATTTTCTTTTGTCATATATTAAGTAAAAAAATTGTTTTTACACTTGTAGGACTTTTATTTCATAAATTTTACGTTTTTGCTTGCGCACTCGCGTAATTTTTATAAATAACGTACGTTTTCATTTTAAATCAAGTTTTTAGATAATTTAAGTTTACGTTTTAGTTAAAATAGTTTATTTAAGTTATTTTATTTTATAAAATCACAAAACATCATTGTAAAAATAGTGATAGCGTTTATTTAATATATTTTAACTTTTAATTTTCTTTAATTTGCATTTAAGTCATTTGTAATTTATAAACTTTTTCCTTAGGTATAGTTATCCATCAAAATCCTTTCTGATCACTATCCTTAGTGATCACTCTATCACACGAGTTTGTTTTGACACAGCATTGAGTCTCCGTGGGACTTAACGACCCGGGAATTCACTCTATTCTCCAGGACTTCATTGTATTTGTGTTTTAAGCGGTTTTAAGTCTGTTACGGTTAGCCATTCACAAGTGGCTAGCTTGTGTGATTAGACTTGGTGGTTTAGCACAGAATCAAATTTTGTTGGCGCCATTGCGCCGGGAGGCTTTAGCGTGTGTTAAGCCATTTTCAGACCCATTTTTGCACATATTCCATCTTTTGTAAAAGTTTTTGTAAAGTTTTCAAAATCCAAAAAGTTCATTAACACTTTTCCTAAAGTGTTAAAAAACGCCAAAAATATTTTCATTCTTTGTTTTTATCATCATGTTTTTCAAAAATACCAAAATATTCCTCTTTACCCTCTTACCCTTTTGATTCTTCATTTCTTACCCTCTAAAACCATTTGATTCTTACCATGTCTTATCCTCACCCTCTTGGTTGTCAATGGTGTGGTGGTCCTTATAATGGTGGCAATTGCCCCGTTATAGCGTGGTGGAATGGGGAAGCGGTCTGCATCTATAACCAAGATCCCTATTCCTACCATAACACAAGCTGATTTATTCCATCAGCTACCGCAGGTGAGACTCAGCAGCTGATTTCTTGTGTGAGTACTGTGGTGGTTCACATTCCAGATTCGATTGTCAATCGGAAACACGCTTGTCTATGAGCGGTTCCGATAACAATTATGACTACAACATATACCACTCACAGCCACATCAGTTTCTTGTTGTGAGTATTGTGGAGGTCCTCATTCTAGCTCGGATTGTCAAACAAGGAATCCATTTCCTTGTAGCGATTACGGCTCTTCGTATCATGACCAACCTCTACTGTACCGGCTGAGCCACTTCTGAAAATCTTCTCCTTGGTCTTTTGGATTTAGTGAAAGATTTGAAGGAATGTAAACACTCCCAAGATAATCCAAATGAGAAATCCATGGAAGTTTTGTTAGCCGAAGCGGTGCTAAATTAGATTCCCAAATTGCCTTTGAACAATCTATTAGGGAATCAATTGCAAATGAAAAAGCGGCCAAATCTAGCTCTCGATTCCGTTTCATTCCCGATGACGATGATGATGAAGATATCCTTGATATCCTACAATTTTATAACGGTTCATCAAGTTCATCAGTTGAGATTCCTTCCATGAACAATCAGGGAGAAAAGACTATGATGGAATTACTAGTAGAAGAACAAATGGAAAGTATAAAACATATGTATGCTAGTCCTTCTAAACTCCCCGATCAGTTTGTTACCACACCGAAGCTCCCACTCACTCTCTGAACATGGGGATGAGCATCTTGACACTGTTCACGAAAAGGAATCGGACGAATTCATAAAGTCTAGTGTTGAGGACCTTGTCCCAATCCAGAGAGAGTCACAGGGAATTTCTGATCATATGTGTGATTCTTCTTTCCCTCTTGAGTGTTCAAATGATCATTTTGAGACTTTCTCCGATTTTAGCGATGATTGTAAATCTTATGGAGACATTGAGTATGTCGAGGCATCACTCCCGTCGATCCTCTTCTTGAGGAGTTCACCGATGAACTCACTCACATCAATCCACTTTCATCAGAAAGTGACGATGATCTCTTTGATTTCGAAGCCGATCTTGGAGAAACTAGAAATCTCCTATATAATGATCATCCACTCGTTTCTTGTCCCATTTCTGACTCTTCCATTTCTTCTCTCACTCCGGATGAGGAAGATGACAAATTTTGGAAGGAAGTCGATGATTTTCTTAGTGATGAGTCAATTCCTACAGGGATTGACAATACTTACTGATTGAGGAGGGAGACATCCTTTTTTCTTGAAAATCTGTTGATTGAAGAACCGTTTCCAGCTCTCCCTCCTGAAAATTTTGTTGCCAATCACCATACAAGCTTCAAGTCTAAGCTTAAAAATCTAACAAATGGTGATTTACTCCTCACTAATGAAGAATGGGATTGCATTGTGATGCACATCTTTATTCTATTTTTCACAGATGGTGTGGTTTCTCGTTCCCTTTTTTCCTTTGGGAATGAGGACACTATTTTTGATCCCGGCATTTTCATTTATAATTTTGAGCGGTTCTATGTATATCACATCGGTGTGGAACTTTCACGTACTTCAATGTTTATACAAACATCTTGAATGAAAGTCCGATGGAGATTTTCTCTTCCACTTGCTTCCCCATGAACAAATAAATGCGGGGATCGAGTCAAGCTAATGACTCGGGAATCAAAAACAAAAGCACACACCATATGGGTTTTCACCCATATTTCTGTCTTCTTTCTCTGTTCTACCACCCTAGTGTGGGGGAGTTGCCCCACACTGTTGTATATAAAATCTTTCAAAAAAAAAAAAAAAAATATATATATATATATATATATATATATATATATATATATATATATATATATATATATATATATATATATATATATATATATATCTTTCTAAATAATGGCCGTAGTATTTCCTTTTATGTTCTCGGTTTAAGCGCGGTACTTTGAATATTGAGGGCAATATTCATTTCTAAGTGTAGGGGGAATTCTCACGAATTTTATCATATATTATCCACCAATTCCCGTTTTGGCCAAAATGTTTTTTTGGAATAAGTGTTTTCACTTATTCATCATATGGTAATCGATCCGCCATGTCTAATTGACAAAAGGATTGGCTAATCCAGGAGCAAACGGCTCTTGGTAAAGATTTCTCAAATCCGTTTATATGGCTTGCAATTTGCCCAAAATTGTATGGTTCTCAACTCACCATGTCCTAAAAGTGAAGAGTTGGCTGTAGCCCGCATAAGGTTATGGCTTGTGGTAAAGGCGATGGAAAAACCATAATTGGTATTCACTCACCAAAGATAATTCGATAATTTATCTAAGAGTTGGCTAGTCGAGCAAGCGGCTACGGTAAAGACACATCAAATCCGTTATATGGTTTATGATTTGCCAATAAATCAGATGGTTATCGTTGTACCAAGGTTCTTACTTGAACCGAAACAATTGGCTACTCCAGAAGTGATGGCTTTTGGTAAAGAGTTTTTAAAATCCATTAAAGTTTCAAATCATTGCTAGGGACTAGCAATATCTTAGTGTGGGGGATTGATGAGTGTCTAAATACTCATCATTTTTGTACAATCTAAACTGCAAAATCATCTGAAAACACTCAAAAATGCATTAAAATGATGAAAATATCACAAACAAGTGTTTTATGTGTTTTAAATGTAAAAATACCAAAATCAGATGAAAAATGATTCAAGTTTGCAAATTTGGCAGTTTTAGTCCCTCAAGTTTTAAAAGTTGTCAAATCTAGTCCCTGGAATTCAAAAATGTGGAATTTTATCATTCAAGGCCCCTGAAGTATTCTAAGTTGTTAAAAATGGTCCTTGAATGATTCTTTGGTCAAATGGCAGAAAAGGCCCCTAAACTTTGAAAAATTGCAAATATAGTCCTTGGACATTTTAAAATGGAATTTTATGCAAAAGTGGTCCTTGTACTATTCAAAAATGTCAAGTTTGGCCCTTGGATTATAATTTTAGAATGTACATTATTGGTCCCTGGAAAATCAGAATTGGCAGAATTGGCCCCTCATGTTTGGTGAATTGCAAGTTTAGTCCTTGTATTAATCAACAAAACACCTTGGATCTTGAACCCTTCCCATGTCATATCTATTTTGACCCTGCCAAAACAATTGGACCCTGTCAATTTGGACCCCTGCCTTATTAATATCCCAAGTCAAACCCCGGTCAACAAAAGCAGCCTTTCCCTCTCTTTTTCTTCTTCCTCACCCACTGTCTGCAAAGTCTTCTCCTTCACCATCCCTCCAGCCAACTCTCACCTCACCATGTTCCCCCCCACCTCAACACAAAACAAGAAACATTAAATGTTTCCCTTCCCCTTACACTCAATCCTTCCACCTGTGATATCCCATTTCCCGCCAAAACTCATCAATGGCCAATATTGTCCCAGCTCATCCAATGGCTCTAAAGACAAGTGGGAAAAGATCAGAGGAGAGAGAGAAGACCTTTTGTATAAGAAGAGAAGGAAGAGAAGCAAGGAAAGTAGTAGTAATTAGTTTTTATTTTCCCTTGTATGTAGTTTTAAGTTTTTTTAGTTTTCGGCAAATTTAAGATTTCAAGTGTTTTGTAATCGAATTTCAGTGTATATTTAAACTTATTCTGGTTTCAATTTCAGTTTGTGTTTATGAATTCAGTTTATGCATTATTTTGTTAAAAATCTTAATAAGTTCAAATGTGTTTTTTAGTAGTTGCTAAGGATTGAAAAGAGCTCACATAAGCTCTTATAAAGCTTTTATAAGTTTAGGAACTTTTAAATCCAGTTTAAACTTAAAACTCAAAAATACAAAAAAAATAGGATAAAATGGGTGAAAAATCAAAAATCAAGTACAAAGAATCAAGACAGCAGTAGCAATGTTGAATATGGAATAAAAGATGGTTTAGAACCTCATGGGAGGTAGTAGGATGGTCCTTGGTATCTAGTTCATGGTTTCTCAGCTTGGAATCCATTTTGTAAGATTTTTACTCATTTTAGCATTTCATTGTTTAAGTCATTTCTAGGCTTAAATCTGTGTATCTTTATGTTTCACAGTTGTAGTTAAGTTAAATTACACATTAAATCAAGTTGCTTGTTTATTAAAATTTGTAGTTGTTAAATTTTTAGTTTAACAGTGATAATAGTATAATTGTCAATTCGTAGTTTCATGTTGTTATTGTTCTTGTTTAATGCTTCATTAGTCTTATTAATTGATAATATAAAGTCCTGAATCAGTTTCATGTTATTAATCCTTGGAATCCTTTGAAAAGCTTCAAAACTGCTTCTAAAAGGGGTGTTTGGATTTGCTAAGTTAAGCCTGTTAGAGTGCATTTGTGTCATTGTTCATTGTTGTTTCATGTTACATTAGCTCTAGTTAGATCAGTACAAGCATAAAACATAGTACCTATTTGTATAAAAGTCAAAATTATCTTTAATGTTGCCTTAAGTGTTCCTTTGTTAGGATTTTGGATTACAAATCTCATCAAATTTGCTTGTAACTTGATACTATAGCTTAATCTCATCTTAATATAGCTTAATATAACTTATTCAGTCTATAGAATT